>JAWZSL010000067.1:1325000-1782794 GCA_034769285.1 Lutjanus argentimaculatus | reverse complement strand
ATCTGGGAAATTGTGATGAGCATTTCTCACTATTGTTTGGCATTTTATTGGCTAAATTAGACATTTTAGTGAAACTTATTTCACATAAGATTTTATCTCATCATTATCTGAAGAAATACACGGGTTGAATGATCCACAACACAGCCTATATAATGTAACATCGCCGCCTTATGAGCCTTAATGTGCCTCTTCAGGTGTGTGGTGTTCTTACCAGCTGTTTTATGGCCACATTGCTTCCCTTCAATGCATCTGGGTTATTTTGCAACCTCATTTGAATGAAAATGGGCTCAGATATCACCTCGTTTCTTTCTCCCCAGCCCTGTTGTTGTCATTGTTCACTTAAACTTGCTTTCTGTAAAATAGTTGATGTAAGTTACTCTGAATCCTGGCTGTGCTCATTGTGTTCTGCCTGCTGCTGGAGTCCTGACATGGCGAACGCAGCACAGGACACGAACTGCTGTGCTGAAAACAAAATAGCCCATATTTTCTCTCTTTTTAAAAAGATATAAATAAAAAATTAGGAAAAGTTTTTATTTTATAAACTACATTTTAGTCTAGTACTTTTTTTTGTTGGAGCTGTCTTGTTATCATGTCGTGCACAGCTTCCTGAAGTCTTGTCATCACAGTGAGGTTGTCAGGTTTTGTACCATCTTGCCTGGATAGAAACCAAAAGCAAAACCTGTGCTCACTGACTGAAACTGGCAACCCACACTAGAGCCAGACTTGCTGTGGGCTGCAGAGGCACAAGGTGATGGACAGACTGTTCAAGAAAAAAAAATTAAAGAATTGTTGCTTTTATATTGCATTTTACAAAGAATGAGCCTTAGAGGTGTTAGTCAGTGTATTTTTGGACTTTGGACAGAGTCCAGGAAACTAACAGACAAAGTGCATGAGTTGTAAATCAAGGGAAAGACAAGAAAATGAGGTGTTACAGCTGTTCAAGATGTGTTGAGATTCTTTATTATATAATATACTAGGCTATAGGGCTAGGTAATATATTGATATTATATTGATATCATGATATGAGACTTGAGTTTGTTGTCTTATTGATTCATTGATCCTTTATCTGACTGAAGAACCAGTGGCCCTGACCACGGCTCTGAAACATCAGCAGTCTAACTGTGCTGTGTGTTGACAAATCCATGGAGCTGTCCGTGGTGCTGAAATAGCAGAAGCATCAGGAGGCTCTGAGAAGAGTGATACTCTACATTTCATGAGTGTGGACAGTGGTGTCTTTTTTTTTTTTTTTTTTTTTTTTTTTGTCTCTCGAAAACATAAAACACAAGAGCACACATGTGATGAATGAATTAAACTCTGTCTTCATCTGCTCTAACATAAGCTGCAAGCATTAGCATGTCTGGCTAACTAACACTAGCTTACTAGCTGCAGTAACTTTACCTCCAGTCAAACTTGTTAGATCCCACTGCATCTGCATTTGCTCTGTGGGGGTTTGAGGAGGAGGATGTGGGCTGATGCAGAATCAAAGTGGGTCGGCGACAGTGCATGTCACTCTGGCTCACTGTCTCAGGTCTAAGCTGGGTCTCTAAGGAATCACAGACCTTGTGTTCCAACAATTACAATTCCCAGTTTCTGCCACTGTTATCACTGCATAAATGCAGTGTGACAATGTAAAGTTTGACAGGCTTTGCAACAGTAACTAAGGAGGGCGGTGCTTAGCGAAGGGTCAATTGTGCCTTTTTCACTCAGTCAATATGTGACCCCTGTTGAGATGTGCTACTTAGCAATTGTCTGTGTACAGGGTTAGGATACTCTGCTATTGATTTGTGCTATAGTAGCATTTTTCAACATAAATTGTCAGCACACTGGAACTATAATACTCTCTAAACTATATAGTTTATATAGCGTGGTACTTGAGGGGAAATGTTGAAATGTATTAAAAGTTTAAAACTGACACAAGAAGCACATGATCAGTGACTCCGCAGGTCGCAGTAAATGAGGATCCTATAAAGAAACCAACCACATGGACATCACTGCAGCTGAGGCTGTGAGTCCTGTAATTGAGGATCTCCCAGCAGCTGCTGGTTTTCCAAACACACTGAGCTAACAGCCATATTTTCAGCCACAACTCATCATGAAGAGATGCTGAACCATCTGCAACAGGTAGAGCTGTTTGTGTTAGAGGACAGAAGCTAACTGCTGCAGCTCATTCATGTCCGACAGGTCAGGGCTGTGACAAGATCAAGACAGAAGGAGCAGCGACCTGCCAGTCAACACCTAAACAGATGCTTCTGAGAGCCATTGTGTGTCAAATGTTGCTTGTTTGCTGCTCTTCATGTTTATTTGGTGAGCTACCAGCTGGCTGGGAGATCTCCAGTTACTGGGTTTGTCTCCACAACTAACGTCCATCACTGCAGGAACTCCTCCTGATGTTTAAAAATCCAGAATCTCCTTAGGTTGGACATCCTTATAGCATTTAGAACTTACTTAAGCCCACTGGCTAGTTAGAGCTGAGATCATAATGAACACCTCCAGCAGGTCAAACATTGCCTGGGTCCAAATCTTTGATTCCGCTCCCTCCGCCGAGTAGACTGATCCTCTGGTCCACAGAAGCAGTGGTTTCAATGAGTGCCATGGGGGCACTAATGATTAGCCAATTATCGTCATGGGCGGGGCTAACACCATTGTCAAGCTGTTCTCAAGCACTGTGCTGGAACCAGCTAACAACAGTATAACAAGACTGGATATTCTGCCACATTGCAGCGTGACATTGTGTTAGTTTACCTGTTGTACTGCTATGAGATGCTGGGTTGAGACTGGTGACTAATTTCAGTGTCAATTAAACAAGACTAAATTTAGACTAGTCGACTAGTCTAACAGTCAGAAAACACCCAGAAAGCAGTTAAATTGAGCACAATTTACTAATTGATCATCTTAAACACTGTCTGTGTGTATTAAGAGTCTTTTGAAGCCATTAATCACAGTCTGCATTCACCAAATCATATTTTAAATGCTGGTGAAATGTGGGACTTTGCACTGTGCAATATGAACATTGCACATGAACCTACAAAACATGACAACAACTCACTAAATGCTTTACCTTTTCAGACTGAACAGGATGACAGAATGTGGAGCTAAACGACATCATTTACTCAGAGCCTGACACACAATGTGGCTAACGTTAGCAGTGCTAGCTGCAGCAGGTGCTCTGCTTGCAGGTTAATGTCTGGCAGTGTTTTAGTAGAAAATGTAAATAAAGTTGAATGTAGACTGTGGCAGAATAAACTACCACTGAGACCACATCAGCACAGACACGAACACCTGGTCTTACGAGCTTCATCTGTCCGACTTGCTGTTGGTGGTCTCGAGCATACATGCTGGCGAGTGCTTCGTCTGTTGGGGCTGTAGCCCTGATTAGTGGTGGGCGGCTGCATAACACCTTAGAGGCAACAGTTTAACTGGAATTGTACATGAAATAAAATATTGATAAATAGTTTCAACAGTCTAGTATTTCTGGAGCCAACTAGCGACAGTGTCGATGTTTAATAGTGTAGTCAACTAATCACACACACCCCTAACTGAGACTCTGGCATAGCTTCTTTTTCCGTGCCGTCTATGTAAACATATCGCTGTTCCCCTCTTATGCTCTTCTTGAGCCTTCCTCACTTGTGTCTGTAAATGTAAGCTCTGATTGCCATTTTTAAGAGGAATTGGTGAGTCTCCAACCCTTTTAAGAAGATGAAAACATCTGACACAAATCCCCCCAGAATATACCCCCTGGAATTCTGAGAATGAAGTCAGGATTCTGAGTTATATACAGTGGATGAAATAATACTGTATGGGGTAGAATACATACATTGAACCTTATATATAGTTTATATACCTACAAAAACTTTTATTGTGAAGAATTGAAGGAAACAGCATGTTTATCCCAGAGACGTATATGAACGGTTTATCCACAGCTTTACAGCCTCTTGACTCGAGCCTCCTCGAGCTCGTCTTCAGGTAAAACAGACACCTTCAAGCAGGCAGCCCTGTTGTAATGGAAATGCAAACCCCTGCTGTGCTGGGCTGACGGGCCGAGTCTTGCGTTCTTGTTCTATCACTAACCCTTTGACAGAGCTCAGCCCAGAAGCTTTTAATTGTAGCACAATCCCAAACCACGTGGAGGTATGTTCCTACCTCAGCTGAATGTTTCCAACAGGTGTCTGTTGGTCTGAGATCAGCTGTGTGGACCTTGATCAGGGTCCAGTTGTACCGATGCACCGTTTTGACTTGTGTTAACTTCAGTGATACGTCCTCAGAGACAGTGTGGGCCCTATACTCCAAACCTCATCCCACTCTTCTTTAGTCATTTCACATCCTACAGTAAATCTGTTCTCCACAGTCTCTTTGTGGCCTGAAATTTTGAAGCATTAGCATTAGCCTCTTGTACATGTGAGATATTTGTTTTTTGTTGATCCAGGCTGTTCAAACAGATGTATGAAATGACCTTATTTTGACTGGTTCTCTTTTAACATAATTACAGTATGTATCATCTGTAATATAGTGTCTGATTTGTAAATATCTACATATGCTACTAAAGAGAGAACAAATATTTTGAGTGAAAGAAAAAAATATTTTTTAGGAATTTGGGTTAAGTGACTCTTAAATAGCTTTAAAATACCTAAAATAGTACTTATGCTAGTTAAGTATATGAAAAAGGAAACTGTTTGGTTAATGACTGAGAATAAAACATTTGTGTTTAATTTAATCTAATTTAATTTTCTATAAAATATATGTACAATATGTCCCATAGATAGTTTGTAAGAGGGGATATGGGTTACTTTAGCAGCAAGTTAGCAAAGAGCAGAAGATACAGTGTTTATCATGTAATTAGGAACAGTTCAACATTTTATCTCTGAGTGAGATGAGAAAATTGGTAACAATCTCATGTCTGTGTGTTGGATATGAAGCTGTCAGGACTGTCATATATGACTGATTTTGACCTTTGAACATACAGTCTTTGTTGCTTTGTTTTTAACGTCTTTCTTTGCGTGGTCATCACATTCCTGAAGAACACGGGCTCTTCATGTGTGACTGTACGCCGGCTTTGATGCTGCACACTGACTGTACAGTTAATGAGAGTGTGGATCACACCAGTGTGGATGATTTGTTTCAGCTGATGGAACTGTTTGGTCACAAATTGCTGTTTTGGCCCTGGCAGGCTGCTGTTGTGCTGCTTGTTAGTCAGAGACTCTTCGTCACACACACACACACACAGCCTGTTCAACTCACTATCAATCTGTTCCCACTTGTTTTTCTCACACAGCAGTTCAACCTTTTTCATGCATTTTTAAATCCGATTTTTTATTTTTTTATTTTTGGCTGAAAAAAAAAAGTTTTTTCTTTTTTCTCTTTTTTTCTTTTTAAATGTCTCCCCTTATTCTACTTTTCTCCTCAACACTGTAGGGGCCAACTCAAACAAGGCGCAAGGCGCAGATTTCAACAGTAATGATGGTGACGGTGATGAAGGTATTTTTCTATCTTTTTTCCCCTTTTTGACCAACAAAATAAAAGCCTGACTACAGAAGAGGATTAGGGCCACATGAGAAAGAATTGTTTGAGTTTTGGCCACTTGTGAAAAACTTGTTTGAGTTCTGAGATTAAAGTCAGAATTCTGAAAATAAAGTACAAGACAATTTTAATTTCAAACTCAAAATTCTAAGTTTCAAGTAAGAATTTTGAGCTTACAGTCAGGATTCCAAGAAAAAAAAAAAAATGGAATTCTAAGAAAAAAATGAGAAAAAGGTCAGAGTTTAAAGTCAGAATTATAAGAATAAAGTTCTGACACTGAAGTCAAAATTCTAAGTTTAAAGTAAGAATTCTGAGATTAAAGTCATTGTGAGGTTTAAGCCAGAATTCTGAATATAAAGTTTTAATTCTGAGAAAAAAGTTTTAAGTTTAAACTCAAAATTCTGAGTTTAAAGTAATACTTTTTTATAGTCAGGATTCTGAGTTTAAAGTCAGAATTCTGAGAATAGGGTCAGAATTCTCATTCTGAGTATTAAGCCAGAATTCTAATTCTGATACTAAAGTCAGAATTGTGAGGAAAAAAGTCAGAATTCTTAGGATAAACTCAGGATTCTTAGTTTAAAGTCAGGATTCTTAGAATAAAGTCAGGATTAAGTGTTAAAAGTCAGAATTCCTAGTTTAAAGTCAGAATTCTAACAATAAAGTCAGAATTATGAGAAAAACAAATCAGAATTGAGATTGTGGAAGTCAGGAACTCAAATCCATTTTTCATAAATGACCCTCACTGAGCTACATTTTTCACATGTGGCCCTAATTCTCTTCTGTACCCGACACTTGTGCATGACAGCAAACCTGCAGACCTTCTTTTTCTTTTTATTTTTTAATCTTTTGACCACCCTCCTCCCCCTCTCTTTTTTATCCCCCTGAAGTGCATCTGAGTGCACTCGTCTCTTCATTTTTGTCTCAACCTCTTTCCTCTTTGGAGTCCAGTAAATCAGAGGATGTTGTCCGAGGTGAGAGGGCGCCTCTAAACAGGAAGGAGGTGGCAGTAATCCTTATTCTCAGATCCAGCTCTGCATGTTATTTAGCCTCCTCTGATGAATTAAATTTTTAAAACGATCATGCCCCCCCCCCCCCCCCTCTCTACATTTGCTTTTTTTTCTTCTTCTCCCATTGCTCGGTGAAGCATGAGCACTAACCCATGTTGTTTTGACAGTGGAAATTTGTTCATCAGTGGCTCGGAGAAAACCTCTGCCACATGTTTTTTTCTTTCTTCTATTAACACCTCGTTTCTCTGCATGACAATAACCAAACGGGGCCGTCTTTTCTTCCCTGCGCTGTGTTGGGTGATCTATGGGGACCGGCAGATGACTGGAGGTGAAGAAGCCATAGGAGACGTTTCAGTTAAAGGGCACCATTTGTCTTCCGGGGGAGGGGGGACATGCAAGTGGCAGAGAAAGCAGTGACATTTCTGAATCACATTATTATGGCCAGTTGTTCAGTTTTTACGGATGTTGCTCTAGAGAGTGATATTTGACATAATCCTCACTGTGAATTCTTCTGCACGAGTAAACATGAGCCGGGCAGCTCTGTGTGGACCAGGAACCAGCCTGTCAGACTGCTGCTTTTAATCTACTCCTCAATCATTTTATGTAATCCTGCTTAATATGCAGCTTTTGTTGGACTAATCATACACAAATGAACCAGCTGTGAAGAAATCAAATCTAAATAAATTCATTCACTGGGGCTTTAGAGTAAGTTTTCTTCAGGATGGACATATTTACTGTATGAGCTCAGCTAGTTAGTGTTTTTTATACCAGAGGCGCCACAGCTCTTTATCTTTTGTTTTTTAAATTTCTTTTGTTTCTTTCAAATCTGTGGAGTCATCAAAAGCAAAGGAGATATTGAAAGAATAAGGAAAAATAAAGGGTTAGAAGTTAATAAATTATATGATATTCAAATAAATAAATTAAAAATTAAAACATACAGAAAAACTTGTAATTTATATGTAAAAATAAATAATTATATATGTTTTTATTTCTTTTGTTTCTTTCAAATCTATGGAGCCATCAAAAGCGAAAGTGACTGGGAAAAAAAAGGATAGAAATTAATAAATGACATTATTTTAAAATAAAATTTTAAAAATAGAGAAAAAAAATTGTAATTTATATGCAAACATAAATAATTATGTGTTCAGGAAACTATATAAATAAATATATACCAAAATATATGAACAAATACAAAATTCAAATTTTTATAAATATTATTTTATGTTTTCTTTTTCTTATAATTACTATTTTAGTAGAGTTAGTAGAGTTAAGAGTTACTGTTGCTACTAGTTACTATGTGTATCCACATGCACTCACACCTGACACAAAGTAGTCAGGGGTACAAGCCTGACATATGAACAGCCAGATGAAGCAGGAGGAGTTAAGTGATGAGAAATTTGATGAGTTTGATGAATTTTCATATTTCATTCATCAGGGTTCACGATTCCTCGCTTGAAGTATTGATGTAAGATATAATAAAGTGGCAGAAAAATACAGATAAAGTGATAAGTGCTGTTGGATGCTGATTCAATAAATTAACCAAGGTTCATGCGATTTGCACAAAGAAACATGAATAAATAAAGACAATATAACAGCAATCAAAAAGAGAACAGGGAGTTCACTGCCCTTGTGCTCATTAAACCTGAACTCAGTGTTCAATGAAGGATAAACAAATAATTTAAATGTGCATTTGTCTGAATTTACCTCAGTGTTTGACTGAGCTGTATCAGTGGTACCGAGCTCTGCATCAACAGGTATATGGACTCAGCTAAGTTATAATTTAGTGACTAAAAGACATTTTTATCCTCAGGTGAAGTGAATGTTTTGATTTGTTATTATGCAGCATCACATTATCATTCCAGTTCTGAGCTCTGTGATCTCAGATAAATCCTCCACTGAACTGCTCCGACTGCTTCACCTGCTGTAATGAGCTGCTGTGGCGCTAGATCAGGTGCTAATCACATGCAAATTCACAGCGCAAATTGAATGAAAGGCACAGTGCAAATTCGCCCCGCACTATTACATATGTAAATCTCACCCTTGGTGTTTTTATTGCCAGTTCCATATTGAAAATATGTGCCTATAAAGAATCAGTCTGCTGTTATTGTATATTATCATTTTTGGTCAGCAACCCCAAGAAGAACAAACAAACCAACAATGTGTTAGTGCACCTCTCAGTACTGTCCTCCTGTCCTTCCTACTCAATATGTAAACCTAAACATCTCAGAAATATATAGAATGGAATAGATCTTTATGTCATTGTGCTCTGAGAATTTAGCAGCTCTACAGAAGTCAAAACAACAAAAGTAAATAAAAATAAAAGTACATACAAATATATGTCTATATGAAGATAAGAGAAACACGTACAAAGATAAGTTAAATATATACAAAGATAAAGAAAATATGTAAAGATAAGCAAAACATACAAAGATAAACAAAATATATCAAGATGTGTCACAGTGTGTCAAAATAAAACAACAAATGCAGACAGTGAAGCAGAAAACACTTTTTATATTATATTTATATTTAATAAAGAAAACAAATGATCAGAAGGTTAGATAAAGGTAGTCGGGTCACAGCCAACATCCACAAAACAAAAAGAAGCCACAAAGGGCAGAATGCAAAAACAGTCCAAGAACACATGAAGGTATGATCAGAAGTATACAGGATGACACATTCAAGAGGGACGACAAAGTGACCCAGAAACAGAGAAACACAAGGACTAAATAGACAAAGAACTAATCAGGAACAGGTGGAACAAATCAGACACAGGTGGAACAAATGCTAATCAAAAGGGCAGTAAAAGGACAAAGACAGGAAGTAAAGACAAGACACATGACGGAGGACCAGGACTACAAAATATAACAGGAACTAATGAACAAAAAAACTTCAAACCATGATAACAAGCAAAACGTACACAAAGATAAACAAAATATATACAAAGATAAGCAAAACGTAAAAATATCAGCAAAATATAAGTTAAATCTATCTATCTATCAGTTCTGTACAATACTGTAGCTATGTGTGTAGCGTATGTTTGGTGGTGACGCAGGATTTTGAAGCTGAATATAGTTTCACTCAAAACAAACAAACAAACAAAATAGGCTGAGTCATTTCCTGAAGCAGCTGGTCACTGTAGCTTTTAACAATCGCTACTGAAACAGGAGGAAATATTGCATTTGTTGGGGACTATTTTCAGAGGCAGATTAATCCACATTTGGTGCTCTAGTGAGTATTTCTGGCAGCAGGACGGTGTGTGTGGGAGTGAGTCAGAATAAACCACAGTGTGTGTGTGTTCATAATGAAGGAGCATGTCACCCAGTGCAACAGTGTGACTCACTGATGTGATTTTAATAGTTTTTGGACACTAATGGAGCTCTACGGACAATCTGAACAAACCTTTGTGACTCCAGTTCGGCACACAAAAGCACGACTAAGAGATCAGGCAGGGAAAGTTAAAAGTTCAGCTTTACTTGTTGTCAGAAACAGGCAGATCAATAGCCAGCAGACTTTGAAGAGCAGAAAAACATGTGCTGTTAGAGATCAGGTAAAGGGGCAGAAGTCCACAGGGCAGGCGAGGGTCCAAACAGACAGGGGATCAGACAAGCCAAGATGAAAGCTGAAACGCTTTGGAAGTGGAAGGCTCATAAAATGATCTGATGGAGAATGGATGAGAATGGGCTGCTGTATACTGCAAGGTTAATGGAGAAGAGGTAACAGGTGGTTACTGCAGGGCAGGAGGGAGTGGAAGGAGCTGAGGTGACATTGTGACAGTCTGCTTAATTTACAGCTGTGTTAATTGATATTTTTGGCCACTTGGAGCAGGAGCTGCAGACATATTATCACCTCATAAAATGCCATGCAGAATGTCATTACAAACAGTTGCCTATGTATGCATTTAGGAAATTTGTGTTTGTGTCACTCTCTCCTTTTTGCTGTGGTTTGGTCTCCACCAACTCCTGAGAAAAATATCACTATTTTAGCTGCTAAATCTTCCTCTGTGTTCTCCACCTGTCTCTAACTGCACCTGTCTGCTGTCTGATGTTGAGTGGGTAGTGTACGTCGGCTTTTTCAGAGCTTTTTAACTGAAAACAGCTGCCTGCTGCAGCTGGAAACCAGCATGATGAGACCGCACAGCGAGCTGAAAAGGGCTGTGCAGCCGACATTACACATAGTCATTTGATCCATGGTAAATATAAAACTATTGATTGTTGTTGGTAAAGCAACAGCAAAAGTGTGAAAGAAAAACTATATAAATATGTCAGGGAAGTGGGAGGATGGAGAGGGAGCAAAATGAATGATGGGAAATATAATTTAGATCAGCTGGATGCTGACATCTGACCATAATATCATTTGTTTACAGTAGTTGTCCTATGGTCTTGTACTCAGACTAATAATGATCAGTCAGCTGGCAGAGCTGGTTGACCATTAGCAGTGTACTCAAGGCCAATATATTATGAATTTTACTCCCAAATATGGCTCCAAACATAGTGGATCCTACACTTCTAAGCATACGTAACATAACATAGCCTAAGTTCATGTATATATCCTACATAATGTCACATAACACAACCAAATGTAAAATAAAGTAACTTAAGTTGGAGTATGTACCATAAAGTAACCTAAGTTAATTTATAACCTACGTAAAACGACCTAATGCAACATGATGTAACCAACTGACATACATAACATAACCTAAGATAATGTACAGTATAACCTATGTAATGTAACAAACACAACCTAACATAACATAATGTAACCTTAGTTAACATAAAGTAGTGCAATGTAACATGTCATAAGTTGGTTAAGTTACTGAGTGCTGAAGAAGCATGTGGGTACTGACTGAGCTGCATTATTTAACGTGCTGGGAGTGAGAACGTGCTGTATAAATGCGTAGTCTCCAAGCCCAAATGAGTCTACCCTGATGACATCACCAAGGTTATTTTCTCAATGTGAAAATTCTACTCCAGAGCCGCGCAACTGTTTTCACAGGCTGAATAGATGTTCACATGTAAAGTTGGTGGATTGCCCCTTTAATCCTAGGACTCGGTGGTGTGTTGCCTGGATCCTGCTGTCCAAATGTAGAAGTCTCTTTAAAGCAGCCCCAAAATACTCCTGGTGTATGTGTGTGGGATAAAAGTGTAAGTCACTTTGGTTAAATAGTGTGCTAGTTAAATGCAATGAAGTGCTGCTCTAATGTTTAAAAATTCACCTCCGAGATTTTTTTTCATGTAAGCTGAATTTTCCTCTTCACAGGAGAATGATCCCCAAATTGGTTTTATAAAGTGATAAGTCTTATTTTCTTTAGGAAACTGTAATTTATTTAGTCTTGCTCTGCCTGCTTCTTCTAAAAGCTTGGATTTCCTCTGGGGTTTCATCACGCTGGTATATATTGGATTTGCACCTAACAGATGTAGCATAGTTTACCTCAAATTAGAAGGGCCATCTCTTTGGGAGATGGCACTCGTGTTGTTAAAACAGATTAAAACGCACCATCTGCCCACAGCTGCTGTGGAAAAAAGACAATATCCACCTTGGAATTTAAAGAGGAAACCCAATGCCTTTGATTATGTAGGCAGACGTGTCCCTGCAGAGCTCGGTTTTAGTGTAATAGCGATAAAGATAGAACGTTACAAGTGTCAGCTTTTGATCATCTTATTTTCTGCTGTGCCGCTACAAGGTAAAGACTTGCACAGATTTAAAAAAAAGCTTCCTTTATGGTGGAAGGTGTGGATGAAGAGTGTCTACAGCCACTACCTTGGCTTTGCCTGTGTTTTCAGGAGAGCTCGCAGGATCGATGCACTCTGACTGTTTGAACATCTGCAGTGGCAATGAATTACTCCTGTGGATCCCCTGTGGTTCCACCTATACTTCAGCTGCTGCCGCTGCTGCTGCAGAGAAACCTCGCAGCACTGCAGACAACCTCTCTCAGACCTTCTGTGCTGCAAACCTCCCACATCACTTCTCCAGGAAGTTTGCTTCATGCCGTTTAAATGAGCTTTTGTCACAAGTGCTCGCCTTGAGAGTACTGTTTGAATCAAACGTAGCCTCAATTCTAATTATTCAATTATGTCCCCAGAACAAGGAGTGTTAAGGGCATTACTAAAATTGTGTTTTGAGATTTTACTGTAATTACTTTCCTCCTTTGAAAAGAGACACTGTGGAAAGAACATTTTTGTGTCAAAGCACAGAGACAGTGTTCAGCACACATGTATATTCCCATTAAAAACTCACATAAACAGCCATAAACATAATATAAATAGGGATGCACAGTATTGGATTTTTACTGATATTCAATATGCTGATATTTTTCAACATAATATAATAAAACTGACCTAAGTTAACGTACATAACATATCGTACATAATGTAACACCCTAACATAACATGATGTTAGCATATGTAACATAACATAACCTAAGTTAATGTATACAGTATAACGTACATAATGTAACATAACAATCTAACGTAACATAATGTGACCTAAGTTAACATACGTAACCTGAGTTAATGTATAATCTTCAAAATTTAACGTAATATAATGTAACCAAAGTTTGAGTATGTAACATGAAATATATAATTAGGGATGCTCAGTATTGGATTTTGCTGATATTCAATATACTGATATCTTTCAACTCAATTTGGCCAAGTGTCGAACCCCTGATTCCAAAAAAGTTGGGTCGCTGTGTAAAACATAATTAAAACCAGGATGTAATGATTGGCAAAAACTTTTCAACCTACACTCTATACACCTGATATACGACATAAGTTGCTCAAAAGTGCAGGGTTTCCATTGTCGTATCTTGCGCATCATAATACAGCACACATTGGAGTCATGTCTGGACTGTAGGCAAGGCAGTCTGGTACCCGAACATTTTCACAATGAAGCCACACTTTTGTGACATGTGCAGAATGTGTCTTGAACATTGTCACACTGAAATAAGCAGAGACGTCTCTGAAAAAGACGTCTGGATAGCAGCATGTTTCTCCAAAACCTGTGTGTACCTTTCAGCATCAATAGGGCCAGAGAAAGTGCAGAGATTTCACTGGATTCTCTGGATCTTTTAATGATATTATAGATTTTCCACCTAATTGCAGAGAACATCAACATATTATTCAGCTTACTCTTATTCACGGCCCACTGGCAAATACAAACACAAACTACCAACCTGTCAAGGTCATTTAATAACATTAAACAACTCAGAGTTGTAATTCCTTAATGTTACACACATACAGCATATATAGAGATAATTAATTAAAGAGTACAAAAGGATAAATGTATTTAAAAAATGAAATAATATATACTGTTATTTACAGACATATAAACCCAGGAAATAATTCTGTCGGACATTTTTTGATGTTGAATGAACAGCAGCAACAAGACGGTGATGATAATATGGTCGACATCTTCTCATTAAAAGTTCAACATCTGGGAAACATTCATCGACTTTGACTGTGTTTGTGCGCAAAGCATCATTCATGTAAAGACAGAGTCCTCCTCCCCTCATCCTGCTGGAGTCTTGCGTGTTGTGTCCAGTCAACTCAGAAGTGGTCCTTCTGTCAAGTGTAACAGCTTGATCCGTGATGCTGTGGTGGAGCAGGTCTCTGTAAGATGTAGACACATTAGTCTCTGATGTCCCATTGCTTGTCCAGCAGGTCCCGTTTCATTTTCCTGACTGGACATTAGCCAGGAGCAGTCTTAAGTCCAAGCTGGGTTAGCATGGCTCTCCCCTGAGGTGATCCACAGTGGTGCGTCCAGCTGGTCTTGCTGGGTGTTGAAAGATGCCATGTGCGTTGTTGATGGTCTCAAGGTCTGCTGCTTTTTAATCACATACCCGAGGCTTCCTTTCCTAATGCCTATGAGGATATTTCTGTTGTAGGGAACATGTCTTAGAGCCATGCAGCTGAAAAAATAACAGACTAAAAGAGAAAAGTAGCAAAGTTTGATGGAAGTTCCAGCTGCAGCATCTACATGCACCACTGTAGATATAAGCTATACATCATGTTTACATGGTACAGTAGCTGGAGCTTGAGATCTGTGCCCAAACCTGATGGGACCCGATGGGTTCGGGTTGGGTCATACCTTATTTCTCACATATTTCACAGGCTCATGTCAGGGTCGGGCTGAAATATGCTAATGAGGTTCGGGTCGATTTTGGACAGAATTTTGTCCACATCAGGCCTCGACGAGCTCAACTTTGCGCGCACGATTAAAGCACTAAGCCACACACCACCATGGCCACTGAGAATTCTGATTGGCTGACAGGGTGGATTAATGTCTGGTGAAACCGGACTCCTGTCATCACTAAGTACGGAGATATAGAAGAGTGGCAGGTAAGAGTGAGAGAGTGAGACAGACAGCGATATGGCTACGCTATATTGTGGCTATATTGTCTGTGTGTGAGCAGGAGAGAGAGATAACAGCATCATGTCTCATGTAGCAGAATGCAGCGCTACACGTTCTGTGTAGGTTGAGTGTTTCATAACTTAAGAGCAGTCTGCGAGGTGTCTTGTTGCCTGGTAATGCAAGCAACAGGAATACAGAACAAAATGTGTCAGTACTTATATAAGTACATGAATGACTGTCTTTACATAATCCATATTGTACATACCTATACTAGGCAATGTAACACTTTATTGAACGCACATTTTATATGTCACATTTTAGGAAAGTACAATATGACCAAAGTCTCATATTCAGATAGGTCATTTCACATCCAGATAACAATACATATCATGATATAGCACATTTTCTATAAATTCAAAGAATCAGCCTCCGGGGTGACCAGCCGACATGATCGGTTGAGTCAAGTGTGTGTGTGTACGATTTTCTGGTCTGTATCAGGCTCTCAGACCCAAACTCCATCCATGCGATACAAGTAGCCCTTCTTTTAGGTACGAGCTCCTCATTTCATCTTCAATCAGATTTCAGGGGTGGCCAGTGTCCCCCTCCCCATACCCCTCCCCAGAAACTTCCCTCCTTGGGTCCTCCTGGTGCTCATAATAGCATCCACCAAACCTGAACAAAAACAAACAGTCAGACCCAGCTTCCAACCCAAAATGTTTGATGACTTGACAATGAGGTTGTCAGTGAGGTTGGGTTGATTGTTGAGTCTCGTTTCCACGTTGTCTAATTTGGGGCTCACTGGGATGTTTCTTTTTTAAATCAAGTTATACATCCATATCACATTGCATAGCTCTATCACATATAGGTATGTATATAGCTTAGTATATTGTAGAACATGTACAGTGTTTATAACTAAAATATTCCTACATACTTCATATTAGCACTGACACTGTATCAAAGTATATATTAATTTACTGTAGGCAAACATACAGTATATAGTTCATATATAATCTCTATGTCCAGGTACTTTGATAATATACTCAATATATACCATGTACATACTCACCATGTGGTTTCCACTAGTTGTTTAGCTGCTCCTGACAGGTTTATTTGACTTTGGGCCAAATAATGATTTACATGCGAGTCCGGAGAGGGGAGGCTGGCTGCTTTTTGGCATGTTAGTAGAGCTGTATTGACCAGGAAGTAGGTTGCTGTCTGCAGAGAGCATGCTGGGACAGACGGCGTTGATGGCAGTGATAGTGGTGGGGTGGAGGCGGCGACGGGGGGTGGGGGTGGGGTGGGGGGGCGCACTTTGCACTGCCTCCATTAACTGCCATTTGTATTCGTCCCACTAACAGTAGAAAATGCTGAAAGCAATGGAAAATTCAGATAGACCCCCTCGAACAAGCTCCCCCCCTCACCCCAAACACCGTCCCCTGTCTCCCCCCCTCCACCCCCTCTCACCCATATAAAAATGAGTAATGTGTGCAGCGCCGCGCAGCCAGTGGAGGAATATATTATCCCCCCGGCCCGGGTGGCAGTGATGAATGTCCGGGACGAACTTGCTGCACAGTCACCCAGGAAGCTCCACAGCCCGGGAGAGCACACAGAGCGAGAGACACACAGATAGTACAGTGGCGAGAGAGAGAGAGAAGAGCACTTGAAGCAGTTTGATTTCTTTAGTTTTAAGTGCACTCCATGCTGACAGGATTGGGACATGGTGCCCCAAGACCACCCTCTCCTTCCCCGGCCATAAAACACGGCTCTAAATCTGCAGGGCATCTCTGTGTTGGATCAAAGCGCCCTGAGTGGAACCCCTCCTCCCCTTCCTCCCTCCTGACTTCTGACTCTACTGCTGCACTACACCAAAAGAAATGGGTAGTAACAGTCAATTTGGTTGTTTGTTTGATGGAGAGCCAGCCGAATAGTTTTGTCTGAGCCCACAGAGGCCTGCAGCGGCCATCAGATGCGTATCAGTTAGAGACTATGACAACTTAATGGCAGCGCTCTTGTTTTATGTGCATCTGCCTCTTCAAGGTTGTTTCCACCGCCCACGCTGTTCCACCAGGCCTCTCGTAATGTGGAACTGAATGACAAACAGGAACTTATTGACACCGTCCTGCCTCTGTAATTAGCAGGCCTGTATTTAACCGGAGGGAATCTGTCCAGGTCGGTCCTGGACATCAGAGCTGGCAAAGGTACACACATTGTTTACTCAAGAAGAAGCAGATAGTAGATAGTAGTAGATATTAAAAAAGACTTCTGAAAGTGGAAGTACTGATTCAACTTCTTCACTCAAGTAAAAGTGAAGAAGTACACACTCTGAAATGTACTCAAAGTATGTGTGTAAGTAAAAAGTAGCCGTCTCTTATATTGTTTTATGTCTTGTTTTGTCTTTTTTGTCTTGTGACATCTTTTATGTTGTTTTTGATCTTGTTACATCTTTTTATTGCTTTTCATTACATTCCACCTTTTTTGTCTTGTAATGTCTTTTTTGTCTTGTGGCATCTTTTACATTGTTTTTTTTTTTTTTTTTTTTTGGTCTTGTTACGTCTTTTTCGTCTCGTTATGTCTCTTTTCATCTCGTAAAAAAGACTGGTAAAAAGTAGAAGTACTGATTTAACTTCTTCCCTCAAGTTAATTTAAAAAAAATACAGGCTCAGGCTTTCTGGTCTTGTTACATCTTTTTTGTTTTGTCTCTTGTTGTCTTATTATGTCTGTTGTTTTACGTCTTGCTGTGTCTCTTTGGTTTTATCGCATCTTTTCATTATTTTTTGTCTTGTTGCATTCAAGTTAGTTTTGTCTTGTTACATCTTTTTCATTATTTTTTCATCTCTTTTCAAGTTGTTATGTTGTTTGTTTTGTTTTGTTATGTCCTTTTTGTTTCTTTCGTCTTGTTATAACTTTTTAGTTTTGTTATGTTGTTTTTTGTTTTGTTATGTCTTATTTGTCTCGTGACGTGGTTTTCGTTGTTACATGTGTGATGTGCACCGATGGATACACCAAGGAATCCTCTTTTCTATGTGTTATCACCTCATCCTCATTCAGGTTGAAATCGGTCTTGATGTTGGTAAGGTGGTGCATATTGAACCAACATAAAAAATATAATCAACAATTCTCCTCAGATGAATTCAAACTAAAGTTTTGAACATGTAAGAGTAGAAAGTGCAGATATTTGTGTTGAAATGTTGGGAGTAAAAAAAAAAGAAATACTCAAGTAAATTACAGAACAGAAATACAGAAACAAAGTATTTATACTCAATTTGTACTCATCTGCCGGACGTTGACCCCAGCTCCTGCTCGGGCTCACTGTTTAACCCACAGCCCAGCCACTCCCACTCCCCTTTGGTTGCAGGTGTGGAGTTCTGAAAGAGATGCAGGCACATTAGCAAAGCTGAGGCACCTACTCAGAGCACAGCGGAGATTAATAACCTGTCACTGTGGGTTGCTTTCGACTCCTTTGCCTCACTGTTTTCTTTTGCGGAGGAGGAGAATGATACACTCCTCCTGCCCTGCGCCTGCCTGCCTCCATGCCTGGCTGTCTGGCTGACTGGCTGTGTTGCTTTCTGCCAAGCCTACTGGGGTGCAACATATATACAGCCAGCTTTCCAGCTGCACACCGCCATGCATCTCGCCACAGCCGATGGCGAACTGGAAGAGAAACCAATAATTGGTGTGGGCAGCGGGCATCCTCTTTAAACCAATTACACAGAACAGACTGGAGCTCTTTAGATTAGTTGTTCCGGCCTCAGAATTAGTGGTGTGCACTGTTTAAAATTGCAGAGCTGATTTCATACACTAAATACACTTAATGGGAAGTGCTGACTTTCACGGATGATGGTAGCTTAACAGCTATAGAAAAAAAAAAAGGCAAAATGGAAACTGTTGGTGAATGAAAACAATAATTATATCAGAAACACAACCAGCAACATAATGATGAGTATGACATGACTCTGTTGTTGTACTGATGCAATTAGTATTTAGTTTGCATTAACAGCAAATTAAAACAGGATCAGACAGCAGGCTTTTAACTAAATTATCATAAAACATGACATTTGCAATAAACTTTTGTCTCAAATACAAGCCTGTTTCAAATAAAGGCCAGTGCCTGGTTACATAAAGTCACTTATGGCTCATTTATGCTAAACGTTAGACATGCATATGGATATGGACAGAGTCTTCTGTGTTAATTTTATTTGTGTTTCTGCACATTTTCTGACTTCTGGACACAGATGAAATGGAGTAGATGTGGGGGCGGTGTGGCAGTATCACCAATAGACGCGACCACAAGACAGACAAAGAAGTTTTATAAATCTTCCACTAGTTGGTGGTGTTGGCATGATGATGGGTTAGGGTCCGTAAATTTGCAAAGTGGGATGTAGTCTATTTTTGTACATAAAAGGGGCTTAAATGAGCATTTAGGATGCTGCAGAATAGAATGAGTTGCATAAAAAGACCCAAAGGATTTCTTTAGGGTGTTGTAAGGGAAAACCCTTTGATCTTTAAGTGTTTGCCCCAGGCTGCTTAAGAATTCTCTTATGCATTGCTGGGAGGTCCTTAAGTAACAATTTCCCACATTTTAAGGGACCAGTCTCTTAAAAGTGAAATAATATGTGGAACATCAGACAATGACAGAATATTTGGTGACTGAGAGGATTGGATACCAAGACACATTTTTCAGGGCAGGGAAAACCATTGATGTACTATCAAGACCTGAATACTGGATGCAAAGATGGCATCCATTCAGTTCAATAAGAATTGCTCACTGGCACATGCACCAAAAAAGTTTTCAAGCTTCCAGCTTTTACTTCACCACTGACCCCGCCCATGGATTCTTACTTGGCCCATAGACCAGAAAAAATGGCAAAATGCAGCCCGGATCCGGCCCACTGAAAGGTTTCATGTGGCCCCGCAAGGCCAACATGGAAATACCAAAAATTAAAAATCTAGCAAAGACAATCAGTAGCATTTTGCTAACAATTAAACCATTATCAGACCTTTATTTTGAAAGGGGTAACTGCTGTGTTCATTAGTAATGATAATGAACTGTATCTGTTATATTAAAGTGTAACTTTATTCTCTCAGTGCTGTACATCCCATGTTGTTTATGTTGCTTCTTCTTCTACTTTTGCTGCTACTATCGTTGTAACCTGTATGCAGCCTGCATGGTTCTCTGTAAAACATCAAGTTTTGGACATTGCCAATGAAATATTAGCCCACAGTTCATCACATGGTAATTCAGAAAGGCTGACCAACCTATAAAGAACACTTCTGACCATTCCATTATTAGCGATATGGCCATTATTAGGACCTTATGAGAAATGATCAGATATGTTGGCCCCCATGAAAAATAATGGCCCACCCCTGCCGTAGACTTTGCATTGTGATGACATCATGAATTTTGAATTTGCTTTTCTCGGTAAGAGGAAATTTTTACGAATATAAAACTACTATGGATCAAACATTTATAATAGAAAGAGTCATTATTGAGTTTGATTTTAGTTCGAAGTGTATGCAAAGATGGCGCCCATTCAGTCCATTGACAGCTGCCAAAGAAGTTTTCTATCTTACGGGTTTACTTGTGAATTGAATACGTGCAGTAGTGTTTCCCACATTTCCTCCGCCCGCAAGTTCCTGCTCTGGCCTGCAGACTTTACATCGTGATGATGTCACAGATTTTTGAAACATTTTTTCTGATTTTAGTAAAGTTTTACAAACATAAAAAACTCCATGGACAGTCATAACTGACCTTGTTTGCAATTTGAGATGACCTGTCAACAATTTGAGAGATGTCTCTTTATCATGGCGGCTCTTGGGGGAAAATGCTTTTTGGGCTGCAGGGGAATTTTTTGCTGCAATACTGTGAGTGCCCACTGGTTAAAATGGGACATAAGGCTGAGCAGCAATGCCTATAGGTTCTATTACGCATGTAGGGAAAGCCCAATGGACTTTATCTACAGTTTGATCCATAACAAGTGGATGCATGCAGATTTTGTCAGTTACTTCTTGCCACATGTATATTTGTTATATGACTGGGTTAGATTTACTTTGGATTATGTCCTTGTGCTTGACAAATTCTTCGAGGAGAACAACATTGTCATCTTCTGTCCTGTTTGTCTTTGTTTTTCATTTTGTGTTCTCTTTGTTGTCCATTTTTAAGAGGTTAGTTAACATTTTAATAGCTAACACACAATGATGCTGCATAACCATAACTGAAGTGCACATGTATCATATTACAACAGAAACCACCGTGAAAGGTTTAGTCAAAACATGGGAAGGCTTTTTGTAACGCTCCACTGAAACCTTCAGCTCCGGGAAATATTGTGCGTAAAGGACAAACTTTAAAAAAAATATGGAAGAAATATGTAACATATTGACTGTACTAATCATAAAATGACCATAAAATGTCATGAAAGATTAAGGAAACATGCTAAATTAAGCTTCTCCGACAACAATGCTAGCCACTTTGTTTTCTTTTGAATTTTTTATTGTGGTCCGCAACATCTGTTTTTGTTTTTTCCTGTTTTACATTAATCAGAGTTCAAATGAATGCTGAATGTTTGCCAAATGATTAAATGTTGGTTTATGAGTCATAAGAAATTATTTATTATCTTTTAGAAGGAGTAGATGTTTATTACAGTTAAATTGAGCAAAATATTAATGGAGTCTGGCAGGTTGTGAGACATGCAGGCACTGAACTCCAAACTCCAGAGTGGAGGGTGGGGCACTCCCTATAGTGGTTCAACCTATTTAATATATCATATGGCTCAAACATATCTTACATACTAGTTTATGCAGTCAGGCACTGGTTCTTGCAGTGAGCACAATATCATGACTTTAAATCTCTCCCACTAGCCACACACAAGCTGGCCTGCTCCCCTCTCAATCTGATATTTTCCTCAGCAGATGCTCTCATCCCGAATGACATTTGAGAGACTTCCAAGCAGCCTGGTCGGCAGGGCCGGGGATAATGGGTTCGTTCAGCTGTTGGTTCCAGGCAACCGAAAGCTTTACTGTAGTGAGATCTGAGGTGCTGGGCCATGTGAGGACAGTGATGATACTTGTGGGTTTTTTTGGGTTTTTTTTGGGTTAAAAGGAGTGAAGGGGAAAAATATGTCTACAAACACCATTTCTGCGACAGACTGCCTGTTTTTAAGTGTCACTGGAGCGCTCCCTGAAGACTTCATGGTAAAATCAGCTGGGGGCTGTGGATGATGAAGATGCTGCCAGCTGATTTATTGTGACCTCTACTTGTAGGGAGGATTTATATCTTCTCCTTACATCTGTTTTTCATGCCAAAGACCCACTCTTAATTTATAATCACCACCTACACATGTACTAATCACACAGCTTAATCACAACCGGAGAGCCTCATAAACAAGGTATTCATCTGGCCTAATTGCAGCGTTCCCTGCATATTACACAAAGAACAAATGGGGCAGGCATGAGAGGAGGCAGATGTAGAGATTGCAGGGTTGAAGCCATGGAAATGGAGCCATGGAGTCGACTGGAGAATGTCAAACCGTATCTTTACTACCATCTAAATGATCCGTGTTCAAATAAAAAATGGTCAAAATTCCTTCCCTGTGGTGTCGACACTAATCATGTTAGGTGTTTGTTTGCTTGTTGATTACAACATCAAGAATGGGTATTTTTCATGTTTCTAGCATGGTCATGATTCGCTCCAAGCTATTACAGCTCTTTATATCGAGGACTTTAGCCTCAGAGGGAAGTGGAACAAGTATTTGATCTTTTACATGTATAATCTAAAGCATTTGTCGTGTATTTCAAATTGTTCTGATGTTGTTGTTTTTTTCTTTGTATAAAAATGAGACTATACAGATTAAAATTCACCCCATGTGTTGCTTTCAGTCTAGGGTTCCCTCGTCGAATTGTGCGATGGCTTTTTTGTTGCTAAAGTAACAGAGCTAAAATAGATTGACAGAGGAGGGACATCGGTCCAGATTTTCAGTCACATCTCACATGTTTCGCTGCTCTGTTTGGTTGTAGGTCTGTCCAATTGCTTCCAGCTAGCAAGCCTGTCCAAGGGGACACCTTAGACTCACTAAAGTCAGATCAACCTGTCAGACTAAGCAGTGTTGTTAAAATATGAATCAAGATTCTATTATTTCATTGCCTATTTCTTGCTTCAGATCTTTTGAGAAACATATTTTAGCTGCCATTTTGTCCCCTGCTTGGGCACTGCTACGTCACATGCTTCATTGCTCTGATTTGTTGTTGGTCCAGTTGCGTCCAGATAGTGTAGATAGCACCCTTTGGAAATTGAAATTGAGCTGAGAAGTTCCAGACATTCACATTTATGAGTTAGTCTGATGATGCCAGGCTAAAAGTAACAAGTACCTGCTGCTACCTGTAGGCACCATTAGCTAGTTGGCGCACTTAGCCATGCAACAAGCAGCAACAACTTAATTTCTTTTTAGCTAAAGCACAAAAATATAGTATTTTTTTTGAAAAGTGGTAAAGTGGTTTTGCAAGATTGACTCAAAAAAAATATGAAATATCATGAAAGTGGGACTTTAAATACATGGCTATGTTGTCAAACATTCCTACTAGAGGCTGATATAAAGACCTTATTTTGCTTATTTTGCCTCCCAACTGATGACAGTTGTGTTTGTATCTTGTCTGTCCATCCATCAGTCTCCACTGGAAGGGCACTCACGAGGCCTCTTTACCCATGTTTGTCCACTCGGAGAGCCCTCTAAACACATTTTGTCCACTGGAGAGGAACCCTGGGGGGCACTTATCATGTTTTGTCCACTAGAAGGGAACCCTAGAGGGCATTTACCTCATTTTGTCCACTGGAAGGGCACTCAGGAGGGCATCTTATCAATTTCGTGCATGACAATTTATATCTTTCATTTTGCCAAAAAATGCAATTAATACCTTTACTGCATATGTTTTATGAGTCTAGACAGATATGGACAAACTGCAACATGACTGGTTAGCAGAGGCATACAACTATAAGGCTGATTCTAGTTTGTTTATGTGTTCATGAAGAATGAAGATCTGTTGATATGTCAGTGTTATTTATATCTTTAATTGTTGCATACTACATGTGTATATACATATTGTATTGCCTACCTAATTTACCTCAGACAATATTATTTGAAATATTCTTTCACAGCACATCAACACAAATTTCTAATGGAATTCACCCACTTAAAACATGTAGTTTTCTATCAAAGACTTGCTAGATGTTAGATAGAGAAGTAACGTTTTTGTTCTCATGTTCTTCTTGGCAGATATCCACGATGAGAATGGGTTAAAGCCAGTCATGGTTTACATCCACGGCGGCTCCTACATGGAGGGAACAGGCAACATGATTGATGGCAGCATCCTGGCCAGTTACGGGAATGTCATTGTCATCACAATCAACTACCGGCTCGGAGTTCTGGGTGAGTCCACCAATCTGGGGCTTTAATTAGTTTGGAGAAGGCTGATTGAGTCTGAAAGTGAGTTATTGATTTGTTGATTGATTTAATGACTAAATGGGTCCCATCGTTTCGACCAACTGGCTGGTCTTTGTGTGAGGGAGAGCAAGGTGGACAACATTTATGTTGCTGTTTGGATGGAAACCTCGTTAAGCTCTTTTTGATTACATTGTTCAATATTTGATGCCTTTAATTAAAGTGGAATCACACGTGGTCTGCATGTTATGGTGGATTTCTGGTGTCATTTCTGTAGAGCAAATATATACAGAAGCAAATCAAGCAGGTTAATCCACTCAAACTCATATATACAGTGGTGGACTCAGGCTGTCTGTGGTGCAGGGCCAAAAAAATATGGGCACTGTATGTAATGGGGCACCAGCACGCTAAAGTTGTGATGCACTTTATCACTTTTTGTCTGCTGGAAGGGCATGTTAGAAGGCACTTAACCAAGTTTTGTCCACTGTAAAAGCCTTTTAGAGGGCACTTTGCTACATTTTGTCCACTGCAAGAGCGCTCTAGAAGGCACTTAACCATGTTTTGTCCACCTGAAGGGCACTTTATTATGTTTAATCCACTGGAAGGTCACACTAGAGGGCACATTACCATGTTTGTCCACTGGAAGAGCCCTCCAGATGGCACTTTGGCAATGTTTTTTCCACTTGAAGGGCATGCTAGAGGGCACCGTACTATGTGTCCTCCACTGGAAAGACACTCTTAAGGGCACTTTACCATGTTTTGTCCACCTGAAGGGCACTTTATAATATTTTGTGCACTGGAAGGGCCCTCTAGAGGAAATGTTATCATGTTTTGTTTGCTAAAAAGGCAGTCTAAAGGGCACTTTCTCACATTTGGCCACTGAAAGGGCACTCGTGAGGGCACTTTACCATGTTTTTTCCACCTGAAGGGCATTTTGTTATGTTTTGTGCACTGGAAGGCCATACTAGAGGGCACTTAACCATGCTCCATCTACTGGAAAGACATTCTAAGGGCACTTTACCATATTTTGTCTACTGCAAGGGCACTCTATTGGGCATTTTACTGTATTTCACCCACTGAAAGGGCACTCTGGAAGGCACTTTACTATGTTTCGTCCATTGGAAGGGCACCCTTGACAGCACTTAACCCATGTTTTGTCCACCTGAAGGGCAGTTTATGTTTTGAGACCACTTTCCCAAGTTTCGTGCACTGGAAAGGCACTCTTGAGGCACTTAAACACATTTTGTCCATTGGAAGGACACTCTAGAGGGCACTTTGCCATGTTTCGTCCACTGGAAGGGAACTCTAGAGGGCACTTTATCACATGCAGAGATGCTTGAAACACCATTCTTACAGTACTCTTGATTGCATGCATGCTTTGTGTGGTTTTCCGCCTCCAGCTATCATGAGTTTTGTTTTCCCAGTGCCAATCAGCTGCTAATGGCAGTGTAGGTGGTATTTTGCATTTTTCTGCATTCTTCTCTTAATTTCAATTGGTTGTATTCAAATGCAGCCTTGAATGACCCCCACAGCACAAGATAAGAACATGCAAATTAACCAAAGACTCTTAAATTTTGTAGCCTTTTCAATTACTTTAATCATTCAGCAGAATCAAACATCCAGAAGCCTCAAAAAAAAAAGAAAGAAAAAGAAAAAATCCATGCTGGGAAAATTGATCCGTTGTGTATCTACACCACAGTGCTGTGCATCTGATTTTGTTCCCGTCTGTAAGATGAAAGTGGTTTCTGGCTCACGCAGGGATTCTTTATCTTGCCTTTGACATGAAGGTTTGGGTTCTGAATGTCTGCTGCCCAAGAAAATGTTTGAGCCTGAGAAGAGGCTGATAATATCAAACATTTTGAGGGAAAGAGTTTTTGAGCCACTCTATATTGAAATCCTTCAGGAGGGAGCGGAGCTGTGGCCATTTTCTCACAGAGCATTGCCCAAACTAGTATTTGATGTGGAAATGGTGCTTGAAAAACACATTTAACATGTTTGTCAGAGAGTACATCTTGCCTACTTCTAAGTGTAACCTCTGAATTAGCCAGAAAACCCGTGAACCTGACGTTCTCACCTTTGGAAACAGCCTGTAATGCTTAATTGGTGACTGCAAGTGAAGTTCTACCCTCAGGGGCTGATTTACAAATCATGAGTCAGAGCAGCAAAATTTTACATCACTATAGCAGGATATTTATGAACACGGATGACGTAAATAGGCAAAGATGCAGTTCATTTGGGCGTACTGCTTTTTTGAGATCTGATGCCGGGCTGTTTAAGAAGCATCTTGCTCATATCTGAAAAAAAAAGGTCAGAATCCTCAGCCAGCGTGGAGCTTGAACTGCTGGCTTAAAAAAAACATCAAACAGGCTTGAGACGTGCACTCACTCTTCCTTCTGCAAGATGGAAGGTTATATGGGAGGAAATAGCAGTGTGATAATGCTGGCAGCTCAACAGAAAGCTCAGCGGTTGAATTAACAAATTCTCATCACTGGAGTTTGGCTTGAGCTGGGAGCTTGTAGGATGTTCTCTGATTTTGCACTGGTAACAGAGTGATGTATGATTTAGAAACAGGCCCTTCCTGTCTCAACTGTTCTTCCGAAGAATGAAAATAGACTCTAAGATTTCTTCCAGACATTCAATCATAAGCTTTGTTTCCATCTACATATTTTTATAAGCATTTTGAAGTATCGTATTAGAAAATTCAAAAACAAAAAGTTTTGGTTTTTGCCTCTTTGGACACAGAGTTCATTCTCTTAATGGGAGATGGAAACACATCTCCTGAATAGGTTCTGACGTAGCAAACATTTAAATCAAATGACTGATGAGCTGTTTCTGCTCCGACAGTTTCTTCATGGCTCCCATGGCTCCAGAATACATTCTTGATGGCTCCACACAGATCTGATGGTACATGAAACTAACAGAAATGTTTGACTTCCATCATTTCTCTAGATTGTTTTTCACCATTTGAGGTTGACTGACGCTCTCTAACACTAGAACAGCCAAGGCGTTCATCTTGACTGTTTTCAAATTTATATGTGCAATAACTTTGTTGAATTAAAAAACACAAAGCTGCTGGTATCTGACTTTTCCTATAAGTGTCTGTATTTTCATTTAAAACATTTTTTATATAAATTCCACAAAAAGCAAAGAAAATATGATCATCTTGACCTATTTCAGCCAGAGGTGGTCATACTGACCACATGGAAATTGCTACTGTTGTTTGGTTACTTTTTACATAGCTGGAGATGCATCTTGGTTGCTTAGCAACAATCATTGTCTCTGTCAGTAAAACTTAACAAGTGGTCTTGAGTTACTGTTTCAAGTTATTTCTGTCCTCCTTTCCAGCCTTTTCCCATAGGCTGTGATTATTTTTTGTGATGGTTCAAGATTTTTCTAATTTTTAAGTACATTTAACTGTTTCTCGCTCTGACTAATGCTAGATTAATCTAACATTTAAATTGGATCACTGATAGTTATTATCCTACAGAAAAATACTGCTGTGAATATATGCAATTATTACGGTTTACTACATGTGATAGCATGATTGATAAATATATAAATACATTTTATAACATTAACATTCTTTGTTATTTCATTTTTAAAAAAAGATAAACTACCAGAATGATGCATTAATCTCTTAGTCTGGTATTTTTCCTGAGTGATAATAGAGTTTGGAAGTCAAAGGTCAAAATGAGTGCTTATGGGTGCTCTAGTAGTTCTGGAACTCTGCCACCTGTAGTGTTAAAATGAATCTGGTTGCGCTCTCTTCTTCTGATATGCTAGAATGGTTTTCTGACTGGACCATTGGTGCCACCTACTGCTTATCTCAACGCACCAACTCCTAATAATTGCATAGCAGTAGTGGATGGAAACACTTGCATTTTCTTTTGCCAGTTTACTCTAAAAAAGGTAAAAAATTGTGATACATTAATGAAACAAGTATGGACTCAGTACCACAAACTTTGAGATGTCTGCATTAAAGGTAACTAACATCCTAAAAACATGCACTACCAAAAATCACTCATGAAAATACAGAGCAGTTCCACCAAATAAGACGTCTGTGCCCATTTTCTGAGTGATCTGTTGCCTCAACAGGACGACATCATTCACCTATACCTTCCAAAAACATGAAAATCACTGCTGAAAAATCTCTTTAATGATACCATATTGATATGGTTAATGTTTGGTTAGATTTAGGTACAGAAATCACTTTGTTAGGTTTAGAGAAAGATCATGGTTTGGGTTAAAATGGCTTCTTTGATAAGGTAAGGGAACCTTTGTCGTCATGGTTACAATAATACACTTGTTCAACATCAGTGAACTGGCTGTCATGATTAAAAGAACAGGACTTTGTGGTTCTGTAACAGTGCAACACAGTCTCATGTTAGTTTGTGAAATAGTCACAGAATTTAATCTATTAGATTTGTGTACATGGACACTGATTGTCCATTGTTTTTTGTGACATTGAGCACAAAGTTCACACAAATGTATTATCCACCGTACTTCTCATTCTACAGTCGAGTTATTAATAATTAGTGTTGTGCAAGTTCATGCTTAGAAAGAGCTAGCTCAAAGTTCAGTTCACAGAGATTAAAATGAACCAGTTCATGTTCTTTTATTTTTTAAAAAAGTATATATTTTAAATGGTGCACATGTCATGTCATGCTTTTGTATTAAAACACAACTATTACTATAAGCCAACATTACTTATATCTTCAGTAAATAAACAATTTAGAACAATTTGAGAATGTTTTACACTACAGCAGATAGCAACTGGCAAGTCGAACTTCCAACTTTCCAGTACACATTGAATGCAGCATAATGCATGAGAACTGCAAGGAGATGAAGGTCAAAAATGATGCAGATCTATCTGTCCTTTTCTCGCTGAAACAGAGACTCCAGTCTGCAGTGTGGTTCATACACTTCATGCTACATGATCAACTTAACGTTTTTAAATCACCTCCACGTTTTTGTCGCACACGGCCCCTCTCCTTCTGCTGCATCACGCTGCTCACGCTCACATTCAGTAATTGCAAACTGATCCGTTCAGTTCACTATTCACCAAAAATAGCGTGTTCATGCACAACACTGTCAATAATAAAACTGGTTATGCTTTCAAAATAAAGGTCTTGGGTAGGTTTAGGCACCAAAATAACTTTGGTTGGGTTCAGGAAAAGATTGTGGTTTGGTTAGTTACTCTAAAACAATCAACACTGACTAATGACTTCACATGGGAACACGCTCCTGGATGAAAGTCCTGTGACCCACCCCTCACTTTTTAAATTGGTGTCCATGTTCTGTACATGACAGTGGGATTAACAATGTCTCCAGACTTCTGTATACTTAGTTTTGACTCATAAGTTACAGCCACTAAAAAGTTTTGTCATTTGAATGTATAATGAATCAACATTGTGATATAAATGACATACACCACAACAGAACATATTATCCATATCACGAAGCCTAGTAATGATGATGATTTTTGCACACTGTAAATATTGATGAGGAGGACTGTTTTGTTTCGTCTCCTGGAAGATGGTGCACCCTTGCATGATTAATCTTATTATTATAATGGCAAAATTCCATATTCATAAATGCAAATATACAGGTAGGAAGCCATGCATCGTCGCCTTTAGTAAGGAATTCAAGTAATACAATTATTCAATTCCACACTCTCTGAAACAAAAAGCAATTAAAAGTATAGCAGCTTGTACAATGTTTTAAAAACTATATAGATTTTCATCTTTTTCTTTCACATATTTTTTCTTGTGCTTTCTTTTGTACATGTACATCCTTTTGTTTTGAGAAATAAAGGGCAAAAACAGCTACAGGAGGCAATAATTATGTATGACAATGACAAATTATGTATGACAATAATTATTCATTATGTATGACAAAAGGGGGTTGACATGTATGAGGTAGGCTTGTGAATGATGTTTGCAGAAAAGAGGATCAAGCCCAACCACACAGACTATAATACAGTAATGTTGGCAACCTAAAATAGCTTCCAAAACTCAAGTTATGAAGACAAAGATACAAAAATAACATTTAAAAGTATTGAATTGTGCACCTTTTCCATGCACAGCTTACCAAAAGCTTCTATTATTTTATATAACTATAAAATACTTCTACAATAGACAGATTCATCTGTTTTACAATCAATATTCACGTATGTAGTGTGTAAAGTATGTCCTATTTTATGGCAAATGCACTTGCACAGACTTAGCCTTGGTTAATAACAATATACCTGTTTAACCTTGTGCTGGTATTAGGTGTGAATCCCTGTTTATTTTCTTTTTTGCAGCTTTAAATTTGATGTATCTACTGTGTTTTGCTGTTGCATATGTGCTTCATTGTCTGTGAAGCCAGAGCACTTCCTCCTGCTCATTCCAGCACCGCTGCTGCTCTGCTCTGCTCTGCTTACCATTTGTTATAAGGCCGAGCTGTCTGCACCAGTCACTATATTTAGTTGCCTGAGAGCCAGGGGGAAAAGGTGTTCTGGAAAAGTGTGCACTGCAGAGAGGAAAAAAAGAGATGAAGGGAGAGACAGGGAGTGAGAGAATGCAGATGAGAATACAGATAGAGACAACAGACGCGGGCGGGTAGAACAGCGACAGAGACACAGAGAGAACACCAGAGCGACGATGTAGAAATGGTGATCTTGTTAGGCTGCACTTTTGATGTAAAAACACACCCGTTCCCAAATCACAAAGAGTGCGTGTCTCTGACAGAAAACTTCCATCTCCACTAATTGACACACAGAAGATTCAGCAGGCTGTGTGCTCGTATTCAATGCTCGTGTCGCTTGCAGTCACTGGAGGAAGTCATCTGTGCGCAGAAAAGTGACAAAAGTCAAGCGTGGAAGCCAAAACAGTGTCCGTCCAATCAGAGCTGGACTCATTCTGTCTTTCTGTCCCTGTAGTGTCATTAAGCATAATAGACCATTGCTGTGCCAGAAGTGGTTTCACCTCGAGTTGTCTCTCCCCTGTTGGTGTTTGTTAATTTGGTGGATAAAAGCTTTCTAATGCTAGATAATAATTCCATTTCATTACAACATGGGTCTGTTTTCATATTTTCCACCATTTCTAGCAGCATTAGCAGCTTTGTGCTCAACACATCCTCATACCTAAACTGCAGAATAAGTTGTCAATGATTTCCAAAAAAATGACATAAGAAGTACAGCATCAGTAGCATCAGACCTCAAGTGTGTTATGTAAGTCATGTCTTGTCTTGTGATATTAAACATGTGGTTAATGTTTGAAACATTCACAGTTTGGTTGGGTTTATGCACCAGATGTTGGTTTGGTTAAGCACAACAACTTATGAGATGTTCAGACTATTGGCAACACAACATCAGGTTACAATACATTTTCAATGGAAGCCAGCAACATGAAGCCAGGTACTGATGTCCAACACGTGCTACAAATAAAAGTTGAGCCGGCCTCAGCTTCTCTTCGGGCTCAGTGGGCCATTTTGTTGCTGCGTCGCCGGTGATGTGAACAAACAGGTTAAGGCTTAAAACCTGATTGTGTTCTGTTGCATTGCATTATCTCATGAAAGTCATGTGATGTCAAAGCAGTGGTTTAGGTTGTGAAATGAGGTTGCTTAAGGTCGGTTAGGTTAAGGCACCAAAATTAGACAGGTTTAAAAAGATGTTTGTTTGGGTTAAAATAAGTTTGTTGCATTGTCTTGTGTTGTGTTGCATTGCATTGCATTAAGTCATGTGACATTAAACATTGTGCAACATTGGTTACATTTAGAAAAAGATGTTTATTTGGCTTAAAACAACTATGCTACATTGCGTTGCATTGTGTTGCGTTTCTTTACATAACATTGCCTTGCATAATTTGGGTTGAAACAAGTGTGTTACACTACATACTGTATAAATACTACAGCCACTAGAGGTCGTAACAACTATTTGGTTAGGTTTAGAAAAAGATCATTGAACGTGATGTCACGCCACGTCACATGTTATGTTACATTATGTTATGTTACATTACATTTTGTAACTTATCATTGTGGCTAACATGAAAAAGTTACAGTTTGCTCAGGTTTAGCCACCAAAGCTACTTGGTTAGGATCAGGAAGTAAGTGTGTTACATTAAAATACTAAATCACATAACGTGAGTCACATATGAAGCATAACTTTAGTAACTTATGACTTTAAATACGTACACTTTGAGTTTTGGGTGCACAGAGGACAGGGACCTCCTGGGTGTGTTATTCTGACCCATCCATCCACACTGTCCTCCTTCCTAAGTGGACTTCCTTGTTCTCTATACTGCTTCCTTATAATAACTAACTCTTGAGGTCGCAACCTAAACGTAAATATGGGTTGAAATAAGCTGCTTGTACAGATGGCAGCCTTTTTTTTTGATAGAAGTGAGAGGTGCTGGCTCACACAAACTGCAGTTGTCTGCAGTTCAGTATTGTTTCTCCTTTATCTGGACCCCAGACAGACTCAGGGGAGCACTGGTTTGTAATCAGTTGTTGAAGGGTCCTGTTGAGCACTTAATTATTTCAGTTTGTGTTGTGTTGTCTAAATTAAGGCTAATGGGTCACTTGGGCCCAACAGCAAGATTTTGACCCGGGGCCCCTAAATAGGTTAGTCAAGACATGCCTGTAATGTTTAAAAACTGATCTACTGACCAAATATAGACCGAGGTGAATATACCCAAATTTACCTCTGCCAAGGAGGTTATGTTTTTCAATGGCTTTTGTTTGTTTGTTTGTCTGTCCGCAGGGTTACACAAAAACTACTGACCCAATTTTCATAAAACCTGGTTGAAGGGTGTAGTGAGAGCCAAGGAAGAACCAAATACATTTTGGATTTTGAATGTAGTGAAGACTTTGAAGGAATTTAATAAAATATATTAAGTGTATTTTTTTATCACTATATTGACATGTATGATTCAGGTGAATTATTCCAACTGAGAAACATGATGTCTTCACTTAAAGACTATTTTTACTGAGGAGGACAGAGGAGTGATGGAGAGCTGAACATTATGATGTCACAGTGAAGTTAACCTTTGACCTTATCACCTCATCATTTCATCCTATTAGACTTTGTGTAAAATTGTATCATAATTAGCGTATGAATTCTTCAGTTATGGCCACACTCAGCAGATGGGGATCTTGACAATTAACACATGTTAAATCATAGTTTATTCTTATATAGGATAAAAAGTGAAAATGGAATATTATCATTATGTTTATTATTATTGCTCCATAATCACCACCAACTGGAGACCATCATTTAATTTTCATTATATTGTAACCACTCCATCCAGTGACTCCAACGTTCATCTTGCTGTTGGTGGAATAAATAAGACGCCTGTCTGGTGCCAAACTGATTCTGTACAGTCTGCTGAGTCATGCAGCAGTTTGGACATGATGAGCCAGTCTTCTTTTATAAGCATGTTTACTTTGTTGCTTTATTTCTCTGAGTTTTAGTTTTGGACACAACAGTTTGTCAGGCGCTACAATTAGAATGTGACCTCTGCTTCAAGACTTCAGAGCATTATTTTTCCTTATTAGTCACCATCATTTTACTGATGTCATGATAAATAACAACTGACTAAACCTCTGGCCTCCATGAGGCACACAGTGTTTATGTTCCTGTCTGAGGAACATTCATGTCAGATTATTGTCCATTAAAAAGTCCTGTGATGATATTTGGTTCTAATGGAAACCCTTTTTCAGCCAGTGTCATCAAAAGGTTAGTATGCAAGTCATCATAATGAGTTCATATCTCAAAACAATGACTTAGATTTTCAAAATAATGATTCAGTATCTTAAAATAATGACTTAGTATCATTTATGAGTTAGTTTTTAAAATACTGGCCTAGATTTTCAAAATAATGACCAATATCTCAAAATAATGAGTTAGCTATTCAAAAGACGTAATTAGTATTTTTATCTAGCCTAATGAGTTAGTTTTACAAAATAATGGATTAGATTTTCAAAATAATAACTTGGCAAGACAAAATAATGACTCAGCATAACAAAATAATGACTTAGTTGTTAAGGCAGGTGTTTAGGACCCAGAAGCAGACACAGACACAGCAGGTAGTTGCTAAAGGTAAGGAGGCTTTATTGTGACAACCAGGGGTGAGGGGTGCTGGAGAAGGCAGGGGACAGGCAGGCAGATGAGCAGGGTGAATGGATGGAGGAATGAGCTGGAGCGGTGTTTGTAGATGGCTTGATCATGAGACGTTGGCACTGGAATCCTGGAGCACAGGAGAAAACGACGTCAGAAAAATGTAGCACGAGGAAAAACAGTAGAATCTGTCCAGTAACACAAAGTAATACTGAGAGGCCGATGGTGTACCATGGAGCTGGCTGAACTATCTGGTGCTGAATGGTTGGAGAGCTGGCTTCTTGAGCAGAGTGTTGATGAGGTGATTGCAAGCAGGTGTAGAGGTCCACCATGTGCCACATGAGGTGGCCACACCCACAACACACCTACATGTCACAGCCTGAGCTGTGACATTAGTATAAGAAAATAATGACTCAAAATTAGTTCATATCTAAGTAATGAGCGAGTTTTTCAAAATAATGGTTTAGATTTTCAAAATATTGACTTAATATCTCAGAATAATAAGTTAGAATCTCTAAATACTGGGGTTTTTTTTTTTTGGTTTTTTTTTCAAAATCAGTTTGATTTTCAAAATAGAGCTAATTTTTGAAAATAATGACTCAGTATCTCAAAATAAAGAGAAACTCAGTATCTAAATCATTATTTGAGAAAGTTTCTCATTCTTTTGAGATGCAAACTCAGGCTGAGAAAGTAATGATTTACAGGATTTTTTTTCATCACATTGGTGGAAATGGGCTTCCATATGTTCTGTCTATTCTAGGCTCTATGTGGTCCAGATGTAATCACCCTGAATAAACCCGAGGGAGGTTAGCTGAGGGAAACGGTGTGAGTGATATAACTGACTGTCCAATGGGGTGTGTGAGGTTAAAATGGTGGAGGGCGATGAGTGTCTGATGACTTCTCTCACTCCACTCTCACTCCTCTCCTATCAGCCCGCCGGCACAGACACTATTGAAAGCTGCTCGGCCCGCGGAGCTCGTCACATCTTTGCACAAGATGTCTGCCTCAGCCCAGCCTCACACTCCTCACACCCTCACACCTTCCCCGCAGCAGCTGGAGGCATCCGTTCGAATCATTTGAACCAGGACACCCAGGAATCCTGTGAGGTTAGGGGGCTGCTGTGGTCTGCTACGTTTAGCAGGACGTTCTCTGTCTTCAACGTGTGAATCTGAGAGTGCTCGTTTTGACAGACCTACTGCACACTATGTGCTTAGCAGCAAGCAACAGGCAGTTAGAGACTAACTGGAGAACACAGTGGTACATTTAGCAGCTGAAGAGCCAGATATTTCCCTCAGGAGTTATAATTGAGGAAAAAAATATGGTAGACTTCATTTGAAGAAGATATCATCCCTATCACTGGCACTGTATTGCTATACAAGCTTGAGGGCTGCTGGCTTCACATGTTACCACACCTTCCCTTACTTGTTGGAGCAGTAATGTAATAAAATAACATTACACCAAAATAAAGTGATTATGGTATAATCAGGACAATCGACTCTAACCCTTTAGGTTATTAGCTTTGGCACATAACAGTAGACTGAAGTTTTTAACAAAGCAAATCTTATGTTAAGGTGTTTAAGGCCAATCAACACAACGTTTTCATATGCAAAGTGCTTAATGCTTAATAATTAACTATAATTAAAAAGAAAACAGGAATTTCTTTGAAAGTTAATTGCTACAATTGTTACATTCTGTGCTTCCCTGCAGACAAATTATACTTTTTCATGGTCAGTACATAAAAAGCCTTTCTGGGTTATGCTAGCAATTATTGGGATTAATTAATTAGCAATGGACCAACTGATTCTCTATAATTAGCACCAAATTGCACATTTATTTCCAGGAAACTTCTTGTAAATTATTAAGATAAAGTGTCATGAATCACACAGAAATCTTGCATCGCCCAAAGCTACATTAATGGTGATTTTAACATCGCTGAGACCAAATATTTTCAATCCAGATGCTAAATAGCTTATAGCCAAATATTCAAAGTGTGTTAGGGAGGCATGTTTTTGGTCAGAGCAGGGCCGTTTCTAGCTTTTTGGGGGCTTCTTTCTGGGTGCTGTTTTGGGGCCTCTTTTTTGCAGGGTGAATCCAAACCATCTAAGGCAGGACATAGACATGCATTCAACATTTAAATACATCAGTCTCTTGCACTTTTAAAATGGCTAGATCCATGAAAATTCTTAATATCTTTCAAGCATCTCAAATTAACTTCAGCCATTTAAACATACAGAAGATGATAGTAAATGGGAAGTACTTGATTTCCCCTACATATATACATATATATACATATATATATATATATATATATATATATATATATATATATACATATATATATGTAAAAATTTAAAAAGAAAGAAATTTAAGAAAAAATATCCAAAATACCCAAAACTTTGGTCCCAGAAATGCAAATTAGTCCACTGATGTATGATAAAAGGATGACTATTTTTACATGTCATTTTTGTGTGCCACTCAGCATAAATGATCAATAATGCCTGGACTTTGTTGTCGGTCCATCTGTTGCATGCTTTCTTCTGTAACTCATTTTGATGTGTCAAAGCACAATGAGATTTTGAAAAATGGTGACTGAAATAAAATGCTGCCAATCCTGATCCCTGTGGTGGAGACATGTTGAGTTCCTCCAAAGGTTTCTAGTCTGTGGGCAAAGCGTCCTGTGGCTGAAATGTGGCTATAGAAAAACATTCCTTTCCCCACCCCCAAAAAACAACGTTAGTGACCCTTTGCAACCACATAGTTAGCATATAGCAAGAAATGTCCCTGGATCTGATGTTTTACTAGTTCAAAACCTGAAACTTGGGATGATTTTGATTTCAAGTTTCCATTTAAATCAACTCAAGTCCCTTGTGAGTTAAGTTTTTGACTTAAATTTGAATCAGGGCTTTAGTCTTGCCTGTTTTCTCCAGCTCTGGTGTGCTTGATAGCTGGATCTTGTCAGAGTACTGTATGTTTGATCCTGGAACGCCTGGAGCTTCTGGAGAGGCACTTGTCAGTCAGGGACTGCCTCAGCTTTAACAATTCAGGTTGGGAGCTGGGCTCACAGAGGATAGGCCAAGGTGCTCTCTCCAGGTGGTTATGTTTTTCACTCTACAAGTGGAAAGTAGAGAATATTGGCAGAAAAAGTGCACATAGATCCATGGTGCATCACCAAAGATGCCTACCTGACAGGGTGGATAGCAGTTTATAAATCTTAGAGTGTGTTAACAGTGCTCTCCTCATTGTGGTTCATCTGGGTCGGTGTGAACGCTTGACTTGAACTCTGGTGTAGACCAAACAACCACTCTCTGATAATCTCAGACTGCTGTCAAGTGCACTCTGGAGTGCTTCAATTATTTGAAGCGTTGGTTAAAAACATCGTCTCTTTCTGTTTTGGTGAGTGGAGAACTAAAAAACGTGGACTGGCAGGGACAAACTCCTGTCTTCTGTGACATTTACATGCACAGTCCTCTAAAGTTTGCAGATACCAACATGAACAGAGCCTGACGGTGCTACATGATGAACAATATCCAGGTAGAAATTAGGGGATTGTTGCCTTTTTGCTCACTGACTGTATATCCAATAATCAAATTATTTCCATCACATGACTTGTGTTTACAATTTCTTGACTATTGATTTTTCTAAATCTTGTGAATGCAAACCAGACTACTTGGACTGTGAAAACAATGCATCATCCTCGCATTGGCTCAATACAGGAACCAGACCTTTAGGTGTGAACCCGCCCTGAGGCATCTCAGGCATTATCATGACCTTTCAAGGCCAACACATGCTGTTAAGGACAGACAGTGAGATAGCATCCCCGTACATCAACAGGGCCACGGTCTGGGTTCCCCTCTTTTCAGGTAGGACGGCCCACAAGTTGGAGCCTTCACTGTAGCTGCAGCGGGTCATCAGTGAGTACAGATTGCGGTTCCAGCAGTGGGGATGCTGGCGGTGCCAGGATGAGGTCTCTTGGATAACACCGAGTGCCATCTGGCCTCAGGAAGCTGTCACATGAGCCAGAGTGACGGTGAGCTTCATTACGCTGCACTGGGATCTGTCAGAGGCACATGGCCCTCTCCATTTTCTCCCCTCCAAACCCCCCACTGTCCATCGTGGCCAGACGTGAGAGGACTAGTGATGGCTGCCTGATGGAGATGTGCTGCTGCTCTTTGCTTCAAACCAGTGGGAGAGAAAAGAAGAAACCCTGCAGCAAGTCAAGTCAGCTTACTCACCTTTTTACTCAATTTATTGATTCACTACAAGCATATGAGAAGCTTTTTAGAACATAGCTGGCCTGGAAACTATTGAATTTTAGCAGATTTGTGGAGCTAAGGCAAATAGTGCTCTGTAAATTTTCAAGCTGCTGATAGGTATTTTTAAAACATGTTCACCATGTGTCTTTTTATTTCCTTTTTAATACTCGAAAATTGCTAAACCTTTGTGACTCCCACACAGTTCTATTCAGGTCAGGGTGTAAAAAACCTGTGAAAAGGCATTTAAATGATTATGAATCACTGACTATTAAAAGCCAGAATAAATAAGATTTCTTTGTTTCTTTTCTCCCTATCAGCTTTTCAAAGCTGCAATCATTCATTTTTTGGTTACTACACTCTTAAAAAAAGGTGCTAACTACATCACAAAGGGTTGTTCGGCTTGTCCTCATAGGGGAACCCTTTTTGCCTACTGGTATAACCTTTTAGAGTTCCACTTTGAACCTTCTCAGAGACTTCTATCTATAACCTTCTTCTTCTTTGGTGTAATGAGTCCGCCCAGTGCCCCTGCCCCACAAGTTTCTACAGAAAACCTTTATATATTCAAAGAGTTTTTTTTTCTACAACACTTCTACTGAGAACCCTTTTATATTATGGTAGAAAGAACCCTTGATGAACCCTTGACAAAAGAGTTCTTGAAAGATTTTAACAATCGTTGTAGAACTCTTTCTTCCAAAAACGATGTTGAACAATGGAGATTATTATGTCTGCAAAGTCATAATAAATTGGCTTACGTGATGTTCACACCATGTGCTTAATTAATTGTAAACTGATTTACATGAAATTTTGTTTCTTAACATGGAAAATGAATGAATGAATCATCATAACTTCCACTGGGACTGCACACATCTCAAAAGAAAACCTACACTACTATTCTATACAAGAAACTTGGCATAGCAGTAGGTGCTTCACCATCTCTTACCTGACAGATGTACAGAGATCTGCACTCGCCTGCTTGTTTGGAGTCATGTTTGTGTCCACCTGATGAGTTTAAATCCATTATTCACTCTCTTTTAGCTTTGTTTTTGGTCTCCACCAGCTCCTGAGGGAAATATCTGGCTCTCTAGCTGCTAAATGCCCCATTTTGTTCACCAGCTAGTGTACACTCATTTTTTGAACTCAAGAAAAGTTTAACCTATCTTTTAATAATCTGAAATTAATGGACGCCTGGAATAACCCCAAAACTGATGGTCTGATTTTAGTAAAAAGAAGAGATTGAATCACACAGTTGAAAATCTTATCTGGGCATCATGTATTTTACATCACATTCAGCCTTCCGAAGCCCGCCAGAGTGTGATGGAAAATGTTATACCCTGTGATATGTGATATCCTGCTCTGACACTGACACTGACGAGTTGAATAAAAAGTTACTTTCCTGTGGTATTACTTTATGGCACAGTAAACTGCTTGCTTAGTGTGAGTCAGTGGCCCTGAGAGGGAAATCTCTCACAAATAAGACAGATGTGATGAATGTCTGAGAGAGAGGCTGTCAAACTGCGGCTCACCAGTCAGCTGGAATAACCTGCACTCTGTCTAACCTCCAGGATTATTAAAGGAAATAGACATCTTCAAGAAAGAAAGAAGTGCGTCTGTTCAACAACTTTGTGCTTCAAAGCAGTTAATGGATGACAGTTTAAGGAGGCAGCCAGTGAGGGCTTCAGAAGGGGAATGATGTTGAGAGGAAGCGGATGACAGTAAAACCATATTAATAGTGAAAAACCAGCAAGACTTGAGGAAATAGAACCTTTCCTGTGGTGAAAATTGTTGAGGTCATGTAACTTTTGCAACACATGCTCATATCTAAATGACACAACAGGTCGATTGTTGACATCACAAAGGACATGATGGCATTTCAAAACGTTGAGTTTTCAATATAAAACCGTATAAATACAATATAAGAACAACATAAAACTTAAACAGAAATGATTTCACTGTATGTATCAATATTTTTTTTTTACATTTTCAGCACATTTTAACTATGCTGCAATAATAATGGTAACCATGATAATTTTGGTCACTGTAATTGTGATATTGAATTGTCATATCGTTTCATCTCTTACTACGACCACTAGAGGTCACTGGCCAGTATGAAATTTAATTATTGGTCATAATAAGCTGCTTATACAGATGACCTATACGCCCATTTTTCTGGTGGAAACGGGCCGGTCCGGTGTTTGTTTGACCCTTTCATCGAATCCACCTCCACACACACGGACTTTCTCGCTCATTATACTGCTGGTATCATGTTTACTACCACTAGAGGTCATTGCCTGATAATAAGCGTAAATATGGGTTGGCACAGTAGACCATTATGCCCGTTTTCTGGTGAGGACAGACTGGACTTTTGCTGCACAGTGGCCACAAAATAATAGTAAATAGTAAATGCTAAAACCTAGTATATAATAGCAGTAAAGCTAGAGAATATGAATCAATGCTTATGTTAGCTAACATTAGCTACCATAAGCTACTGGTCATACCAGCACCAGTACTATAGAAAGAGTATGTTGAAGTGATGTTGAAATATTATTTCTGCCAGGATGTTATTGGTTCCTGCTGTTGTTTGTCTGTTTGTCTGTCCGCAAGAAAAAATTACTAACCCAATTTTCATGAAGCTTGGTAGAAGAGTGTAGTGTGGGCAAAGGAAGAGCTTATTAAATTTTGGAGTGGATCTGACTCACGGGAAGAATACAAGATTAATTTTTCACCTTTGTTAACATTGCAAAATAGGTCAGCTGGCCTTGGCAGAGGTCTCAACCTGTTCTCAACCCAACTCGTCACATACAGGTTATTTGTCACTGCTCCTTGGTGTCTGATACTGAAGTACAAGGTACCATTTAGCAGCTGTAGCTGATGGAGCCAGAAAGCCTTTTAACACATGATTAATGCTGTGAAACGCTCACAGTTTTGGTAGGTTTCGCATAAGACTATATTTGGGATTACACTTACTGTATGTGGCATCGCAAAACAGAAGTACACTACCTGCTCACAACAGACAAAGTTGGAGACTAACACTGTATGTGTCTCTGTCTCACAGCAACCTCACTTTTATTATAAACTTTTATTAGACATTTTGAAGTGACACATTTATCCTCACCTGCCCTCTATTATCTGTGTTATTCTTTTCCTGTCTAGTTTTCCTTTATTTCATTCTGCCTCACTCTGTTCTATTCTAGTCTGTTAGTGGCCTCTCCAGTAGCCAGAGGGCAGGTACTCAGCCTCCTCTTCCTCCTCCTTTATGACTCCTCCATCTCTGCAAGGACAGCTGTGGCTGGGAGGAGGTCATTACCACTCCAAAATCCCGCCCCCTCCGGCGGTGAAGTGACGACAGCATGTGAGGAGCGAGAGGGAAAATGTGCCATCGCCGTCTCACGACAATCGTCAGTGGCAGATATACACTCTGGTTGTGAGTCGGAGGATGAGGTGATTCCTTGTGACATAACACAGAAAGGCAGAGGGCTGCAGCTGCAGCTCAGACCCTGCTCAAAGAAAAAGACAAACAAAATAAAAAAAAAAAAAACAGCCTGCAAAACATGCTATCTGTGTTGGCTGGCACACATGATGAGGGCGAGGGGGGAGGGGAGTCATCTGTCGCTTTGGCAAAACAGTCATTAACATGACAAATGGTGCTCTGTGTGTGCTTTTGACGATGTGTGCCACTGCCATGGTCCTGACTAATCAGCACTGTCCACTAGCTTTTATGACATCAGCCCTTCTGTTCTGTCTTCATGTGACAGCATTCTTCACGTTGATTTACGTTCCACATTTTGGGAAATATGCCTATTTGCTTTGTTTCTCACAGTGAAAAAAAAAAGATAAAAGAAAGAAGTTCAAAAACACTTCAATCGAACTGTGTGTTTTTTTATTTATTGTTCTTTTATTTATTGTTCTTTAAATAGTATGGTATATGGGATATGCTAACATTGCACTTGCTTAGTCACAAATAGGCCACTTAAAGAAAAATGTCACATACTTCTTAGTAATGGATATATTATTGTGTTTGCCCCAGGAGTCCCTCAAAGCCTGCTTTTTATGCTCTCTGGTTCAATTAAAAAAACAAGAGTGGATAAATTCCCAGTGGCTGTCCATCATATTTTGTGGATGGCAAATAATCATAATGTAATAAATTCAGCAATATAATTGTGATTTTTAACACCCTGTTGTTCTGGATTAAATCTAAAATGTTATTGTCCAATTTCAACCACTGCAGGTGTTGCACTTTGTAAGTCAATGAGTTTTACACAACATCTTTCACAATAAAAGCCTTGTTAAGTAATAATATTTGAAACAGATACAGAAAGTGTTGAGTTTGTATTAACAGCTTTATACAGTAACTTTAACAGGGCAAAAAGGACTGGATCCAAACAAGGCTTCATGCTAAGATATGACCAATTATACTTAGCAATCAGAGGGAATTAGAAATAAAGGCCTCCTTCAAATAAAGGCCTGTTAGCTCCTGCAGTTGAGATAAATAAAGGCCCCGGTCACTATTTGAAGAAATATGGTAGTAAAGCTTTTAACAAACCCAAAATATTCCTTGTTGCAATTAACTGAATAATAAAAAATGGACAAAGTTAAAACATCAGACAAAATATTTTTAGCCATTCATTTAATTAGAATCAAGCTCAAGCTTAATAAACTGTCAGCAGCTTCCCAGAGTCTTGTTGTCACAGTACGTCTGATAGGTTTGGTTCCATCATTTGTGAGCAGAGACCAGAACCCACCAATCATACCTACACTTGGAGATGCTGCATTTAAGTACCTCCCTAAAAACTACCCCAAAACTACCTTTTTTTTTAAACTTATAAACAATCATGATTGAACTTTAAATTATGTTGCATCAAACTTTCAAACTAGCTTAAAATTTAAGAAAGATTCAAGGCCTTGTTGGTGCGACCTAGCATGTATGTGCACAGATTAAACGAACACAATAAAATATATGGATCAGTGAGTATTACAGGTGTTGGTAGGGGTATTTTTGAACTTTGGATGCAGCCAGGCTAGTTGTTTCCATTCTTTATGCTAAGCTAGGCTAACTATGTCTTGACTGAAGCTCCATACTAAATGACACAAGACTGATTCATCTTCTTATCTCCCTCTCTGAGAGAAAGCAAATTTCCCCAAATGCTGAACTATTCCATTAAAATGTCACGTCTGTGCAGCCGCTGACCCTCCTGACCCAGGCTGCAGGAGAGTGTGGCTCTTTTCTCTCTGTGGAGCTCTCTGACTTCACTCCATTTGCTTTTATGACTTGTTGGAAAGTTTTTTCCTTACATAACCCTAGCCTCTGTGTTTTCTAACCAATCCTGCCTTTTAAAGGTCAGCGTTGTCATTGCCCTTTGCTCAGCCTTCACTTTGATTCCAAACAAAAACCAAAGTATATTGATATTCATGTTGAAGTCGTGTATTCTCTCGCAACTCTGCTGTGTGAAAAAACTGGGAGGGAGACAGAAAATGTTGGTGCGAAACAAAATGTTAGTTGGAGGAGTCAGTCTTGGCTCAGAAAGCGTTAGAATATCAAGAATTTATTAGCTTTGGGAGCTGATCTCCATCCATACAGACTGTCGTCTACAGAATGCAACAGATGCACTGGAGGGATTTGAGGGGCTTGAAAAGTGCCCAGATGGTTTTTCCCTGGGAGGAGATGGACGTCCCTGCTGGCCTCAACCTGCACATGCAAACGGCTGTGCTGTGGATAATAACAGCTGATAGAATGGCTGATAAAATGGCCGAAAGCATGATGGTGTTTAAAATGGGTTTTTTTTGGTCAGCGGCTGAGTAAATCTCCATGATCCGAGGCTGTGTTGTTTTCAATCTCCCTGGCCGGCCTTTCACTGACAGATGATGACTGCAGCACCAACAACCACCCCTCCACCCTCCCCTCCTGTTTTCTCAGAGAATGTGTCAGATGAGTGTGATATACTTCCCTTTGACTGGATGCTGTTTTAAGCAAAGGATAGTCAAGATAATTGCTCGCTGCAAATGAATTTTCTGCAATTACAGTTGGCGCGATGGCGGGCTCATTCTGCCTGAATTGAAAAGCGGCGCAGCAGGTCTGGAGGATAATGAAAGGGAACAGCAAATAGCTCATCCAAATTGACGCTTTGACTAAACAAAACAGAAAAAAATATCCCCCAAAACATCTAAATCAGACTAGATCAGGCTAAGTGGAGCAGAATGACAGCGAAGATAGTCGCATTAGCTTTTAATCTGCGATAGCACTGTGTCACTGGGTTGATTTGTTCTCCTCACAGAGCTGGTGTCTTCATTGGCTTAGCACTTGCAGTCACTCGTCTGATGTCAGCACGGTTCATTTCCCCCCGCTGCCTCCTGGGGGTGCATGAGTCACTTCCTGCAACCCCCCACCATATTTCAGTTCAATCATTGCCTTCAAATGGAAAATTTCATACAAATGCTTATATGTAATTTCCTCAAAATAGAATGCCATGCTTCTGCTAACACAATGGGCTACCTTTTTGATTGTGCTGGGGCCAGCACACTGTGGGTAAGTGCCCACCAACAATTTGTAGCATCACTGGCTTCTGTATGAAACCAGCCTCTGCTGTGACATTGTTATCACGTTAACTATTGATCTGCACAATAGCTCACCTGAGTGACAGCACAATTTACAGCCATTCTGACCTACAAGAGATCTGCCAAATCAAAACCACTGATGAACTGCACCTATTCGTGACAACTGGGATAAATCATGTCCTACAGAAAAAACCTAATTCAAGTTTTAAGTGAAAAATTATTCTTTAAAAAAAAAAAAAAGCAAAACAAATATATATTTCATACATATAAATTCTTAATTTCTAAACTTGCTCTGTGCCAGAAAACAGCCTTGTCTCAGACATTAATTCACTTTAAACAATTTAAAGATGTGTTAAAAGCCTTCAAAATCTAAAATTAACAATACCTACTGATGTCATAGGTGTAAATATGTTTTATTATTAGCATCTTTGTTTTAATTTTTTTTTATGAAAATGTAAAGTTGTGTTCCAAATTTCTTTCAAGATTTTTACAAACACATGATTTAATCAGGCATAAAAAGGGTCAGCTATATCCAAAGGATCCCTGTCTCACTCTTCAGTTTAAAAAAGGCGAAATACTGTTCAAACACTGGTAAACTTTCTATTTTTTTAAAATACAATTTCATATAAGTAATATAGCTTTCCATAAGACGGATTCTCATGTGATGTCATGGATCCAGCTTACCTTGTGAGGCAGCTGGATTCGGGAGAATCCATCTTGCCAGGCTCCAAGTTATCCATTTTCGTCCGCACCGGAGGTGGTGCGAGCCAATCAATGTCCTCGGAAGGACTACTGGCAGATACAGGCATGGTTTTAGGTGTGCTGACAGTGAGAAGCGTCCATGGAAACTACTCGTCTTGAACAAACAATGGCAGCTCCTGAAGAGGTTAGCATAGATACTGTGATAGCATCAGTTCTATCAGAACTGGAGAGTATTTCTTCACTGAAAGAAGAGCAAAGAACGACACTGGCAGCTTTTATCAAAGATGTATTTGCTGTTCTTCTTGGCTGGGTTCGGTTCAGTGAGTTGATCTGATTGGTTGAAGTTAACCCATGTTAGATGTGACAGATGGTTCATCCAATCCAGGGGTTTTCTTGAAAGTGCCTGCCCTTTTCCAAATAGTTTCTATGTACAGCTTCTCAGATGGTTCTGTGTAACAACCCATCTGGTGTGTCAGGTTAGAATCCAGCTGCATTGTGAGGTAATCAAAAAAGTAATGGCCACCAGCTTTAGGGGTTGGTTTAAGTGAGTGCTTAAAACTATGAGTATCTATCCCTGTATTTTGCACAAATTCATACACTGTAGCCAACACCAAAGAATACTCATCAGTATCATGTATAACAGTTATGCAGATGTGATGCTTTGCTTTGATTTCATAAAAATAGAAGGAGAGCTTTCTTTTTTTGGTCTGTGGTCAACCTCTACCTTCAGTATTTAGTTTTTTGTGTCACCGTTTAGCCATTATCCAGACACAACACACAGACTGATATGTCACATTAGCATTTTATTTTCAAAGGACATTCATCTGCACAGTTTAAGATGTCACTGAGTCGAGGCCCTGGAATCTGAATGACAGCTGAGGTAAAAGCCATAATAAGTGTTGAAGAGATATGACTAGCTCAACAGCTTTGTTCCAGATGACTCAAAGGTGTCTGTGAATATACAGCTGTCATTGTGAGCTTTAAAATCACACTTGCTCTCTGTTATGGCTTAAGAGCAGGATGTCTGCACAAAGGCTTGGTATACCTTCATTCAGCTCCTGCAGACAGTTAGTACATCAAAGACAGCACTTCCTTACAGTCGCAGAGAGGCAAAAGCTGCCATCAGAGGATATTACTAAAGTTCTCTTATCTGTAGCCTGTCATATTCTGCATTAAGGAGGAAGAGGTATGGAAATGAGAGAAATCAATCAATCAAATCAAATCAAATCAAATCAAATTTTATTTATATAGCGCCAATTCACAACAAAGTTGTCTCAAGACATTTACAAATAGAGTAGGTCTAGACCACACTCAATAATTTTGTTTACATCCGACAGTTGAAACAACTCCCCCATAAGCAAGCACTTTGGCGACAGCGGCGAGGAAAAACTTCCTTTTAACAGGCAGAAACCTCGGACAGATCCATGACTCATGGTGGGCGGTGATCTGACGGCACCGGTCGGGTTGAGAGGGAAAGAGGAAAAGGGGAAGAAAGGGGAGGTGGGAGGGGTGGAAGAGAGAGAAAAACTGAGAAATGGAAGTAAAAGACATGAGGATGGACACCCTTCTCTTACTTTAGGGTAAGTGAACTGTGCTTGTGCGTATACAATGGCATAGTGGATGCAAGGGAACCAAAAAACAGCTGTCCTGACATCAATTTTCTTGTTTCTTGGTGGTTTTCTTCCTGTGGACACCTGGTCAATTGTTGATGATGCGATGTCAAAGTGAGACAGCTCTGCTGTTATTGAGTTTGATAGCTGGAAATCTTTCAGAGATCCAGATCATAAACAGTAAATGTCAGGTTTAGGTGTCAGAATCAAAGAGACGTGGAGTCTCTCTAAAGCTCTGCACTGATATTCAGCTATCGCACTGGGAGGAATCCACGATAAGGGAAGAGACACCAATTTCTCCATGAGCCATAGCCTTAATAGAGCAGAAAACACCTTAGAATGCACTGGGACAGATCCTAACTTCAGGTCGTCAGGTATTTCAGACTTGTCTCCCAGCAGCACTACCCAACAGATCGCTTCTTCTGACTACCAATGTAGAGCCTCTTTGAGCAGCCTTAGATGTGTTCCTGATGGTTTTGCCTCTTGCACCCTTGCTAGGAAACTAAGAACAGCCCTCTACAAGTCATAGGACATAAACAAAAAATACTTTCTAAATGACAATTCAATTCCAGAAAGCCTCAAAGACCAACAGAGATCAATTTGATGAGAGGGAATATAGTACCAAGGTGGTTTTCATGCCAGATTTGGCTCCTGGGATCCAGAGGCTGAGTCAGCTAATTAGATGGCTAACTTCACAGCTTCAAGCTAACAAGCTAACACCAGTTATGGATAGCAGCAGACAACGGTTAGCCTAGTAAAAAATAAACTTGCTAACCCCATCTATCCATCAGGTAACCCTATAAGTGAATTTACCTTGGTACTGTACCCTGTCATCAAACTGGCCTTATAACACTTAATGACATCTTTATGACAAATCCAAATTGTACCTGGAAATTTTTTATGACACCTTTACAAAAGCATTTGACAGCGCAATAACACTTAATGACATCTTTATGATGGCAGTGAAATACAACTTAATGACATCTTCATAACAAGTCCAAATGGTACTACTTTAACTGAAGTCCAGGAAATTATTCATGACAGTGCTACAAAAGCATTTGATAGTGTAATAACACTTAATGACATCTTTATGACAAGTCCAAAAGTTACCACTTCAGTTGAGATCAACAAAAATATCATGACACAGTTATAATGGTCTCATGATACATATGACATTAGACAAAACATAAACCTAAGCAGTTTGATTAAGTTTGACAATGTCAAGTTGTCATGACGAAGACATTGACTAGTTATGTTGTCTTGATTATCATTAAGTTGTCATAACAAAGATATCTCTCTATTTGTATTAGAAATGACATGGCTGACAAAATGACACTTCATGACAACAGTAACAATGACTCCTTCCTGTTCATGACTGGTTTCATGACATGCTTATGACATTGTAATGGTAGTCTTATGCACACCCCTTCAAATAAAGTGTTAGCGATGTTTATTTATTTGTATAAATCTTATACTCCTTTTTTTCTTACAAAAGTAATTGATTGATTCTTGGCTCTGTGCCTGGTGAAGGTTAGCACAGCACCCACAACATGATCTGCAAGTGAAATCAGTGCGCAGGAGTGTGTTTCTTTTGACCTTGTAAAGGTTTGTTGATGGATAACAATGCTTCAAATGACATCATGAAAGCAGCAGGCAGCTGTTTTCGGTGAAAAGGCTTTTAAAACCCACTGTTCAAAATCTGTTCTGCACTGAACAGCAGTCAGAGTTAGAGACAAGTTGCTATATACTCCTCTGTGTTCACCAGATATTTTTCTCATGAGTTGGTGGAGACCAAAAACAGGGCCAAAAGATAGCATTTATGCAAATGCATGTCTAAAAGACCAACTCCATCTCTGTTATTTTATTTATTTATTTATTTTTATTTTTTTTTTTTTTTATGGAAACTCCCATGTGGTTTACAGTTTGGATGCCTTCCCCTCCCCTAACTAAGCCTAGAGGAGTTTACTTGTAGCAACATCATCATGCAGAGACTGAAGTCAGGTCACTTGGGAAAATGTTTTTAGCAAGGCTTGGAAAAACAGCATTTTGATGCTAAAACCCAGAAGAAAAAAAAACAAACCCTAACCCTTTAACCAATGATAATGTTGCAACATAACTGCTGGATGTGCAAATAAAACACTGTTCACTAACAAATATATCAATTTAAAAGGCTATGATTTATCAATGTTGTGGTCACAACTTGTTTCTGCTGCCAAAAAAAAAAAAAAAACACAGTGAAAGTTTAAAGCTGCAGTATGCAAAATTATTTCATTATAATTTTGGTTGAAATAACAAATTTTGTCCTTTGCATCACTAAAAAGAGTTCCTTTTAAAAAATGTTTCTGTTAGCACCCACTCTTTTGGATATAATTTTGTTGTTTGAAAAAAAAAAAAGCTAGCATGTAACTAGCCAATCACAGCAACTCTGTACAAACAAGGGTCATCTGGGTTCTATTCCTGTCTTTCTTACCTCTAAGTCAGACATACATAACTAGCCGAGTAGAACAGATGTTACAAGCCAGTTACAATGACTGATAACCTTCACATTCTGCTTCAAAATGTGTGTGGGTGTTTGGTGTGTTATTTGGTGGGAGGGGCTTAGCTGAGTGATACCAGGCAGCAGAGAGGTGGACGGTTTTGTATTGTGTGTGTTATGTTACGCTACGACTCTAACAAACATACCAAAATCTGTTCTCAGGGAAATTATATCACTAGTTCTGGCAATGTAATGTAAAAAAACATTCCTCATGAAATATGGCCTCATATCCCATCATGCCTAGTGCTGGACTGAGTAGTTTATTGCTATTTTATGTTACAAAATGCAAATGTTTGAATCTGTCCAGAACATGCTGGTTTATGTTGATTGTTGTCATTTTTGTGTTTGTTTGTAGTTTTAACCATTAGTGTCTGTTGCATTTCTTGAGGCCAGCTGTATTTTGTGTGCTTCTCCTTTATGTTGAATGTCATTAAGGAGCTGACATAGCAGAGAGCTGCTTCCTGGCTCTCATTCCGTGCTGCTTTCCACAAAATTTTATATTATTTTATTTTATTCTACATTGGCAACCACCAGAAATGATCTAACGACCCTCTTTGGGGTCCCGACTCCGAGGTTGAGAACCACTGATATAGAACATCACCAGCAGATTAAGTGTTACAGGCCACAGACAGCAGCCACCAAAGCGTTATTGAAAAAGGCTGTGGTGAATGTATCCAGAAGTAACGCGTTCAGTGACCCAGGTGCACACCCACAGATACCTCATGAGCCAAAAGAAAAGATCACTTTCAGCTCTATCCATCTGGAAGCCCACACAAACAACTAGATTCATGCCAGAGCTGAATTGAGGGTTAAGAGGTAAACTTTTTGTTCCTGTGAGACCGCTGGAAAGGCAGCGCTGCCTTGGCTCAGGCCCGCACAAATCCAATCTTACATAATGATGGAGTATTCCAGCGCCGACCGCGGAGCATCAGACCACCAGAATGCATCAGGCCTCATCAGGCGCTGCTCCACCAAAGAGGAGTGGGCTCATTTGCATGATATCTGTGGGGCAGAGCGTTCCCCAGATGCAAAGCTGATTAAAGAGTGATGTCGCTCAACAACTTGAGGGCAGAGACAGAGAAGAGTGAGATGGCCGACCACCAAGCGGGCCAGCGCCGCTTTGATGTTCTGAAGACACAAGCGTGGAGGAGGCGGCGGCTGCTGCTTCTCTCCCTAATTAACCCATCTGAATCCTAATGAATGTGCATGAATGAGTTCTTCCACTCATATAACCCAGGTTCTCCAGTCTGTAATAGCCACATTTTTTTAATACATGCACCGTGACCTTTATGCATCAGCACACATCTTAATTTGTTCTACATATAGACAACCATCTGCCGGTAAGACACAAGATCATTCAATTTAATTATCAACTGCACAGTCTTGATCTTTTTAAATTACATCTCCACATGGTACAAATGTAACTGTGCTACTATGAATTCTAGAGCTGAGCAACACCTGGATTTCCAACATGTATTTCACTCATTACGAATTATATTGAAATCTCCACACTGCTCCCAGTTGATTTCTCATTTCTATAAATTGGGGGTCAAGGCACAGATCAGATCTTGAACTTTAATAATTTTTGGGGAAAGATCTTTTCACATTTGGTCTGGAATGTCTGGCTTTTCAGCTTGATCTAAACCAAAATCACAAGTCTGGAAATGTCCAAGGTCTGGAACAAATAATCGACCCTTGGTATGAGGAACAGATTTGGTCTTGGTCCGGGTCAAATTGAACCATGGTTTGGTTCGTTTCTAGTGTGAAAACTTTCTTTTGGATGGTTTTGGCTTTTGGACTGTTCAGTTTGATCTGATCCAAAATTACAGGTGTGAAACCTCCACCGTCTGGAACAAACAGCCAAACCTAGGAATGAAGGAAATGTGGTGGTCTTTTTCTGGATCAAATTGAGCCATGGTTTGTTGTAATTGTAATTTGAAAACATCTTTTGGATGGTTTGGACTCTCCAGTTTGAGCTGATTAAAAGTTACAGATGTGAAACCTCCACATCTGGATCAAATAGCTGGACCTTGGTATGATGGAAAGAAGTGGTCTTGGGCTGGATGAAATTGAACCATGGTTCAGTTTGTCTCCAGTGTGAAAATATTTAATTGAATGGTTCAGACTTCCTGACTTTTCAGTTTGATCTGATTCACCACATCACCTCACCTCCACATCTGGACCAAATAACTGGACCTTGGTATGATGGGAAGAAGTGGTCCTGTCCGGATCAAACTGATCCATAGTTTGGTTTGTTTCTGCTGTGAAAACATTTCTTTGGATGATGTTCTGTTTAACTTTCAAACCAATGACAAGAAGTTCTGGCAGGCAGTCAGCAGAACCAGAAAGAGGGACAAAACAGTGCATTGAAACAAAATAGGCCTTGGTCATCCATTGGTCTGATGATTTTATAGAGTGTCAGTCAGAAAAAACTCAAAAAATTCTCACACTTCTCAGATATTTGCAAAGAGGATGAAATGTCATGTATAGTTCATGTATAGTTCTTTAGTGAACTTGCAGAATTGTCATGTAAAACCAAAACTAACCAGATCAAATGTCTACAATGTAACAGAAACAAGAACCTTGGTTTGGACTTTCAGGTGTGAAAAGACCTAAAGTCTAGAGGAAGGAATCACTTGATTTCATCTGTAAAAATGCAACTGCTGTTACACTGAAGACTAAAAACACAATCAGTTAGATCACAATCAGTCAGTAGAATGATCCAGAGACCTTACATATACAGTTATTTGGATTTAGAGTAGTGATTTGGTCATTTTAAATGTTTCCATGTGTGCAGCAATGTCACTTCAGCAAAACTAAAAACTGTATGTTATCCATTCAACTACTCAATAGTATGTGACCCACATGATCATTACAGAAATGATTCTTTTATGATCATCCATGTCACCTACAGTGTCTACTGGGAGGAAAGTGTGAACAGCCTATGCTGTGTTTTGGCTTTTGCCACTGAGTCATTATTTCCTTGACTACAAGAGCTGGTTAATGTGGTGAGGTCAGTCTGCCATGACATTTAGCAAATGTGTGGGTACCAACATGTCCTCTCCTTCACAGCTTTTTAGCTGGGCTGATTGATATGTGTTTTCCCTGAGTTCTACTGGCTGCCACTGCAATTATCACAGCTGAACACAGTGAAGTGCAGCAGTGTGGCAGGTGGTCCCAATGGGCATCGAGAGATAACAGAACATCCCTCATTTAAAGCAGAGAATCTTATAGTATGAATTTAGATATCAGTATCAGTTGCCAATTGAGTTGAGTTTCACTTCATTTTGGCTCATTCCTCTCTTGCCCTGATGCTTCAGTCTATGATGCTGTAGTTACACCTGTGCATCCTTGCTAACATAGATTTTGGCAAACAGATGCCTGCAGATGTCCAACAACTGGCATTTGTTAGGAAAACAAAACAGGACCACAGCATTTATCCTTACCAAGTCTAACATCAAGTTTGATTTCAACAAATCAGAAAATGAAAAATTTACACATTTTATATTTTATTTTTATAAGGGTATGATAGTTAAGCTGATCATAGAAAAAAGTGCCCCTTTCCTATTAAATGTTCATTTAGTAACTGGAATTCACTGAGGAATACGAAGCGCAAGCATGGATGTATAAAGGAGAACTGGATACAGCGGGCACAGGCAGCTTCCTTCTGCATTGTGAAACAACATTTGGTGTAGTGGTATTATTGGCCTTATACCCACTGTGCAGTGCCAGAAACAGGTTGTGATAACTAAGAGGAAAAAAAGGTGTGATAAAAGGTGTGAAATGAGGAGAATTACGGGAGACCCTGGGAGGAAACCGAAAGAGGGTAATGAAAAATGTGGGTCTCCCGTGAAAATCAGAAGGGTTAGCAAGTATGTCCTTGTAGCGTCATTTCTGGAGGCACCCTTCTAATGTTTTAATGTGCTATCAAACTAATTAACTTCTTTTTAACTTATGCACTGTCTTGACTTTTTCTATGTATTGCTGCTAAGCTACAGTGTCATAGTTTGAAGTAAAGGGCCACTGACCAAGCTGCCTCATTTGATAAGTTAGGAATGAGAACATTTTGAATTTTGAGGCATATTTTTGTAGACCTATTGTGAAAATTGAATGTAAGCATCAAAAGGAGAATGTGTATTTTGTGTTTTCCATTGACGTTGGAGGCTTCTCTTGGCTGTCAAGTTTCTCTCTACATCTCTGCTCATGTTGACCATCCTGTGATTTGAAACACAGTCATTACAATATTAATTAATAACCATTACATTCATCTGGCAAACAGTTTCGTCCAATTTCCGACAATTCCAATTTTCCCCATACACATGCATTGTGAGCAGTTTGGACTCAAGAACAAAGCACATGGACGCAGGAGCCAGGAAACGGAGCTCCAACAGAATGATTAGTAACCTCTCTGCTGAGCTGTGGCCACCTAGTGAGTCGATTCATAGGATTTAAACCTAAAGGATGGCGTTTTAAGTGTGAGATGCGTTCCTTCATTTGAGTTTGACAACATAAACAGGAAGTTAGGAGGAAATTTTGTTCTCCTAAAAATAGCCTGTAACCGGATGTGCCATAATACCTGAATGCATCCCACATGACTGAGATGAGTGATGTCCTGTTCTCTCCTAGCACCCAGAGGAGATCACCTGTCACACTGCTGCACTTCACTGCATTCATGTGTGATAATTACACAAGCAGTCAGGAGAACTCAGGGAAAATGCTTTTCACTCATCTCAGCCAGAAACGGCAAGATTAGAGAAAAGATACAGATTCTTCCCCATAATGGTAATTATGACTCTGACAAAGCAACGACTGCGCTCTTAGGAATAAGGGTTTTCTTGCTAAAGGACTGATGTTCTGCCAGAACCATTTGCTTCTAAAGAACCCTTTTTGGAAGAAATAGTTCTTTGAGGATTGTTGAAAGCGGGGAGCATACGTCAGTCCAACTACCCAATACTCCGACTACCCATTTCTACGACCGAAGTTACCAGTTATCATTACTTTGCCCCTTTCCACTAGACAGTTACTTACACATTATAACAGTAAGGGTCTTTACATTAATATTAAATTAGATACATAATTTCAAACAAAGAGCAGGGGTCCCGAGATCAGCCACCAGAACCACTACCTGAGAAACGGAGGGCACTGGGGCCGACACCGACGGCTGATAAAGGTTCGAGGCTCCGTAAATATCAGCCCGACTTTTTTAAACAAACTAATAGCTGAAGTGAGATCATATGTGCTTGTCTGATTTCTAAATGCGACGTACAGTGTATTGATCGGGCGTTGTTTCAGCACCGCAGACAGCGCTTTATCCATCATGCGTTCGCGATATGTGTGTGTGTGGTGTGTGTGTGTGTGTGTGTGTGTGTGTGTGTGTGTGAAATGGTCAGTCGGAGTATTGGGTAGTCGGACTGCTGCTACGCACCCGTTGAAAGCATGGGTGTGAAAAGGTCTTTACCCTCAAATGTTCCTCATGTTTCAAATGGGTCAAAACACTGTTAAATGTAGAATAGATTGTTAAAATGATGGATGACCACAATATACATTAAATGGGATTCAATCAGCTTCAGCTTCATCTGTATAATATAATATGGGTTCTTCCTAGAACCCTCAGTAGACAATCCTTGCAATATAAAAGAGTAGAACATTTCACTTATGACCCTATGTGAAAACCTTGGAATGTAAAAGGGTTCTCAGAAGAACCCTTCTCTGGGTGGGTTCTAGATGAAACCCTCAGAATACAAAAGCATTCTTGGTAGAACCCCCTGGTTGGGTTGTACGTGAAACCCTTGGAATATATAACAGTTCTCACCCCCTGGGTGGGTTTAAGATGAACCCTCGGTATATAACAGGGTTCTAGATCAAACCATAGGAATACAAAAGGGTTCTCAGTAGAACCCCCTGGGTGGGTTCTACATAACACCCTCGGAATACAAAAGGGTTCTCAGTAGAACCCCTTGGGTGGGCTACAGGTGAACACTTACTGTAATATAAAATGGTTCCTGGTAGAATCCCTTGGGTGGGTTCTAGATGAAAGGAAACAATTACACCATAGACGGATTCTCTGTAAAACCTTTAATAGTGGGTTCCGGGTGGAGTTCTAGGTGTAACCCTTTATGTTGGGTTCTAGGTAGAGTCCTGTGTAACAGCTCCAGGTGAAGCATTTATAAAAGGTTCTACCAGGAACCCAAAAAGGTTTTTCTATTGGGACAAACAGGAAAACCTTTTATGGTTTGAATTGTCTTCTTTGTTTGTAAAAGTGTAGAAGTAATGCTGGTGCACTGCAGCAATTATTGTGATGATGTTCTATATATTCCAGTAATAGAACACTGATTTTACACTTTTTTCACATTTTGTTTTTTGGGGCAGGGAGTCTGTTTTGGGGGTAAGGAGTCTGTTTTTCGGGGAAGGGAGTTGGGGATGTTTTTTGGTGTGGGGAGTTTATTTGCAGGAAAGCGAGTCTGTTTATCGTGGCAGGAAGCCTATTTTCAGGATAGGGAGTCTGGTTTTCATGGCAGGAAGCCTATTTTCAGGGTAGGGAATCTGTTTTTTGGGGTAGGGACTTGGGAGTGTTTTTCAGGGTAGGGACTTGGGGGTGTTTGGGGGGGTAGGGTGTTGGTTGTGAAGCTGTATCGAGCTGTTTGTGTCCCTGTCAGCCTCCCTGTAGGAGCTGCTGCCTCTCAACAAAGAGGATTAGCAGCTCCTTTGACATGCTTGTATGTTTGCTTCGTATTGATTCCTTATGTAAGTTTTCCTCTGCTTTGCGGCCCACTTCTGTTGACTTGGCATGATGGTGGAGGTGATGGAATGCAGCCTGAGAAAATGGCAAGTCAGGGTCCAGACAACAACGCTCTGTCATCAGTGGCCTCAGGAGTCAATCTGATATGTAATCACAGATATTGATTGTTTATTATATGGAATTTCTCCCCTCGCCCTCCACATAAACCTGTCGGAGCCTGAGCACTACATGGCTGCAGTTTGATTTGGGTGCTCCGGAGCTGCCCGGGCGCTGTTAAAACAGCTCGGTGCCTCGACATAACCAATAAACGCAGGCTAATGCTTGGTTGAACAGAATGCCTGCTGGCGCTCCGTTGCCTCTTGTTTTGCAGTGGAGGTCAGTTTTCTCATCTCCCTTGATTGATTTTCTGAAGTCAGAATGAACATCAGAACAAGTGAAGCATTTGATGGTGGAGTATGACAGCAGATAGCAGCTGGAAAAACACCAGCTGTGCTGAGGTTTTATCTAAAAATTCAGCTGACATTGCTATTTCTGTTGGCTCCTGATCTCTGCTGATCTTCCTCTGCCCACCAGACGCTCATTATCTTATTCTACAGAAAGCATTCCTTCCTCCATGTCTCTCCTGTCTCCATCTCTCTTACTGTTCTGAGACCTGTCTCTTCTCCTTTTTATGGACGCTTTCATCAGTTGGCCAATCAGCTTTCCTAACAGTATTGTACAGTCAGACTGACCTAAAATGGAAAGTTCACAACATGGAGTCATTCCGCCACACTTTTAGAAATACAGGTTCCAAAAGGGTTCTTCCTGAGGGGCTACAGGGAACCATTTTCTTCAAAGAATCCTTTTTTTGAAGAAAAGTGTGTCAAGGGTTCTTTTTAAGACTCGGGTTTCCATTTTCATCCAAAAAACCCTTACTTCAAAGATTGTTGAAATCCTTGAAGAAGTCTTTTGTCAAGAGTTCTTTGTACCATTATATAAAAGGGTTCACAGTAGAACCACTGGGGTGGGTTCTAGCTAAAACACTGAGAATATAGAAAGGTTATCAGTAGAACTCCCTGAGTGTGCTCTAGAACCCTTTTGGAAGAAAGAGTTCTTCAGTGATTGTTGAAATCCTTCAAGAAGTCTTTTGTCACAGAGAGGGTTCTGGGTGGAACTATTACACTATAGAAGGATTCTCAGTAGAACCTCCTGGGTGGGTTCTAGATAAAACCCTTGGAATATAAAAATGTTTTAGATGGAACCTCAAGAGAGAGTTCAGTTGGAACCATGGAAGGGTTCTCTGTTGAACCTCCCATAGAGGTCTCTGGCTGAAACCTTTCTGAGATTGTTCTGAGTATAATCCTTTATAGTGGATTCTTGGTAGAACTCTCTGAAAGGGTTCCAAATCGAAGCTTTATAAAAGGTTCTAAGGTATGGAAGCTCATTGCTGTCAGAAAAGTACATTCACACTGAAGGTATTGAAGTTTTTAGGTATGAAAAAGTGAACCACAGGAATGATGAAAATGAGAAGTGCCCGGCTCTATCTCACACTTATTCAACCATGTATCTTAATAATTTGCAAAAGCAAATGTTATCTGGATTGCTGTTGTCAAGGTTACTTGAATAATGTTTTCATCAGTCCACAGAGGAAATATTTCTAATGAACATCTGACTATAAAGGAAAAATCTCTGCCTGTATAACCTTTGCATATCTCAAGAACTATTCATCCAATCCACTTGGCGCTGTATATTGTTAAAGACCCAGGAGAGTTTAGAATTTGGTGCAATTTGGCAGATGGTGGCACTATAACTTTACATTTTGGCCTGTACCGTTTGAACCATCGGTCTTAGAAACAAAATTCTTTGGACCTGTTAAATCTATCCATATAAGTCACATCCATTTGCATCTTGATTTTCTGCCATGTTAAATTTTGGACCAAATCTGTATTTTTTGTCTCTACTCCTTCTGAACCAAACCAAAAACAGACACTTTTTTTTTTTTAGATTTTTTGATATACCGTACAATTTTATTATAGCTGGCCCTCAAAGTTTGTTCAAATGCTTTGGGCAGGGTTTATATTACAAAAAAAAAAAAAATCATATCTCCTGAACACTTTGTGCCATTGCAGCAACATTTGGTGTAGATGAGTGATTACAAATTTGGTGCAAGTGGGTGGTGCTGGGGGTCTATAAAGGAGGGAATCTCTGTCTGTCTTTAGGAGCTGGACATTGACACTTACACTTCCCCTGTCATCTTTACAATGTTCACATTTGTAGGAGGTGGGGTGAATGGATGGCTTAAACAAGCACAGGACTTTGACCCAGAACACCATGGTTTGAGACCTGTGTGGAACAAAACATACATGTAGAGTAATTTAAAGTTTTAGGTAACTTAAAATTTCATTATGTATGCAACATCTGTTGTGCCACTTCCCGTCACCTGACATACATAATGGCAGTTTGGGGCAGCAGTGGCTCAGTCTGCAAGGCTGGAGGTTGGCCAGTTGAAGTCCAGCTCCAACCAAAGTCTAGAGTGTCAACTGGTAGCAAGGATAGTTGCCAGTTCAAGTACTGGGCACTGCCGAGGTGCCCCTGAGCAAGGCACCAAACCCTAAGTGCTCCAGACAGCCCTTCACTTTACCACTTTTTTCAATAATTGCATGTTCACATAAAATACATTACTCTTGTAGTTATTTTAACCCAAACCAAGATCTAACCAGTAGTTTTTGTGCCTAAATCTAACCAAACTGTGACCATTTTCAACGTAAACTACATGTGCCATCTTGTCATGTGAGTGATGTCACTTCCTCACATGACATATGCAATATAGTTATTTTAACTCAAACCAAAATCTTTTCTAACATTAACCAAGTCGTTTTATTGCCTAAACTTAAGCAAATTGCGACTGTTTTACCACATAAACCACATTTAATGTCAGATGAGTTATGTCACATGACTTACTGAATGTAGTTAAAGTCCAGTAAGCTTCTCGCCGCTAGTACTCTCCACAGGTTGTTTTGGGAGTAACTGACAATCAACCTATCACAGCGTTTAGGTATGATTTTATCCAAAATGGCCTTGTATGGGTACTGCACTAGTACCTACAAATGCACCAAATGTTCTATTTATTTGCAAAATATTAATTAAAATGAATTTCATTTCATTTTCTTGTTGTGCCCGCTGGTGGCAGCTAAAGCAGGAGTAATGTTTGTGTAAAATCAAAGTACTTGGTAAAGGTCGTGGGTATGTGACAAGACATGTTTATGTTGTTTAAACAATATTTTAACCATGACCAGAATTTTTAGTTGAACTTTTCAGTACCATTTAGTTCCCCAAACCAGGTGGTTAGTGGAGATCCAGGCTTACCCTGAATCTTAAGTGAGTCTGTGGTCATGCATTGATTGATAAATATGCCATTGCCATTTTATTTCACTTAAATGATAGTCAGTGTAGCCACCAGACTCCTGTGGCATAAAACAGTAAATTAGCTACCTCACAGATCACAGGAGTTGCTGGTCTACTGTTGCCTCAACGTGTTAGATTGTTTGTTTAATTGTGTGACTTCGGTGAATTTGAACTAAACCTTTAAAACATCACCATGACACAATAACACAATCAAGCTAACTGAACAAGGTAAAATTACTGTTTTTGACAAAGGAATCTGCTCTGGCTGAGCAAAAAGACTATATGAGGGACGAGAAGGGACTCCTCTTTCCATCAGGACTTAGCTCTGTCCATTCCATTTTAAACATGTTGGTTCCTACACAGCTATGATTAGGGTTCAGTACAAAAAAATGTCATATGTGATGAACAATAAAGATTCGGGGCTATTATGAATACATTCAGGGCTTAAGCTCCCTAAGCAGGCCACTGGCACCACATACGGCCTAAACCCACCAACACATGGGACTGAGGATAAAGTGTGGCTGGTGGGCTTACAGAGTGCTTTGTGAGAATTTATGAGATACTGAGTCATAATTATAAAAGCCACATTCATAATTATTACATTGAAATACATATTAATAAGATGTTGTGATAATTAAAAGAAGCTATTACACTGTTCTGATTTATTACACTATTATTATGAGATTAAAAATTACTCATGTAATATTGATATAATGTTCCACCTGTTTGCTTACCAGCACTATACTAGACCCTGACTGGTCAACAACACCGTGTCCTGGATCTTGTTTGTGGATTTAAAAGGGAGAGCGCTCCAACTCTTTCATTATTGTGTTTTTCTTTTTAAATTTCCTTTTGAAAAGGGTTTGTGACAATAAACAACCCTTATTTTCATGCATTTTTTGTGAGACACTGTGTGTGGTTCTTACAAAGTGGCCCAGTTTGAATTCTCAAAGTTCAAAGTGAAACCATCACTGCTCTAATGTCACCACCAATAACAATGATAAGAAAACAAGTTGGAGAGAGCAGGCAGTTATGTAAAGTAATTACACCACAGTCATAGATCTTCATTGAAGGTGTTGTGTGTTTTCTGTTTGTGCTGTAATGTAGTTTTAATGAGTCTAACGAAGAGGCAGCTTCATCACAGAGGGACTGAACTCTGGGTTTGTTTGCTTTTGTGGATATAAAATCACCATATTTGCAAAACTATTATATTTCTTATTAAAATATATTTTAGTTTTCCTGTGGTGTTACTCCACCTATACAAATAATGGCAGCACTTTTTATGATGCCCATGTTACATTCTAATGCATTATTAACAGAAAGTGTGATACCGTTATTTTAACAATATGTAATTTTGGTTATGAGCACTCATAAGCAACTCATAATTACTTATTAGGTCAAGTATCATGATACTTAATAACTGCTGGTCACTCAATGACTTTTTTGGCAAGACTCGTGGTATATTATAATTGTCATGGTTGTAACACATGATCATCTTTTCATAATTATTGTTATGATGCATTATAATGTGATTATAACTTAGTCAAAGTGGTCACTGGGTGTAGGCAGATAAAATTACAAGATGCTTATAAGTCACCATAAGTGGTAATTGTTTGCTTTAAGTAAAGTTTAATCTATGCAAGAACAACACACAAAACATTGTTAAGTTCTATAAAATTGTGTAATGACATTACAATGCACTCTAATAGTGATTCTAATGCATTATGAAATGGCTATAACATATTAAAACTATGAGAATTATGATATACTACGATTCTTGCCAAAAAAATATGTGCAGTGAGTGACCAGCAGTTAGCAGTTGAAGTTAGATATACACATATAAATATACATCTATACATGACCTTATAAAAAATAGTTGCTTATCCCTAAAAGCACCCAGAGATGACTTAAAGTAAGTTATAATTACTTTATAATGAATTACAACAAATTGACCTTATAAGTCATTATGAAATAGAATAAAATATGAGTGCTTTGAACTAAGAGCCCCCAATGACTGCTTAAAGTAAGTTCTAATTACATTAGAATGAAATATAACAGTGATTATAATGCATTATAATGACATTATAATCAATTACAACATAATGGGTACAATTAATTACAATTTGAGAATTAGAATAGTCATCAGAAAAATGTAATGAAAAACATTTGAGTGTTCATAAGTTATAATCAAAATATAATGCAATAAAGAAGTGATTATGATGCATGATAAAATTATTATAATATATTACAACTATGAGAATTAGAATACACTGCGATCCCTTCCAAAAAAATATTTCAGCAAGTGACAAGCAGTTGAGTCTTACGATACTTGACCTTATAAGTCATTATAAAATATAATGCCAAAATAAATCAATAAAATAAAAGCACTCAATGACGATTCAGAGTAAGTTACACTTAACATTATAATGCAATATAACAGTGATTGTATTGCATTATAATGACATTTTAGTGAATTACAACAGTGATTGTAATGCATTACAATGTAATGGGTATAATTTATTACAATTATGAGAATTAGTAGTTATAATGATAATTATACATTGCTATAAGCACATTATAATGCATTATAGAGTGGGTGTCATAGAAAGTGTTACCCAGATATTTTCTACTGATACAATACTAAAAGATTAAAACAGTCAAGGTTGAAAATTTTTCAAATAAAGAAGAATTCATAACTTTTTCTTTGATTTATTATTAACACACACTGGAGTTAGAAACAGAAGCAGTAGCAGCAGTGTAGTGTCTCGTGAGTTCCTCCCTGGTTGTGTGTGTGTGTGTGTGTGTTGTTGTTAGCAGAGACGTGGGCATTGTCAGCTGGCTGGTTCACGTGCGTCTGGCAGCTCTGTGGAGGATGACCTGCTAGACCCTGATGGATTTCATAGCCCAGCTTTTGGAGGACAGATGGTATGTGGTGAGGTGACAGTAGTGGGTTGCAGTGTGTGTTTGTACCCGTGTGTGTGTGTGTTGTGTATAAGGGCAGCTGATGAACAAGGGGATTTAATGCCTTGTGACCCAGATCTAGCCTGAGCAGTGGTGTGTGTCCAGTGTTCAGTGCTGTAGTAAGGTTTGACTGTGTGTACAGCTCCACATGCTGCAGCGCTGTAAAAATCATCTATTTGTTTTTACTTAAACAAGGAAGAGTCTGGGCTGACTTAAAATCTTAAGTTGACTGAGACAGAGTAGACATGTTGAGTCATTTTGTAATGATTGTAATGTAATGAAAACAAATACATTTTTCTCATTGAATAAACATGATATTAATTCAGTTGTACTTGAGAAAACAGGTTCACTAAGTTTAAGATTTAAGTTGAATCAACTTAAAATGTACATTTTCTCAGTTTCAAGAGCTAGTTCTCTATTTCACACATTAGAACTTATGCATGGGAAGTCTGTTAATATGCTTTTTGGTTGGTTGGTTGGTGTTATGGTTCTTTAGAAACTTAATCTGATGAGTTGATAGAACTCTGTACAGTATGTTGATTCAGCTCATCACTTCAAGTCAAAAGACTTCAAGTTAGAAGGAATTGTGTTCATAAGTTCTGACGTGTTCTGAAAATAAATACTAGAAATTTTAATTTCTAGTAATTTGAATTCAATTAACTTAATAAATATAACTTGTATATTTACGCTGAATTAATGAGAAAAGATTAGATTAAATTCATATATGGTTTTTAGCATATACACTGATAAAAAAACTTTGTTTTAACTTTTAACTTTGTCAAATAAACTTGATATCAATTCCAATTGTACTTAAGAAACATCTTCAGTAAGCTTCTGATATTAAATTGAACCAACAACTCCTCAGTCACACTGACGAACATTACAAACAAATTAGATTTCCTTTGATATTTTCTCAGTTTGATGAGTCAGATTTTCAATTCACACAATTAACTCACAATGCATGCTGGGAAGTCTGCTGTAATGCTGATAATATTTCCTCAGAATATTAATTTAATGAGTTTGCTGAACTCTGTACTCATCATTTTAAGTCAAAAGATGACAAGTTAGAAAACCTCATGTTTATAAGTTTAAGTGTCTTGAAAATGAATACTAGACATTTTTAGTTTGATTAACTTGAACCAATGCAACCTGTATGTTTAAGTAAATGAGAAGAGATTAGTTGGTTCCTATATGATTTTTTTGTAGTATACACTGAAAAAAAAATTTTTAGCCTAAAAAAACAGTGTGTGGGCTGCTGTTGAGGCAATTTTGTAACGATTCAAATCAAATAAACTTTCTTAGTCAAATAAACAAACAAAGGTATTAAATTGAAATGACAACTGTACAGTCACACTGATGAACATTACAAACAAATTTGATTTCCTTTTACATTTTGTCAATTCTTCATTCCACACAATAGAACTTACAAAGATAAACTTAAAGGCAGTTGTCATTGAAATTATGAGTTTTCTCTCTCTCTTTCTTTCTTTCCTTTTTTTTTTTTTTTACAGTGTATTTATTTTAACAGGAAAAAAAAGGTAGTGTCCAAGAAGCCTTAAAATGTGAAGTTTACTGAATTTGAAATGGATTAATTTGTATTAATTCAAAACAAACCTCTTCTTGTCAAAAAAAACAAAAACAAAAACTTGATTATAAAAGGGTCTCAGGAGAGTTTCAGCTCTTACACAATGCATTCTGGGAAGTCTGCTAAGATGCTGATGACTGAACTCTGTACATTCACTTAACTCATTTCAGGTCAAAGACTTCAAGTTAGAAGAACTCATGTTTTTACGTGTGCTGAAAATAAACAGTAGGAACTACTGATTCAGAATGTCACAAAACAAACAAACCTGTGTCTTTAATTTGCTTTTTATTCTTTCATTTTTCTTCTCCCTGTTGCTTTTGCTATTCCTTAAAGGGCCAAGCTGTCAATCAGCTGCCTTTGCTGGGCCTTTCTGCCACACATGAATCCTGCCAGGAATCATATGTTCAGTCAACCAAAAGCAAACAGGAAAAAATATGTAATATAAAAATATATATGAAAAAAATGTCCTTATATTCCCATATTTTTTAAATTAACTTATTTATTCTTTTATTCACCCACCTTTATATTTCCATATTAATTGCCTTATTGTTTTACAGATTTATTCTTTTTTATGGCACTCTTATGACTCCATAACAAACAAATAAAGAAAGGTAGAAAGATAAAAAAAAGTAGGAAAGCAGAGAAAATAGCAGGAAGTTTAAGTTTAATTAACTTGAATAAATAAAACTTTAACGATTTACATAAAGTTAATAAGAAAAGGTTACTTAATTCTACTAATTTCCAGATTTTTTTACAGTGTATTCTCACTTTACAGTGTGTTTTTACTGCACAAACCCACAGAAACACTTGTGTGTTTTCAGCAGTAAAGCAAAGAATAGCAGTGACCACAGGGACATGATGACAGCGTGTGTTGGAGCTACTCCCCCTCCATCACTGTCACCCAGCTGTCCCCCACCTGGACGAGCTGTCACTCCGATGGAGATCCCCACTTCCCCTCCTCTGCCCCCCTCCAGTCCCCCATTATTCCCTCCGTCCCGCCTGTCCTCCCCGCGCTGCTCGCCACAGTCGCTGGATTTGCCGCACACGGGCTTGATACCTGTGACAGCTCTGTCACACATCATACACCCCTGCAATATGAACGCCGTCGCTGAGCAAGGAGTCGGAGGAGGGGCCGAGCACAGCTGAGGTCAGAGCAGGAAGCTTGTTAAGCCGCTGCCACAGCGTCAAATCTCCTCCAATTTCCTTCTTCGCTGTCTGTCGTTTCCCCAAATGACAAGTGTAGAGATGACAGTGATTCATGAAGAGGACTGTTGTGCAAGAAATATTCAGATCTCTACCAGTTAAAGTATAAATATCACTTGTGAGAAATGCTGTGTTACAAATAAAAGCCTCGCAGTCAAATCTTTACCTGAGAAAGAAAAGTTAAAATGGTCGATATGAAGAGGAGGAGTGTTTTCCTTCGGGCTGAAATATTTGGAGACAGAAAGCAGTTTTTATGCATTCAGATAAGTTGGCGAGACCAGACAGAAAAAGGAATGAAAAGGTAATAAAAAGGAGGGTTAGGGAGAAAGAATAAAAAGAGAAAGAAAGAAAGAAAGAAGGAGAGCAAGAAATAAGAAGAAAGACAGAGGGAGAAAGAGGAAAAGAGGATAGAATATACACCCTGTGTTTCTGTTTTTCTTCCAATCGAAGGAAGGAAGAAAGAAAGGAAGAGAGAGATGGAAAAAGATAGAGAAGAATGAAAGAAAAACAAGAAAGACAACAAGGAAGGATAGATGAAAGGAAGAAAAGCAGAAGGAGGAATGAAAGACAGGTGGATAGAAGAGAAGGAAAGGAAGCACAGAAAAAGTAAGAAGCAACAAAGACAGCAAGGAAAGAAAGACTGAAGGAGAGAAAGGAAGACAAAAAATTCAGGACGAGCAACAGGGAAAGAGAAGAAGGAGTGATATAATCAGCAAGAAATCAATAAGAGAAGAAAAAAGGAAATAAAAATATGATATTTTATCTTCAGGAAGGACGGATGGTACGGAGAAAGAAGAGACCAAAGGGCAAACAAATTATGAAAGAAGGGAGGAATTATTGAAAATAATAAAAAGAGTGAATAGATGGGAAGAATGATAGATAGCAAAGAAGAAAACAATGAACATATGGAAGGAAGAAGGAAACTGGATGAAAGAAAAGAAAAATGGAAAGACGGAAAGAGGAAAGTAAAGAAAAACACTGTTATCATGTTATCATGGAGCTATAAAGCAATATGAACTTATAATACAGTATGTTCACCGCTTGTAATACTTTTTAAACTTTGTTAGAAATTGTCATGCATCATCGTAAGCATTTATGAGTTTTATAAAACCTTAATGTGCTTATAATGCTTTATAGACATGACCTTCATAGAAAAAGTTACTTTTTTCTTGTCTTGTCTTTCCATCCTTTCTTAATTCCTTCCATGCTTGCCCCTGCATTCTTGTATTTGTTAGCTTCCTATTCTTTATTCTTTCCAAATAAACCTTGTCATAAGTTGTAATGCATGTAATTAATTACAGACATTTATATAAAGCCTTATGAGTGCATTATAATGTCTTACGAATGTGCTTATAATGCATTATGGACCTTCATAGAAAGTGTTGCCAAAAATTAAAAAAAATGTTGAAAGTGAAGTATTCTCAGTGACTGTGAGAAGGAAAGTCCAAAACTGTAGCAGTGTACTTGGTTACCTCTGATGTTGTGCAGCTCTTTGATTTGAATTTTCATTTTATCTGTTACTTCATTTGCATCCTGATCAAAGCAGCTCCTTTACACATGAAAATGCCCACACACACATTGGTGCAGTAATAATCAAATCATTAGAAACGGCCTCCTCGTCCTTGCACGAGTATCCTGAAGGTCGGCTTTTATCCGCCGGTATGACTAAGTGACTCCTTCACCCCTGTTTAAAAAGCCCGTTTCCCGGGGGCCATCATGCTCAGAAACATCTACATGTTTCATTTCGGAAACTTATTCCTCTCCGTGTGCCCTCATTCCGTCCTCTGCCGAATGCAGATCTGCCATGGCTGGCTAGGTTTCGGGAGCAATTTGGAAAACTAAGAGGGGGCTGACATCCCCACTCAACTCAGCTGCATGACGGGAGGGGGGTGAGAGCGGGCGAGTGCTGTGGGGGGCACAGGCAGAGAAAAGATGGAATATTCTGGAGGGGAAGACACCCTGTAGGCCTGTACCAGATAGACACGTGGGTGCCCGTTTGATTCGCCCTCACTGGCTGTTTAGCAGGAGCTCTGTCAGAGATAGAGGTGCTAATATGAACCATGTAGGGTTCTTTGGCTTACCCCTATGGAGAACCTTTTTCGGTTCCTGGTAGAACATTTTCTTCCTGGAATCCTTACACAGGGTACTACCTGGAACCGAACGTAAAGGCTTATACCTAGAACCTGATGTGAAAGGTTCCATCCAGAATGCCCTATGAAAGGCTGTACAAAGAATCCTTTTATGGCGAAATAGTTCCTCCCATATCTCTCTCTTTGGGTTCTATATAGAAACCTTCCACCCTCTAAGGGTACTACCAAGAACACACCCAAGGGGTTCTAATGAGAACCCTTTTGTATTCCAAGAGTTTCACCTATTACCCAGTCAGGAAATTTTAAGTTTGTATTCCAAGGGCTTCATCTAGTACCTTCCCAGAGTGTTCTACCTGGAACCCTTTTATATTCCAAAGTTCCAGAGATTTCATCTTGAACCCACACGGGAGGTTTCTACTTAAACTCTTCTATATCCCACGGATTTCATCGAGAACCCACTTTTATTTTCCAAGGGTTAATCCTAGAACCTACCCAGTGGGTTCTGTGCAAACCCTTTTTTTATGCCAAGGGTTTTGTCTAGATCCCACCTGGGAGGTTCTACCAAGAAACACTTTATATTCCAAGGGTTTCATCTAAAACCCACCCAGGGGGTTCTACTGAAACCCTTTTACATTCCAAGGGTGTCATCTGAAACACATGTAAGAGGTTCGACTGAGAACCCTTTTATCTTCCAAAGGTTTCACCTAGAACCAACCCAGGGAGTTCTACCGAGAACTCTTTTGTCATCCAAAGGTTTCATTTAGAACCCACTCAGGGGGATCTACTGAGAATCCTTTTATCTTCCAGGGGTTTCCCCTACAACCTCCCTGTTTTCTGAAGGTTCTAGGAATCCATATTAAATTATACAGATGAGGCAAAAGTTTCAGTAGAACGGTAGTACTATGGCTGAGCTCTCTGTGAAACTACTGGAATATAAAAGGGTAACCCACCACATGTGTGTTCTAGATGAAACCCTTGGAATGTAAAACTTGATCTTGTAGTCATCCATCATTTTCAACAATTTATGTTGCAGTTAAGAATGTTTAAACTGAGTCATTTGAAACATGGGGAAGGTTGAGGATCTTTTACCACCCATGCAGTGTTTCTGGGTAGAACATTTTGGAACACCATTTTGGAACCTTTATTTCTGAGAGTGTACATCAGGTCTGTCAGTTTGCTAACAGCCTGAGTGAGAGTGTGCACGTCACGTGGACGGTCCGCGATGATGAGGCTTTAATGATGTGGGTGTCGGCGCTGCAGCAGCCCTGCCCAGGGCCCATCGTCAGGATGGAAGTAAAGGAGAGGAGGAGGAAAAAGGAAGTAGCCCTGACTCGGACTGACACATGGTCGGAGTTTGACAAGTCCACTGACATTTATGAAGTGACAAACACTCTGGGAGTCACACGCCTTGGGATCTCACCATCACACTCCACACTGGAATGTGACAAAGCGAGTGTTGCGGTTTGTTTTTCAAGGTGATTTGTCCAGGTTTTTGTGCTTGTTTACACTGACACTGAACTGTGTGTTTTATGCCTTGTCCCTGCCGTGTTTGAGCAGTGCTCATTGAGGTGAATCTACCAAACACAAAGTGACACAGCGTTGCGTAAAAAAGCCCAACAACAACCTGGGATGAGTTTGATTGACTCATGTTCCATCTGCAGTAACAACGCTCAGTCTTTAGCAGGGTGACACATATTATTCCCACTGTGATGCTCCTGCTCTCTGCTGCCATGTTCTCACTCAGCTGAGAACTTGATCACCTGAAAGATTCCATTCATTTACAGACTTTTAATTATAAAATGAGACATCCACAGAGAAACATTACAAGGCTGTTCACACTGCATATTCTGATAGTCCTTCAGTGAGACAGTGAGTCAGCTGTCAGATAATACAAATGAACAATGATAAATATTCGCTGTCATTGGCTGCTGAGAGTTACCCCCGGAATAACCTGGCCCCTTCTCAAACACATTGTTATCCCAGGGTTAAGCTAAGTCCAGCTAAGTCCAACTATCTAATAATTAGAATTTTTCATGTCCTTTTTTCACATAATTACTATATATGAATCATGGAACTATGAAATACACTCTTTAAATCTATAAATACACTAATTATTCAGTTCAAGCATTTAAGCCATACCCATGGCTAACAAGTGCATAAAAGCCAGCATAGCCATGAGATCTCCAAAGATGTCATGAATATCAAGCAGGGTAGCATAAAAACAAAAGAATGGACCCAAAGACAGACTCAGGCATGGCTGGATTTAAGATTTAATGCACAACATCAAAAAGGTACAAAAAAAGACTTACGGGAAGGTCAGGCAGGCACAGGTCAAAACCAGACAAATAGTCCAGTAAGAACAAACAAAGCCAATATGGAGCTGGCAAAATCCAGAGTCCATGGAACAAGCAAGGTCAAAGACACAAGGCAAAGATCCAAAAAAGTGAAAACACCAGTGATACGTTGGGAATTAATTAACATGAAATACAGGTGCACAAAACAGTGGGAAAAAACAAAGACAGGAAGTAAAGTCAAAAAAGACACGGAATTAAGGGCTCTTTCGACATTAAACAGGAAAAAACTAAACTGGAACTCCAAACCATTATAACAGACAAACATTCAGAATTTAGAATGAGTCATTAAGGGCTTAGTGACTTTAAATGCGGCACTGTCATAGAATGTCGCCTTCTCTACAAGTCAGTTCTTGACTTTTTTGCCCTACTAGATCTTCCCTGGTCGACTGTAATGGCTGTTATTATTATTGTCATTCTTCATTTTTATTTCTATCATTATTATAGCTACCTGACAGAAAATCATGCTCCATCTGTCTTTGACTGCAGATTTGTGGTGATGTGTGTTCATGTCATGATGCTCTGAACCAACCAAACATTTCCTGAGATACAGCTTTCTGTTTGCTCATCATTATGTCTGATTGGCTCAGCTATTTCAGAGCTATAAGACTAATGAGGTGACTGGCTAATCACCACACCTGCTGATCTATATTCACCTTCATTCATCCCTTTTGAACGTTACACTGCTGCACTACATTAGCGAAAATAGAGGGTGCACAAGAAGACACACAGTCTGTGTGCCCTGAATATATGTCCAATCAGATGTGTACACGGATGGCTGTGCGGACACCATGGATGTGTGACCTACCACCCTGCGCTCTGTTTGTTAGTCAAATTTAAACTGAAGGTGCAACATATTAAAGTGAGGGTGTAATATATGCTTTTGCACCCAAGTAAAACCAGGCGTGGTTGCATCACTCACTACAGCATTCAAACTGCCTCTGGAAGCAACAACAGTACACAAACTGTGTGTGGGAAGCTTCATGAAACGGGTTTCCATGGCTAAGAAGCTGCACTCAAGCCTCACATTGCAATGTGCAATGCCAAGTGTAAAGCACGTCACTACTGGACTCTAAAGCAGTGGAATAATGTTGTTTTGAGTGACCAATCATTTCACTATCTGGCAGTGTGATGAAGGAATCTGGGTTTGGCAAATGCCAGGAGAACACTACCTACCAGAATGCATAGTGCCTGCCGAAACGTTTGGTGGAGGATTTATGATCTGGGGCTGTTTTTCAAAGGTTGTGCTGGGCCCCTTAGTTCCAGTGGAGGCTCTTCTTAAAGCGATATTCCACCATTACATGATAACCCACTCAGTATGTACTCACCTCTATGCCGATGTGATGATGGGTGAAGATCTTCAGTTCACAAAACAATCCTGGAGTTTCAGCAGAAAACAGGGTAGCAGCCTCATCCAGTGCAATGGCAGTGAATGGTGACCACGGATAAAATGTAAAAAAAAAACACAAAACAAACACAAAATGTCTCCATCCTGCTTGTGTGGTGTAATCCAAGTGTCCGCGAGCCGCGACATTAAAAATTAACCGCAAAAGACGCCATTTACAGTACATAGTGAGTCAGTACATACTGAGTGGGTTATCATGTAATGGTGGAATATCGCTTTAATGCTACAGGATACAAAGACATCTTAGCGAATTGGGCACTTTCAACTTCATGGCAACAGTTTGAGGAAGGCCCTTTGCTGTTCCAGCATGACTTTGCACAAAGTGAGACCCATAAAGACATGGTTTGATGAGTTTGATGTGGAGGAACTTGATTGGCCTGCACAGATCTGCGACTTCAACCCTATCGAACACCTTTGGGAGGAATTAGAATGCTGATTGCATGCAAGATATTCTCATACCTGACCTCACAAATGCTCTTTGGCTGAATGGGCACAAATTTCTACAGACACACTCCAGAATCTTGTGTTAAGTCTTCCAGAAGAGTGGCAGGTATTGTGACCACAAATACGGATCAAATGGTTTTGGAATGGGACGTCCAACAAGCTCATATAGGCGTGACGGTCAGGTGTCCACTGACTTGTGGATATCTAGGGTACATTAGTATAAGAAAAACCTAATCTTATAATAATCAGATGCTAAGACATAATTATAATAATGTAATGTTTCAAAATTTCTCAAACACAATGCATTTTCACATACTGTCATTACACTGTTTAATGGTTAATGATTCACTTCTTGCTGTTTGCTGTTGGCCTCAGTATTTCCCGTAAATTCTAAACTCTCTTCTGTTCTCATGCACTATTGATGTTTTGAAGCTCAGCTGTGTATAAATATTCAGACCATAAGTAAGTTAAGGGAGAGTGGTATTAGGATTCTGGGTTGCTGTTAGCACCAAAGTGGCAGGCGAATGTGGGCTTCCCCTGGGGCCCCTAACTCTGTATGTCAGCTGGTTTGTGGTAATTGGATTAATTGTAAATTTGTTTTGGAATATGCACCACTAAAGATAAGGGCCTGCAGGCGAATCCTGCATTACCTGTCTTGTTTACCTGTGTCAAAATGAACTAACGGGATCTATCACTGTAAACATCAATTTGCTTAATCGACATAAAAGTTTATTGGAAATGGCATGCATACAAAATATCTAATGTGCACTGTAAATCATTTTGAAGTGATTACACCTAAGAATGTAGGTTTGTTAGTTTTAGTTTAAAGTCTTATTTGAGTCAAGTTAACTGAACTTCAGAAAACATGTTGAACCACCTGCAAAAAAGAACGGTCTCAGGAGAGTTTTAACTTTCACACAATGCATGCTGGGAAGTGTAGTAATACTAAGCCTGCACTCTAAAAGTAAGCTTTGGTCTGACTCATTTTTACTGACTCGTGTGTACGAGAAAATAAGTTGATAATTGCTGTAGTTTTATGTTAGACTATGTTTTTTTTTATTTTTACAATCTTTTTTTGTTCATTCAACTAATTAAGCTGAAACAGCTTTATAAGTTTTAGTAAAATCAGCTTGAATCAAAACTTGTCAATCTCACAGTTTGTGGACTCAACACTAAAATTATGTGTCATGGATGAATTGAGGTTTACAGCAAAACTTTTGTTTTCAGCATAACACTGCAAACTGTAATAATGCCTTTTTGTTATGTAAAGCGAACACAAATTATTAGTTTTATTGAACAAGAAATTGGTCACATGTCATGTGAACAATTTGTGTTGTCAGTTGGTCTTCAACTAATTATTTCTGGGCTTTATAAAGTTTAGTAAAATGAACTCAAAATTCAAAACGTTTACAATGATGCTCTCAGTAAATATTGAGAGCAAACCATATAATTAATTTATTAAATTAAATTAATTGTTTAATTGGATGGGAAACACTGCATACATATTTTTTCAACTGTTACGACCCCCAAGTTTGGGTTAGGAGATGAGGGGTGTAACAGTAATTCTAAAATAATCTGGGGAAAAGGATGAAGGGACAAACTGGGACAAAATGTAAGCAAAGATTCTTTTTTATTAAAGAATTAAGTGCAAAATAAAGTTAACTTCAAATTAAGTAAAGCAAACATAATAAAAGTTTAACTTAACCTACTAACTCAAATGACACACACAAAAGACAACAAGTGTCCTTGCTAGTCAGGGCACCTAGTCAAGTCAAGTCAAGTCAAATTTTATTTATATAGCACCAATTCACAACAAAGTTGTCTCAAGACACTTTACATATAGAGTAGGTCTAGACCACACTCAATAATTAATTATAGTAAAACACATGAGGCTCCTGAATGTGAAAACCTGGAGGGAATTTCTTCAAATTTTGTACAAATGTCCACTTGGACTTAAGAAGGAACTCATTAGAATTTGGGACATGTTTTTAGCTTTTTAATTATTAAGTGGAATCAGAACATGTCAATATATTAACTTCCATTTTGCCAAAAAATACAATTTGTATATTTTATTAAATTCCTTTAAAGTCTTCACTACATACATTAATATGAGTCTGGACAGACATGGATTTAAACTGGCACACAACCGTGAGGTGGTTATTCTAGTTTTCATTTATTAGAAATGGTTCAGACAGTTTTATTCTTCTTTTTTGAATTTTTTAGGCCTGATTTGACCTTTCTCCTGTCTGAATCAGGGCCTTGCCTTTAGATGAATATCAGAGTGAACAAGCCTTGAAAAATATAAAGTCATGGATTTTTCTTTCTGATGGTCCTTCAGTAAGGAGGTGCGTCAGCAGTCTGACAATACAAATGAACAAAGATAAATACTGGCCTTTTATTGTTTAAGGAGGAGTAACAGCCAAAAGTGTTTCCATTACAAACACAGTTAGGGTAATGAGACATTTCAAGTCGACTGAAGTCACATGCTTTGTTTACTTAGCTTGCCGTACAATACCTTGCGTGCTGTAGCGGCATCTTTTCCCATTTAAACTGCCTGCAGTGTGCACGGCTGCTTGTGCCCGTGAATTGTTTGTGCAGTTCTGCAAGCTGTGCAAATGTCTCCCCGCGGATGTCAAATAGATTCTAATTAGCTCTGCAGAATTTAATGAACATACGCCGGTGGATCACTGGGGTAGTGCCCTGGCTGAATGGATGTGTAACCAATCGCACTTTTCCACAGTTGAGAGGGGCTCGCTGCAGCAGAATATCTCTCTGGCACAGTCTCACTCGCTTTTTTTGCCTTGCATGTCGATGGCTTTCACTCCGCATATGTATCCCAGGAAGCATTTCGCTCAGGCCGATGAGGAGAGAGCAGAAAGCTTGTTTGACTCATTTTCTTTTTTTCTTTGTTTGCTTTCTGTTCTGTTTCTCTTTCTTGTCTCTGATTTTCACATTGATTTACCTCAATCAACCCCATTTTCAGCTCCTGAAGTTAATGAAATGTCACAGTGCAGTGGACACAGAGAACATTCCACCACCGGCGCTACCTCGTGTCCTCTGTGATCCAGATTTTAATCACGTAGAAATACATCAAATCCACATCTACCTGCTGCAGAACTAAAGTTTAAACCTCATCCGGAACACGTCTGGAGGTGCTCAGATATTTGATCACATCAAAGACAAAAGGGCTCAGTGTTATACACCAAGGACCTGGATTATATTTACACCTGTTTTCAAATGCAGCTGTGGTACATACACAGAGAAATCAGATTTATCGTTGCCTCTCAATTCAGTTTTAACACCCTGGCATTCTGGGAAATACACTTGTTTACCATTTTACCCAGAGTCAGATGAGGAGATCAATATCATCTCTGAGTTCAGCACAGAGATCCACATCCAGGATGTTTAGCCTAGCTTAGCTTAGCATTGTCAAATCTCATTTCCAGAGTTCTAATTGCATTTATGCACTTAGATGTGGATTATTGTTTCATTTAATGGAAAGAGGGGGCGCTTGGTGCTCTGTTGGAAACGTTGGCATCTTGTGTTTCTCAGTTGATGGTGCTGCTGTTGGACTTGAGCTGGAAAAGTTTTTCAGAGAAGCCATCACTCCATAGTAGTCGCTCCACATGATAGCTAGCAAGACTGGTTATAGCTGCTTGGTTTAACACGATAGTGTGGCACAAATACGCCAAAATTTAAAACGAACAAACAACTTTTTGTGTGTGTATGTCGAGTCAGAACTCATGTGCATACACAATTTGACTCTTACAAACACACTTAATAAAATCTATTCCAAGGCACATTTTATCATTGGCACAGGTGAAAATGTAAAAACCATCATCTAATCTAACATATGGCCTCATTTCCCATCATGCATAGTGTTGAAATGATAGTAAGTTTGTTATTATATATTACAAAATACAAATGTTACTTTTTGTTTGTGTTTTGTTTGTGTTTGTGTCTGTTCAGAACCTGGTAGTTTATGTTGATAATTGTCATTTTTGTGCTCGTTTGTAGTTTTAACCATGAGTGACGTGGACAAATACCTTGATATCAATATTTATCGATAGTGCGACAGTATTGTAAGGATGAATATTTGTGTTTCACAAAATATTACTGCCATGAGCTTTGTGATAAATAATCATCAGTAAAGTGGATATAATGACTAAGTGGGTAAAGGCAAATAATAGAACAGCTAGAACAGTCTGGTAAGTACAGAAAATGACATCACTTTACTGTAATTCAGTCTTTACAGCAAGGAAAAGACAACACTGATGACATATCATGGTATAACCATGTTTTTGAGTGTTTGTACCTCATGCCATTAAGGGTTTGACAGCACTGAGAGCTGCTTCCTGGCTCTCCTTCTGCGCTGCTGTTTTATTTTATTCTTCTCAAGCATCTGGTGACCCCCCGGAAATTATCCTGTGACCCCCTTGAGGGTCGTGACTCGCAGGTTGTGAACCACTGCTGTGTATGATAAGGCCTCAAGATGAGGTTAAATGCAAGAGCTGCTTAGAGCTTTTAGTTTATATTGAGCTGTAATGGGGGAATATTATTAATGCACTGTAAAAAAAACAAAAGAAACAAAAAAACAAAAAACAAAAAACAGTTAAGTAAAGCAACCAGCTGCAAAGTCTTTCTGAGTTTATTCAACTAAGAGCTAATTTGTTGCGTCAACTTAGATTAAGGAGTTCATCCAGAGTGTTAACTTAAGTTTGTCAAACTTAGCATTACTGTTGAGACAGCTCAAAATGTCAGGGCAATGTACTGCAATGGATTTTTGAGTTTTGAGCTCAACTCAAACTTTTGAGTTTTGCAATAAACTAATAAACTTAAGTTGAGATAATTTACTTTTCTTCTTTAGATAAACTTGAATCTCTGAGTTTTAGAAAGTCAAAAGAAAAGACATTTTTCATTTTTTTACAGTGTATTTAGCTGGATAAATAGGACTACAGGCCATATGTACTTTTGATTTGGAATGAACTGTGTTTTCAAGTTAGTCAAACTTAATATTATCCTCTCACTTAAGTTAAGAAAATTTACATTTTAACATTTGATGAACAGATAATTGTGAGTTCTAATCTGACTCATACTGCAGTATGAAGGCTAGATTATACTCTGTACTCTGTAGGAATGGTGCATGTTTCAAATCCATGCAGTACTTTACTTTTTAAAGGTTTTTCAACTGTTATTTTTCTTTTTTACAGCGTGTATTTACCATGTAATTTCCACAGGGACAACCTGGAGCTTTAGACAAAGGTCTGGGGCCCCTGGTGGTTTTGGTTCTGTGATTGGGGGCCTTAGGGCAGCTGTGTTCAGTTTGCCTGGTTATTAATGTAGTCTACAGATGTATTACACTACATGCTACGTAGTTATAAACAATGCAGAGCAAATTATGGTACTTTTCACACTTCTCTTTATGTTACATTATGTAAAAATCTACGGACAAACACTACACCTGGCAATGGATGTGAGTGGTGACCAGTTTTGTGTCATGTGGACTTAAGCTGGCTGTTTGTACCTGTTGTAATGCAGACTGCAACAGTGTGACACGCTGAGTCTACAGACAGAATACATACATATATCTGTGTATCTGTGCCCGGAGCTGCTCGTCCTATATCAGCTAATGAACTGGCTGCTGTTTCCTTTGAAGCTGTGAAACAGACGTGTCTCATTGTCAAAGTAAACAACGAGCAGAAGACTTTGTGCCTCGTTATTCACACAGAAGTCACATCTGATCAAAGATCTTCTCTTTACAACTGAGAAACACTCAAACAACAGACTTATATTGTTTACCTGCTTCAAAAAACATCCCAGAATAATTAAGCCGGGCCTCATAAGAACTATTAAGCAAGAAGTGTTGATGAGTCAATTCAAGCTGACATTAAAGCTTTATATCTGCACACAGGCTGTGTTCAGTCTATAGGTATCTGCTTTATTAAAAAGCTGTTAAAACGTGTTGTGAGGTGACCTTCCTCAACATCAAATCCCATGAAGATTTTTAACCCATCATATATTTGTGACAATCACAAGACACGTCTGTTTTACTGCAGGTCAGGCCAGCTGCCATTGTTGTAAAATTCCATTAATAAAGTCCACAGGGACATGTTGGCAAACCTTTTAATGTTTAATCAGTAGGTCTGACCAGTATAGCGATTTAGTTTTCACGAGTGGAAATGCCATGTGGACATGTCTAAATATCATGTCAACATGTTAATTTAAGATATTTGTAAAAGAATTTTGACTTGTTATAATTAGTATTTTCACCTAGAAATGAAATTTAACTAGAAATTAAATTTCGACCAGTCAAAACTGATTTTTACTTTAATTTAATCATAGATATCAGTAATATTTTTTTTACTACTGAGAATAGCAATTAAATGTATCAATAAGAGTATTGTCTGCATACATATAGATTCTGCACTTAAATCAGCTGCCTTAGAAGGTATGTATATAAACTGTACAATAGTGGCCCGGGAACACATCCCTGTGGTACACCATGACTGCATGGAGATGTTGGATAACTTTCCAGACATTTAACAACCAAACCATCTCCATGTAAAATGAGAAAACACTATCTGATGATGAAGGCCATCAAATATGATTGAACGCTTCAGAAAAAAAGAAAAGATTTCCACTTGTAAGATGAAGATGATTGCACTTCTCATGTGTCCGACATCATCGTACATTTTGAATATGTTGTCCTAATTAGCATGTTCATTTTGGATACGTACATTGAAAAACCTTTGGGTTCTTTTCCAGAAGTCAAAATCACATTTTGAACATAACATATCACAGATTAGTAAAAATTTAGGAAAAGAACACAGCTTTACCCAACAGTATGTTCTATTCCACTTCAGACACTTAGATAAGGATAGTAAATGTTTAAAACACTCTTTTATGTTATTGTTCATTTGATATAGCAGTTTTTAGTTGCAGATGATAGACATCATTTTCCACAAGGCCAGAGCTTCACTTTTACAGAATAGGTGAGTTGAGTGTCTTCAGCAGTAAGAGCAGCAGGAGAAAGAGGACTCACACAGCAGCTGAAAAGTTATAGCCAGTAGTTGTAAAGATGAAATGACTGTAGAAGAGGCGTGAGTGGATATCATGTGTTCACACAGACATCCAGGCTGCTGCGTTGGAGTTGTGGGGGTGCCAGCGAGAGCACTCAGGGTGGTTTGGCAAACAAGTTGAACCTGGCTCAACTTTTGCAGCAATGCAAAATATCCAGCAAGGCACTGTGATGGCCAGTCAGATACCTGCCTGCACATTCAGTATTTCTACCATTTATTAGGCAAGGCAAGGCAAGGCAATTTTATTTGTATAGCACCATTCATACACAAGGCAATTCAAGGTGCTTTACAAGAACTTAGAAATACATTAAAATAAAACATAAAAAATTTCAGATCATTAAAGACAGGCTAAAAGCAAGACAATAAATACAAAAATGCATTTAGAAAGCAAACATAAAGCAAAAGCAACAGCTGACAAATACAAAAACAATAGCTACAGATTATTCTAACAATAAGTCACATATCTACTTCACTGGTAAGCTGCAGTAAACAGTAGTGTTTTTAGCCCTGATTTAAATGAGCTGACAGTTTCAGCTGACCTCAGATATTCTGGAAGTTTGTTCCACAGATGAGTAGCATAGAAACTAAAGGCTGCTTCACCTTGTTTGGTTTTGATCCTGGGAACACTGAGTAAACCTGTTCCAGATGATCTGAGGGGTCTGGGTGCTTCATAACGTACAAGTAAATCAGAGATGTATTTAGGCCCAAGACCATTTAGTGCTTTATAGACAAGTAACAAGATTTTAAAGTCTATCCTTTGACATACAGGGAGCCAGTGCAGTGACTTAAGCACTGGTGTAATGTGCTCCACTCTCTTGGTGTTGGTGAGGACTCTGGCAGCAGCGTTCTGGACGAGCTGCAGTTGTCTGATTGATTTTTTTTACTCAGACCTTTGAAGACACCGTTACAATAGTCCAGCCTGGTGAAAATGAAAGCATGAACAAGTTTTTCTGCATCTTCTTTAGACAGAAATCCTTTAATTCTTGCTATGTTTTTAAGGTGGTAGTAGGCTGATTTAGTTATTGTCTTTATGTGACTATTGAAATTTAGGTCTGAGTCCAGAACTACACCAAGATTTCTGGCTTGATTTTTAGGTTTTAGTGTCATGGATTCAAGGTGAGCACTCACTTTTGATCTTTGTTCTTTGGGGCCAAAAACAACTATCTCAGTTTTGTCTGTGTTTAGTTGTAAAAATTCTGGCACATCCACGTATTGATTTCTTCAATGCACTTATTTAGCTGATGTAGGGGACTGTAGTCATCTGTTGACACTGTTATGTAAAGTTGTGTGTCATCTGCATAAGTATGGTAGGAGATGTTATGATATTCCATATCTGAGCAAGAGGGAGCATGTAGATGTTGAACAGAAGAGGCCCAAGAATGGACCCCTGAGGAACTCCGCATGTAATTTTTGTTCACACAGATTCATAATTGCCAAGTGACACAAAGAAATCCCTGCCTTTGTAAATAAGATTTAAACCAATTTAGGACAGTGCCAGAAAGTCCCACCCACTTTTCCAGTCTGTTGAGCAGTATTTTATGGTCAACGGTGTTGAATGCAGCACTGAGGTCCAGTAATACCAAAACCGAAGTCTTTGAGGCATCACTGCTCAGATGAATGTAATTTAAAACTTTCACAAGTGCAGTCTCAGTGCTGTGATATGCTCTAAAACCAGACTGAAAAACATTAAAGAAATTGTTTTGCACCAAAAAGGCATTAAGTTGCTGAAAAACAACTCTTTCAATGATCTTTCCTAAAAAAGGTAGGTTTGATATGGGCCTGTAGTTATTTATTACTGAGGCATCCAGATTAGGCTTTTTTAAGAGAGGTTTAATAACTGCAGTCTTCAGGGCCGTTGGAAAAAGGCCTGACTGAAGAGAACAGTTGACTATCTATAGTATATCTGAGGCTATGCAGTTAAAAACATCTTTAAAAAAGCTTGTAGGCAGAGTGTTAAGGCAGCAGGTAGTGGACCTAAGATTTCTGACTATGTCTGTCAAAGTTGCATAATTTAGGGGGTGAAAGACTGCTAAGTTAACTGGAGTAGTTTTATGAGGCACAAGTGAAATAGCCACTGTGTTGGAGTTACAGACTCTTTGTCTTATCTTTAAAATCTTGTCTGTGAAAAAAGAAGCAAAGTCATTGCATGTCTCGGTGGATAGCAGTTCAGGAGGGACTGACGCTGATGGGTTTGTCAGTCTGTCAACAACAGTAAATAAGGTCTGCATTGTTGTTATTTTTGTTGATAATCTCAGAGAAAAAGGACTGCCTGGCCCATTAGGTCTGTCCATGCAGGGCACAGAAGAACTGGAGATGATCCCAGTCAACACTGGCTGAGACTGGACAGTTTTTCACAGCGCTGACAAATACCAATCATGCCCACATAGATACCTGCGAACAATTTAGAGTTACCACTTAGCCTAACCTGTCTTTGGACTGTGGGAGGAAGCTGGATCACCTATAGAGAACCCACACAGACACTGGGAGAACATGCAACCTCTACACAGAGAGGCTCAGAACCTTCTTGCTCTAAGACCACAGTGCTAACCACTGCCCCACTGTGCATCTGGTGATGGGATTATCTAGTGATCACGGAATTGAAGGATAAAATGTTGGTCATTGTGATAACTTTCTAAAGTGGTAAAATCCTTTTCTCATAGAATTATAAACTGCTCTGCAGTGATCTGGTGTGTAAAGAACCTTTGAACATTAATATTATCATTACCAAAAGAGGAACTGCTGGGATCATGCCTGCTGCTCCGCTGTTAAAACTACATGGCAACTGTAGTTTTTTAAAAGCTATAAAAAAAAGGTTTGTTTCACTTTGTCCAGTTCACAAAGAATTCAGATTATACAGCGGTGGGACCAAGTAATTGTTCATTGTAAGTCACAAGTAAGCCTCAAGTCTTTGCACTCAAGTCCCAAGTCCAAACAGGCAAGTTCAAAGTCCAAAACTTTGAGTTTCAAGTCCTAAGAATGTAACAGTGAGTTTCCAGCCTCACTGGTTTACAAAGTTACTTAGCTGTGAAGCTAACATAACTATATTACTGTTAGCTTGACTTACTGTTCTTTGTGCAACATCAAGTGTTGAAGGAAGTTTGAAGTTGTTGCATTGTAATTTTTGACCTGCATGTTTTGCAGGCTGCGATTCATTAGTTCATAGTTTTTGTACATGAACTAAATTATCTTTAGTATAATTTTTTTTCCCATCTGGAGCTCGGTAGCGTAATATTATTTCTTCATGGTTCTTTCCTGTAACTTGATTGGATGCTGTTGGATTGATTCAATCAAAGTAGATCTGGGGATTCCAAACAATGTCAGAGGTTGAAATTGCCAACTTTCGACCCCAAAGCATTCCAGGTGCATGACGCCAAAAGTAAACAAAAAACATGGCTGGTCCTGGCAAGTTTATGAGTTTCATTGGCAAGTGTACACACAATTGAACCCACAACAGTGCAGCCTCCTAAAATGACTAAATGATAGTTATTTTAGGCTGTCATTGGGGCTGACATTATTTTGGGACAGCTAAACCCTCATGAAGTCGGGACAGACGGAGTTTTCTCGAACACAGCATTTGACTGATTCATGGATTCACACTTTTTAAATAACAGACTTTTTAATCTCTGGCCTTGGGGGAAGGTATCAAATATTTTTTCCAAGTGAAGTCACAAGTTATTGGTGTTAAAATCGAGTTGGAGTCGTTTTTATTTTTATTTTCTCAAGTCCAAAATCATCAGGTTTATGATGACTGCCAAATGCTGACACTCATTAGTCTTAGAATATGGTAGCAAACTTCAGGAACATCTTTTACTTTTTCAGATAGATGACAGGAAGTGATGTCATATTTCTGTAGTGTATCTCTGTATTCTCTTCCTAAGATGACTATATGAGGCTGTAGCCACAGCCTTGCTAAACATCACTGGTTCCTGACCTCCACAAGGAGCTGCAGGGCTTCCTTTATTTTTTGGGGTCTGAGAAAACATTTTAAAAATATATATGTACAGTAGGCGTATACCTCAGGATTTCACAAATTTCTCTGGAGAAAACTAAATGAACGAGTTGAGGGAAATCACACAGGGTAAGGTCAGAGTGAAGACCTGAACACAAGCTACACTCACAGATCTAAAGCAAGTAGAATGATGGCCGAGCATTAGGAGAATACTGAATTTGTCAAAATAGAAGCCTCTTAAGTACGTGTGATTGTTAACATTTTAAAAATACATACATTTTTCACAAACTTCCTGCAGTTATTGTGTCACTGTTTTGGTTAATTGTACAGTTTATTAGTTGTTCTCTACTGTTATTGTTATGCATTGAATATAATATGAAACATCCTTAAAATATGTCACTTAGTCAGGGGTGGGCTCATCTTGCATTGTTCATCGTGCAGAGATCACTGGTTGTTTGCTTTGTTTAGCCTCATCACTACCACCAGAAGCAAGTAACAGTGCACAGTAATGGAGAAAGTGAAAATAGTTCCTTTAAAGTGGTAATTAGCTGCATAATAAAGTCGCAGCAAGACAAAAACTGCCGAGCACGTGCTGTTGAACATGACAGATGACATTAGTCAAGGCAGCGCTGCGTCTCTGTGAGCTCTTTTAATGGATTTCTGGGACTTTTGGGAGGTAAAGACAACCTGCTGCAAACGCATTCCAGGTTTTTTCACCGTCTGCGTTAATGATGATAGGAAAAAAATGACAGTGGTGTCATCCTCGAAAATACCCTCAAATACGTCTAGTCTGTGGAGACAGCACGTAGCCAACCACGGCTAATCTGCAGCTTAAGTGGAAAAAAAGCGAGAGGTTGTAGAGAAATGTCCACATTTGTCTTTTCCAGTCATTATCATAATGTCATTCTCAGTGTGACTCATTGCTCCGCTGTCATCCAAAGTCTGCCACATGATGTGACCCTCAAATGCACCGGCGTGGGCTGACGTGCTCCGACAGCTGTGGTGTGTTTGTTTCAGCGCCGTCCTGTCAGTCAGGGGAGGTTATGTTTAACACCAGGCATGCCCCCATGTGGGCTTTAATGCCGCGGCCTAATTACAGACATCAGCCGGCAAAAAAACGCGCGACTTTGATTTTTCTTCTCCTCACCTTCCCTCGCGTGTCCCCGGCCTGCTGCTGGACCGCTTCGTATCTGACAGACAGACAGGAAGGAGGTTCGGACGTGACCTTGCTGAGCTTATCCCAAACCATTCCCTTCCCATCATTCCCTTTGATAATTAACATTTCATCTGGGAGCCGTGGGAGAGATTATCTTCTGGACAGAGAGCACAATTAAGTGCTATTACTGTCATGTTGTCTGCCTCTCTCCATACGATAGGAAAAGACCTCCACTTCATTCTCCTCTGCTGAATTAGAATTATAGATGATGTAGAAATGTGCACATTATTTCTGGTTTTTAATTTATTGATTACAACCATAAGACACTAAAAAGCAAGGCTTTTGGCTGCTCCATTATTTATTTTTTTAGACTCACATGATGTTTAGTTTCTGTGCTTCATACTAATCTCATTGATCGCTATCTTGCAGCTAATTTCAGAATGTCACCTAAAATGAATCTCAGACAGCCTGTTTAGACTTCGCCATGTCATGTGTCAGGGACAGTTCGGACTGAAGCATAATTACAACCAATCACAATTGTTTCTCGCCAAGAGATCCTTGTCTCCAGCTGAAACTCTGTCAGTTAGCAATCATGTGAAAGTAGCCTCCATAGGGTCTATCCGTTGTCGTGATGGTAGCTGAAATTAGCGTTAATTTGTTATTTCTCTGGCAACAAATTTGGCATCCATTTCCTAAAGTGAGACACTAGAAAGTAAGGCTGTGCAACCACTGAATGATAAGTGTGGGTAAGAGAGTGGCACTCTGTTTGATCATCATGATTTCAATCCATTAAGTATATACATGTCTATCAGAGGGGAATCCTGAGGGCCTTGTAGGCTTTCAGAGAAAGCCTAACATATCAATATGTCAAATGTTATATTTAAATATATTATAATTGATTTATTTCATTTGAGTATTAGGATATTGGCTTTTAATTCTAATTTTAATGCAGAAATGAAAGGGTTACTGTCATGAAAACAACAAAACAGAGTTATCCAATCAGATTTTTTTCTCTAGATAGAGAAAGATTAGAGCTGGATCACTCTTTGGTTAGGCCTGTGTGTGTGACAGGACAGTTAACCAATCACATTTTGATTTACAGTGGGTGGGACCAAAAATAATCCCCTCAGGCCTTCTTGAAGGACAGAGATATCCTGCTCAAGACAAAGCAGATGAGACGGACACTGTAGCTAGGTGGCTAACTTGACGCTGCCTTTTTCAAGATGGACTTTCTCACTCAACTTTTGGGCTGTTTAGAGTACAACATCCAGGTACTCGCAGAGCACTTTGTTTTGCCACAGACATACAGATCCAGCTCTCAGACAATATACAGTACTTTTAATTTGAGACTCCTCCAGTTGGCTCCGTTCAACAAAATCTCAGCAGAGTTCCTCTTCTTTGATATGAGCGAAGTCTTGTGAGGACCAGCACATACTGCATGAAAAGGGGAGAGTGGAATCAGGAAAACCAGCAGCAGCTATGCCAATCAACTCACCTGACACTGCCTCTCATGAGCCATCTCCCCCAACACCTCTGTCTCTCCTGCAGCTGACTGCTAACCACACCCACCTCCACACAGGTTTATACCAACAGAGTAAATCCGGTAAGTCAGACTACCAGAGGTCCCATGATACAATATTATCATCATCCTGGATAAAACCACATCTGGATAAAATCCAGATATGATTTAATACAATAACATTTACACACACCCATATGTTACTGCCGAAGCTACTTGGATCATCTGTTCTAGGCTTCATACAAATCAGGGTTGGCTCTGTCCCTGGCTTGTTTGGTAAATGACAAAAACACCAGAAAAAAATCATCATCATCCTTCAAGTGCCTTTGAGATCAGCAACACACATTGCCTCCGCTTGTTTCTGTTGCTCACTGCCACACAAAAGTTCATCAATCAGTCAGTCCAGTGCTGCTCGTCAGCACATCTGGAAATGTGAGTGGTCTGTGGGCTGCTTCCTCTTGAAGGGCCCGGAAGTCTCCAGAGCAGAATGTCAGAGAAAAATAAATTCTGCACTTGAGCAGTTTAGTGACAACAAAAGCAGTTTAGCTGTCCATAAACTAACACAAAACATGGATGACTGGAAAATGGATATTGATGACTGATTGACAGACAAGTGGTTTGACTGAAATCCACAGGTTTTAATACTGACAGCTTTTATAATGACAGTGTATTACTGCCGCAACAGAAAAAGACAAACAAACAAGTTTATTCTTAAAAATATATATATATTTTTAAGTTGTTCTAACATCCAAACTAATCATGTTTTAACAATAAAGTTTTCTTGCCAAAACAATAAAGTGTTTATGTTGTTACAACATGAAACATTTCGCTTAATAACATAAGTTATGTTGTGTTAACATCATGTTATAACAATATTAGTTATCTCATTATAATGTGAAACCATTTATGTTTATTGTTATAACATCAAACTTTTCATGTTACAACAAGATAATATCACATTGATATATCTTGTCTTATTAATGTGAAAATATCTCGTTATAAAGTAAATCTGTTTGTCTTCTTTAGGTTCAGTACTTAACTGGTTATGTGATTACCTAAGAATCCCTGTGTGGAGTCCCACAAGGCTCAGTCCTTGGCTCACTTCTTTTTCTTATTTATAATAAATGATTTATCCTTTGCTTCCAAAACTGTATTTGTTATCTTATTTGTGGACGATGCCAGTGTGTTTCAGTCTCTCAAAAGCTTTGACATTTTAATGAAATTAATGCAGAGATGCTTAAGGTTGCAAACTGGTTCAAGGCAAATAAACTAACTCTTAACTTAAAAAAAATAGCTTCATAATTTTAGCTGCTAAAAACAAGTGTTACTGTAGATAAGTATTGACGGTTTGCGTATCACCCAAGTCTCAAGTGCTGTTTTTTAGGTGTTCTAGTAGATGAAAAGTTTATGTGGAAGCAACATATTGACTACATCTGAAAAAGAATTGCAGAAACATTGGAATCATCTGTAAAGTGGGTAACATGATTAACCCTAAGACTTTTCTCACATTATATAATACAGATATCTTACTGTAATATTGTATGGGCTAATACATTTTTTTCATTTTTTCATCAAGCCACTTTTTCTCCTACAGAAACAGTACATCAGTGCTGCGACATTTTCTAATTCCAGGACACCCTCTGCTCCACTGTTTCATAAACTGAATATTTTGTCCATATTTGACATTAGTAGACTTCAGTTATGTGAGGTTTGTTTTTATAAAGCTGTTCATAGACTACTAGCTTCCCTAGATTTTTCTGTAATTATTTTCATTTTAATGAAAGATTGTCAGATTGTCATTCTTATAAAACCAGACAGTCTGGTCATCATCACATTCCTGGTGTTAAAACACGTCTCAGACAATTTTCTGTAAAACATAAAGGACCTATATTGTGGAATGAAGTAAATCAAGTCAAGCTCCAAGTCAGTCTCTCTCAATGTTTAACAAAAACATCTGAAAAACCTGAGATATATCTTCATTTTTTCTTCATATTACTTCTTTGTGTGAGACCCAGGTTATAAAAAAGGAACTTAAGGTTCTGAATCTAAATGTTTAGACTGAAAATTGAAATTAGTAATAGTAATTGTTTGTAACTAACTAAATAAATAAATAAGTTTATAACTAGGGGTGCCTCATGATGAGCCTTACAGGATTTTAGTCTTGCTTGCATTTTCTTATTTATATCGTTTGGTTTATGTTCTTTAATATGTGCTAAATAAAATAACATCAATCAAATCAATGTTTGTGACATGTAGCAGCAATATGCTGCACATGAAATGGTAAAGTGTAAATGAATTTGTGTTGTGGTTATTGGAGATACATATTATGGTTGCAACAATCTAACTTTTTGTCTTCTGGTGTGGAGACAATACTGATCCCCGTCCTACACCAGTGCTCTCTGTATTCCTCATTACGTGGAACTTGTGAATCATTTTATGTGACATGAGGCCAGGGATTGGGGTGAGGCCAAAAAGTCTGTGGTCAGCTGTAACAGAAAAATTATAACTGATAGCGGAAACCTTAAATTTTACGATGATACTGAAAGAGAAACTGTATTTAATGTTCGGATCATATCATGATCTGCTGAGTGGCTTATTAAGGTCAGTATCAGCCCCACACATCTGTGTCTGTAGTGCAAACAAAAGTGTATTAAACCACATCTGGATATGAGCCTTATTACACCAAATCTAACTACAATATCCTAAACTGACATCAGGAATCAAACAAAGTCCACATCTTGGTTTGCTTCTCGGAACTTTGAGATAAGATCAGAATTTTCTCAGTTTCCAGCGTGAGTGATGTAATGAAGTTCAACACATGTACCGAGTCATTTCGCTGTGCCGTCTCTGAACATTTTGTGCTCAAAGCTCGAGCGTTTGGCATTCTGCCGGCTCACCGTCTGTCCGCAGAGCTGCACTGCCATTTCACTCTGTGTCAGTTTTGTCACTCAAGCTGCTCCGCTGTCATCTGACGCTGCTACTTTTTAACATTAAACTGTGCACAATAACGCGCTGTGGCATTTAGATAACGCTCTGATGGTATTTGCGGGACTTGGTAAAAATTAATGTAAAATTTCAATTCAGATGTTTCGTGCAGATTAAGTCAGTTCAGCTGCTGGGCTTGTGTTTTTCTGTTGTGAGGTGGAAATCGCTTGTGTCTCCAAAATGCCATCGACTTGTTCAGTTTGACCACATGGATTTTGGACTTTATCCAGTAGAGTTTGCAGGGTTGCAGCTCTGACTGTATTCTGAGTTTGTTCATGTGTTATTTTGGCTGTTTGTGTAAAAGACTTGATGTTTTACCATTTTGTTAGACCTGGGCTCATTTCTTATTTCCTATGATCGACTGTATCCTCTTTAACCTGAACCCTGACTGATGTGATGGCTGTACACTGTAAAAATAACTAGTGCTAGTAATTGTTGATCTCAGAAATAAAGTTTTGCCATTTGCAACTAACAAACACTTGGCCAGACAGCAAACTTCTCTCTGTTGTTGCCCTTATAAGCATTTTCAAATCAGCATAACAAGGATTTTTGACTTGTAATTGACCCTTTGCTAAACCTCACCTCCAAACAGTACCTGTCTCTCCATGTTGAAGGTGTGCAGGAGACTCTGAGAAGAATGATACTCAACGTTTCATGAGTCTGGACAGTGACGTCTTTTTTGTCGTCTCTCAAAAACATGAAACACAAGAGCACATGTGTGGTGAATGGATTAAACTCTGTCTTCATCTGCTCTAACATAAGCTGCAAACGTTAGCATGTCCCGCTAACTAACACTAGCTTACTAGCTGCAGTAACTTTACCTCCAGACAAACTTGTTAGATTCCACTGCATCTCCATTTTTTCTGTGGGGGTTTGAGGAGGAGGATGTGGGCTGATGCAGAATCCAGGGCTCTCAAGTTTTGAATGCAGGCAAGAGTGACCTTCTCTGAAGGTCTAGATGGGTTCCCCTCTGTTTTTAACATGTTGGATCAGTAGTCAGTATTGGTTGATGGGTAGAGTTAAGGTACTGGAAAGGAAAACACAGTAGTGGAACTCTTGTTCATTAATAACACACTCTTTTAGTGAGAGAACTCTCTTGAAAATTTATTGTTGCACTATTGTCAAAGTCAAGTATTATACAAAATATAATGGAACTTAAGAGTGAGTTTTTCCCTTCCATAATGCAGCTGCATAATACAAGTAATACTGCAAAGGATGATGATGTCATTTCAGTAAATTCTGGCTCCTTTTGTTATAATCCTCTTTTATAGAAATTACTTTTATATAGGCTAGGACTCATTTGTTTTCCCAATTATGTTAGGGTACAAAGCACAATTGCTGCCAGAAACAATCTTTTTTTTTCAAATGGAAATGAGATATTTATGTATCCTGCTGAAGTGTGGGGAGGTGGTGAGGATGGATGGTGGGTGTACAAAGTGTCCACATCCTGAGGCCTGTGTGTGGTTTGATGGAGGCTGCTACAGCACTTTAGGTTAGAGAGAGATTGTGGTTCTGGGAGCATGAAAGAAAACGTTTAAGAACCGCTGCTGTAGTGTACCTACAGGATGTTTTGTTAAACAAATGTCACAAAATAAAGAAAAAAAAACATGTTTTCCACAAAATAGCTGAAAATCAATCAGTGTTGATTAGCCCTCCTGCCTCAGTGGCGTTCAGACCTTGTGTTTGCTGTGACCACTCTGCTTTGTCATGACTGACCTACATTAAGCTCCCAGCCCCTGTCAGGGCAGCATTAATACAAACAGGGGAGGGGAGGGATTAATGCCTCCCCCCCTCTCCCGGAGCAGTGGGAGTGTTGCTGATGATGAAGGGTTTCCTCTGTGCTCAGTGAGAGATCACAGTGTCACTGACAGCGCAGCAAAAACCTTATCTGAAAAACAAACACCATCAGTTATTGGCCATAAACATAATAACTATTACCCTCAGCTTTTCAAATCATTTTGATCCACATGTAAATGTTGTAGACTAAAATAATTATTTGTGTCCTTCCCATATTAAAAAACAACATTTTCACCTATTTATGCAACACAATAATGAGTCATTATTGCTAAAAATTTAAATAAACAGATCCGTGAAGTGTACCAGGATGTGAACCGGGAAGAAAACACACTATGATCACATGGATTAGACACTGAAATCATTATAGTTTGGCAGCACTAAGGGTATTTTTCATTATTTCTAGTTAATCTTGTCTTTTTTTACTATGGGGATATTTGTCAAAGGCATGATTATTACAAGAGCATTACAATACAAACTAGGGTTGCAAATTGTAAGCAGTTTCCTTAATCAAGCATTGGTAAAAGTTAATGATCAATTAATCGATTAAATGTTATTTTAAAAAACTCTATATATACATGCATTTTCCCCCTCAATCAAAGCTTTATTTCCACAGCAACATATTGTATATTCTCTGACAGCATTATTAAACATATAAAGACATAAACATTTACATATTAAACACATATACTTTATTTGATAGTAGATTGATTAAATTTTATCAGATCGATCAAATTTTAAATGACTAATTAATGGACCATTGATTAATTGTTACCATCCCTAATACAAACACAACTCTTTGTGAAGGCAACTGTCAGAACAATCTCAATAAACGTAGCTTCTCAGGCTTGGTTTGTTGTCAGATTTGACCAAATTGACAACTCATTATTGCCTAATAGACTAAGTCTACACTCTAAAAAGTGTATTTGGGCAGTAGTTAAGGTAATGTAATGTTTTGAATAAGTTTTATGTAGTTTTTTGCTTTAGTGGTGTCAATTTTCTTTTGTGTGCTATATCAACTTAAAATTACAGGTTGTTCGTTTAATGCACTTTTCTGCTTTGAGTTAAAGCGCCTCAGTTAGGTTTCTCTTTGTCAGGGATCGTGCGTCTGACGTCATGACGTCTATGCCTTTTCAAAATTTTTCCTGCTGACACTGAGCCGCCATATTTCTCCCGCTCACAAAGAAAGAAGGTAAGTCAATTGCAAGGCAAACTCATATTTTGATATCAAATAACACAGTATGTTGGATATAAAATGTTCTGCTTGAATTGGTTAATTGTGTTGTTTAAGTTTTTGTAAGAGCCAAACCAGCTATTGTTTAGTTATGTCCGTGTACAGTCATGCTAATGCTAATGCTAATAGTTTTTGGGCAACATTTTCAGTGCATTTTGTCGGTACACTGTTGTACAGCTAGGTTAGTAATGTGCCGGCGGCAGTTTAATACCATAACTGAAAGTTGTGTATTTATATTGTGTACTAGTGTGGTTGCTTGTGAGCACATTAGCAGTGGAGCTGGATGAGGCTAATGTTAGCCCTCACATGCTGTGGTTCATATGCTGACACTTCAGGTGTGTGTCTGTCCTCACATGAAGGCTGGGCTTCAGTTACTGGCTCAGTCCAACGACGGTGGTTTTATCTGGGCCATCGTTTGTGTAGCTTTTTGTCATTTTATTTAGCTCATATCGTTTGTGTAGCTTTTTGTCATTTTATTTAGCTCATATCGTTTGTGTAGCTTTTTGTCGTTTTATTTAGCTGATATCGTTTGTGTAGCTTTTTGTCATTTTATTTAGCTGATATCGTTTGTGTAGCTTTTTATCATTTTATTTAGCTGATATCGTTTGTGTAGCTTTTTATCATTTTATTTAGCTGATATCGTTTGTGTAGCTTTTTGTCATTTTATTTAGCTGATATCGTTTGTGTAGCTTTTTATCATTTTATTTAGCTGATATCGTTTGTGTAGCTTTTTATCATTTTATTTAGCTGATATCGTTTGTGTAGCTTTTTATCATTTTATTTAGCTGATATCGTTTGTGTAGCTTTTTATCATTTTATTGTGCTAATATCGTTTGTGTAGCTTTTTGTCTTTTTATTTAGCTGATATCGTTTGTGTAGCTTTTTATCATTTTATTTAGCTCACATCGTTTGTGTAGCTTTTTGTCATTTTATTTAGCTGATATCGTTTGTGTATCTTTTTATCATTTTATTTAGCTCATTCTCTGGTCTGCCTCTCAGCAGACAGTGACAGTCTGTCATTCAGAGACACACACACAAACACTCCGGGGAGCAGGAGGAAGAGCAGACACATCTAACTCTGTGATCCACCAAACCACAGCTGCTGAGTGTTCAACAGTGTTCAAATGAACCAGGACTGGTTTGTTCTGTCGAGTTTGAATGAAATGTGTTTTACCAGGGTTAACCTTTTACAAGAGCTGGTAGTGGTTCTTTAACAGAGAGAAAGTAGGGATTCAGAAGGTGTACGGTATATTTTTCCCGTTCTATAATTCATTATTTATTTTCTTGACATTTTGTGAGTTCATTGTCGTTTATTGACGTTGTGAACGTGCTGCTTGTTTACATCTCCCAGCTGAGACAGTGTGAACACGTCCTGTGTGACTGCGGTGTGAGCTGCTTGTTGTGTGGACCGGCCTCGTGACAGGGCTGCCTGTTTATCTAACCCACGCTGGAAAGGACGGAGATGAGTGTGAGTGGGTGAAAACCACCACCGTTAACTCGCTCACTGGTTAGCATTAACTTAACCAGGTCAGTATTGCTGTTGAGTGTGCTAATGAGCAGCTAGTTAGCTGTTAGCTGTTAGCTGTGTTGGTTTGTTTACTCCTGTTACAGACTATAGTTTTCTCACTTGGTCCATAAAGTGTTTAACAGTTGCCAAAATGTGATAATGAGTCGTGGCAGCCACGTGAAATACTGCGTAACCCTAGAAACACTCAAGTTTAAAACTGAATGACTCACCATCACCATGAATATTAATGCTTTTTATTTTCTTCACATGATTTTGATTGGGACCGATGGTGGTTGCTTCAGGCCTGTACACAACACTCGTTGGATTACTTAAGGTAAATAATAATCCTACATTAACGTGCTACAGTTGTGTTGACAAGGCTGTAATGAGAATGTATATACAGGACAGTGTGTTTATAAAGTAAACAATATTTGTACTTTTAGTGATTACAGTGAAGTGAAGTGCAGGTGAGTGGTGTCAACATGATTATTAATCTGAGCTTAAACAACAGTTTTAGTTAATATTTTAATAGTTTTGAAGAAATTGTATAGTGAAGTGCACATACTAGTTACCAGTTGCACAGTGTATCTTTTGGTCATTGGATTTTCCTTTCAGAAACTGGTATTAAAATCACAAAGTAGTTTTTGTTTTTACTTTAAAATGCAAAAAATTAAATTGACTCAGAGTATAAAGAAAACATACATTTTCCCGTTTTTCTACTTAGTTTAGTTGTAGTTTATGTTGTGGAAAATTGAAATAGAAAATGAGCATCAAACCATATCTGAAATTCTTCTCACCCCTTTTTGAAAATGACAAAGAAAAATGCCTTGAAATTTCAAATTTTGTATTTTAAATTGAAAACCAAATAATCACCATTTGATAATACCGGTTTCTGAAAGGAAAATCCACTAATCTAAAGATACACTGATGCCCATGTCAGCTTGAACTACCTTGAAATCTAAAGCAATTGTATTTTATAAACCCATCAATGCTCCGTGACTGAAATAAATTTGTCATTAAATGCACCAAACAAATATTAAAAATAATTTTAGCATAAATTAATTTTTAAAATGTGACATAAATTGATACTAATTTTTGTATGTATTTGTAACTTTGCAATAGGTCGGCTATTTATTTACATTCCCATTTCATTTTCCACTTTATTCATCAAAAGTTGACTCCATGACACACTTTGAATGACAGTCTTTATTTGCATAATGGTGTAGAAATGTATTAAGAAATGTAAAAAGTAAATAAATACATTTGGGGAAATAAAATGGGAGATATGCAAAGGGGAAAATAATAGTTAAGTAAATACATAAATAAATAAGTAAATTTAAGAGAAAAATTAATAGATAAGATATAAAAATTAAATGGGCAAGTAAATGGCAGAGAAAGTAAACTACAGAAGTAAATTAAAACATCAATTTATGTCACCTTTTATAAATTAATGCTCATGTAGTTTTAATGTGATTTTAGGTGCATTTAATGATTGTAATTTGAGTCATTCATTTTTCACAGCCCACCATATAGGTGCCCCTCACCCCCTTGCGGGTTTTGTTGCTTCCTTCTTGTACTTTTAGTATAGGGTCACATTTTTTAACTGGTTAAATCTTAGAGTTGAGCTGAGCTTTTGAATTCAGTTTTGCACAGACAGAGGGACTGCAGATTTTGTTGTCACCCGTTATATTAAATGAAGTTAAGTAAGATTTCCCTTCCTTTACCTCCTTCTTCATGGACTGATGGTGGTTACTGCAAGCCTGGGCACAAGACTCACTGGACTACTTAGGGTAAGTTAAAATCCTATAATACAGTGCCACAGTTCTATTGATAGTTTTATTTAGCTTAAAAAGTAGAATTATTCCAATGGGTTGGAAAAATTGTTGATTTAAAAAAAACATTAACATTTAAAATTAACACATCTTGGAGATAGATGGTTTTCACTGGACAGGAAAGGTATGGAACTTCAACAAATAGTGAAGTCAAAGTAGAATATCTTCCTCTGAGATGTAGTCAAGTGTAAGAATAAAGTTGGAAAATTGGAAATACTCACGCAAAGTATTTAATTTGAGTAAATGTACGCACAATCCACCATTTGCCAATAAGAAATTAGAGATACACTGTAAAGCTGCAACAGTTAATTGATTATTGAATTAAACATCAACTATTTTGATAATTGGTTGAGTAATTTTTAAAGAAAATTCAGATTTCAGCTTCTTAAATGTGAATATTTTCCATTTTCTTTACTCCTCACTAACAGTAAACTGAATATGTTTGGACACAAGACATTTGAGGACGTCATCTTTGACACATTGGGAAACACTGATCAAGACTTTTTACCATTTTCTTGGCCAAGTAACTAATCAATTAATTGAGAAACTAATCAACAGATTAATTGATGATGAATCAATAATTACAGTCCTAGTACATAGAGGGGACTTGCCTCACATCTTGAACCTTACTAACTGTGATTGTGGCCCCTTCTCAGACTGCCATGGCTGGTTTGATGCCTGCGAGACTGGAGGTTCAAGGTGATTTTGGGGAAGAGCAACATGGGAGAAGCTGCAGATGACCTGATCAGGAATATCTTCTCTCCACACCACTGACACAGGTACTTATCCATAGTCAGTGTATTACCTATAGACGATGGCAGTTGACATGGCCCCAGATCTGTGAAGCAGCAGGTGCACCAGTGTAGGAAGCTAAGCGATGTCCAGCTGTGGACATGGTCAGCAGCTATATGTATTTTAGACACCAAAAAAAAAAAATCTATCAATTTGTGTACACTATATTTAGAATATTTTCACCAGTTTAACTATTCTCTCTCACCAAGCCAAGATATATGTTTTTTTATGTTTTGACCAACTTGAGACATCAGAATAATCAAGTTATTACAGAGTATGACTCAGCCTAGAGCCATTTTTGTCCTACACCTAGTGCATAGTTACTGTATAACAGTGCAAAGTGATGCCAGTAATGTTTTGTGTTTGTGTCATGTATGCCTCTGTAGGACATGAGAGCTGGATGTACTGAGAAGGACCTGGAGCAGCTCACCATAACAGTGTTCATCATTCAGAAAGAGGGGCAAGGACTGCAAGAGCCACCTGAAGACACTGGCATTGTCATTGAGGGCGTGGAGGTGTTGAATGAACTGACCTCAGTCACCTCAGCTTGTGCCCTGCTTCTAGGTCTGATATATGTACTCATTTTGGGGCGGCATCTTGTGCTGCTCAAGCTGCATGATGATTTTCTTGAGCACTTCGCAAATGAAACAAAAGGGTTTTAGATAACCAAGGTTGTGTTAGTGGTTGGAATGCACATGAGCTCACTTTAGTGTTAATATGATGATTATGTTTTCTCTGTTTACTACAAATCTATATAGTTAACATCACTGACATTCTGACATCTAATGCTTTTCCTTCCTTCCATGTAGCCATTGGTCTCAGTGAATAGTAGTATTAAGAAGCTTGAAATTTATTTGAAGTATACATATCAATATGGCTGCTGTCAGCAAGGTCTATAATCAGAAGATTAATCAATAATGAAAATAATCTTTAGTTGCAGAACACATGCACATCTAGGACTGAAAATTCATTTTTTTTGTTCACAATTACCCTGTTAGTTAGCTCAGTGTTCTTTGGTATATAAAATCTTAAAATATATTGAAAAGACAAGTCCATGGTGCTGTCAGATGCCTGGTTTTGTCCAAACTAAACCCTGAACATATTTAGTTTATCATACAAGTCTAATATAAAGCACATATTCACATGTAGAAGCTCGAATCTAAAAATTTTTTGGATAGTTTTAGCAAATAGGTACCACACAATTTACTCTCAGCTGGCTAATTGATTGACTAATCACTTCTTTACACTTAAGAATAACTCAGTACCATATATGGAGCCAACCACACGTTCAGTGAACCAAATTATGAGTTGATCTAACTTGGTTGTATTGCCATGAACTGAAACTTCTGTCTGATGTCTGAGATATGTTTGTGTTGACTGATCAGTCACATAACATTGACTGACAGTAGCTGGTTTAAAAAGGTTTCTGAATATGAAAGTTTGCCTTTCCTCCAGCTTTGTTATACACTTTGTCACATTGGAAAACAGTGTCAAGACTGTTAATGCAGTGATTCCTAAACTTTTTCTGGCATGCCCCACTTCAGAAGCTGAAAGTTCATGCCCCCCCACCCCACAATTATCAATCATTTTAATTCATTGTGACCAAAATAATGTTTTGGTCCTAACAACTGTTTTGTGCATATTTGTTTTTGAGAAATGGATTTGAATTATTGTAAGTTGGAATCCGTATGTGTTGGTCCAAACCTATGTCAATTTAAATAGAATAAAGTCTAAAAGAACATCAGATTTGAGTATGTCTTTTTTTCCAGACAACTTGAAATTTTAAATGTATGTAAAGTATTTTAATTCTATTTAATGACCTGAAATTACACATAACTGTTGCCATAAAAACTAGTTTGCCTGAAGCCAAAATATTAGGTTGTTAAGGAGCAGTATTATATTTTGGAGTAAACCCAAAAATTGAGTTGCAAAACTGTAAATTTTAAGTTGACTTGCCTCAAATTTAAGTTGTACTAATGCAAATTGTTAATTTGAAAGAACTCATATTACTAACTATATCTGACTTAAAGTAATTAAGTTAATCCAACTTATTAACTTGAGTTGAAATAACTTACTAACTTGAGTTGAAATAACTTAATTCAATTGCTTGTTACCAATTGAAGTAATTCTTTTAAGTTTGTTCAACTATTTTCTTTTTTCAGTGTAGCTTTTATTTTTATTTCAGTTGGCAAAAATGTTTTTTCAGACTTAGTGTTAGTTTAGTTTTACTTGACTGTAATAACATTGTGTCACAGTCTGTCATCAGAGCTCAGCCGGGGATAACTGGGAAGTCGAGTCGAGTGTCGAGTGTTTGGCAGTTTGACGAAAGTTTTTTGACATGTTTACTTGCTTGTTTTTTTCCCCCAAAGCTTTCAGTTGAAGGTCCTTCATCAGATGGTGGAGATGGTTTAGTTGTTAAATGTTTAGAAAGTTATCCAACATCTCCATGCAGTCACAGCGTACCACAGGGATGTGTACTCGCGCCACTATTGTAATGCATGTACACTATATATACATACCTTCTAAGGCAGCTGATTAAGTGCAGAATCTATACGTATGCAGACGATACTATTCTTTACACCCAGTGCTGATTTCAAATTAATGAAACACTGTAAAAATTATACAGGAATTTAGTGGAATAAACGTATCATTTTAAATTAGCTTAACATGAATGTACAAATCTACTTATTCAAGTAAATTCTAGTATTTCTAATATTTCAGAACTTGTAAACATGAATTTTTCCAACTTGCAGTCTTGAAATGATGAGATGACTGAATGTATTGTACAGAGTTGATTTACTCATTAAATTAAGTTTCTAAAGAAACTTTACTGACTTCACTTTCAGGGTATAAATAACAATACCAAACTGCACCAATTCAAGGCTTTTTTGTGAACCCTTTGGGAAACTGTTGGACTCATCAAATAAAGAGGGTTACCTTTTCAGTTAGTGCTCAAATAGTCATTATTCCACACTGTTTGCAAAACATTTTATTATATTACATAACCAGCCTTATTGGGCCTGCAGTGAACTGAATTATTGATTTACCAAGCACAGATATTTGGCATTATTGTTTTAATTTACCATTAGAGCGCCATTTCAGTATTGAAGACAGCTACATTTGGCTCTATTTCATGAGCAACTTTGACAGACACAGGGTAAAATGTCCACGGATTTCATTAATGTTTAGACTTTTCATTTCGTTCCTCTCTCTCTATATTTCATGAGCAACTCTCTGACAGACGCAGCAGGGGGTAAAATGTCCACTGGATTTCCAGGCAGTCTAACTTTAAGACATATTTCATTCTTTCCTCTTCTTACATTTTAAAATACTGTCAGTCTTTTCAAATCATGAACTTGGAATGAATGGCCGCCGCCAGCGTGAGCTGTGCTGCATTCACCAACCGTTTCTCCTTCTCTTTCACTCTCTCTTCCTTGCACGATGTAAACAAGGATTTCAGAGTTTGTGTGGCTCATTTTCAAGAAATACCAGCCTGATATCAGAGGCTGTGTGCTTTATTATTATCAGTCTGCATTTGTGGAGCAGTAAACAAGAAATGATTCTATCAAAGCAAGTATTATCACAAACATGTTCAATCCCGTTTCTACATGAAGAGAATTGGATAAAATAATGCTTGTGCACTGTTCTTTCATTCAGTCAGAGGAAATTCCATTTTCAAGTGAACTTACTCAATAATACAAAAATATAAAGAGACTAATGATAACAGGCACACTTGTGGTGTCCCCTACAGGCTGTTATATAAGTCACACTAAACAACGACAGGCTATTAGATCTGTCCAATTTGTAGGCGCTAACACGGGAAAGATTCCACTTTGAGAGTTTCAGGCATAGACGCTAAAAATATAGAAATCAGAGGTGGTGCATAGAGTCAGACTCTTTAAGAAAGGAGAAGCATACTCCATCCACAAAGCCCCAAGTCATCCAGGCTTGGATCCACTTTCTTACTGCAGATATTAGAGCAAACCTGGGCAAAATGCAGCCCAGGGGCTCACTGAAAGATTTTGTGTGGCCCACAAGGCCATCATGGAAATATCAAAAATTAAAAACCTAGCAAAGACACTCAATAGCATTTTGCTTATCATTAAACTGTTATCAGACCTTTATTTTGAAAGTGCTCCGTGCTGTATTATATGATAATGAACTGTATATTTTATATTAAAGTGTAACTGTATTCTCTCAGTGCTGTACATCCATGTTGTACATGTTGCACTTTTTTCTGCTTTTGCTGTCACCATCATTGCAGCCTGTATGCAGCCTGCATGGTACTGTGAAAAATAAAGTTCTGGACATTTCCAACAAAATATCAGCCCACAATTCATCACATGGCAATTCAGAAAGAGTGACCAACATTAGAAGTGTCCTATAAAGAACGCGTCTGACCATTCCATTATTAGAGATTTGCTCATTATTAGGACCTGATATCATTTGTGTCTGGTCCACAGCAGCCTGATTAATTTCTCATGTGCCCACCGCTGTATTAGACAGTTCATCAGTCACTATCAGATACTATCTGCTGCTTTATAATTGATCAGATTAATATTATTATTATTATTGTTGATATTATTGTTAAATTTATCTGCTGATTTCATATTGTGTTTTAACCAAATTTGTCAGCTTGCATGTTTCTGTAGTTGATAAATATTATTAGCTGATGTCTCCATGTTGCAGTTTTTTTTCCATTGTTTTGTGGGAAGTAACTAAGTACAGTTACTTTGATACTTTACTTAAACAGATCGTATTTCTTTTTCTGATAATTTTTTACTTTTACTACATGTAAACACAAATATCCATGCTTTCTCCTCCTTATGTTTTCAAAACAGGCTCATTATTTCAGTTGTATTGCATTTGAGAGGAATTATTAATTGTTTTTATTTTGCATCACTATGATCCACCTTCCCAACATCAAGACTGATTTCAACATAAATGGACGGAACAATAACACATAGAAAACATTATTCCTTTGTGCGTCCATCAGTGCAAATCAAGCACGGCAGACATAACAAGCCGAAAAAAGTAACACCATGAGAAAGATGTAGAGAAAGACTAAATACAACATAACAAGATGAAAAACAATGTAAGATATACCAAGCCAAGAAAGATGTAACAATATTATAAACAAATAAGATGAAAAAGACATGACCAGACTAAAAAGATGCAACTAAGACTAAGACTTTTATACCTTGGGTACATTTCAGAGCCTGTACTTTTTCATTTTTACTTGTTCTTCTACTTGAGTCAAGAATGTGTGCAGTGTTGCTCCCTCTGTAGTTTTGTCACTCTAGATTTGATGTTGTTGTTGTGTGTTGCATTGCGAGTGACACAAAAGACGCTTTGAAATATAATTTGTGCAACCAGAGCATCAGGACCACATCTGTACAAAATCTGATTAGAATCTCATTTCAAACCACCTCCAAACAAGGCTTGGATACAATTTAGAAAAATAGCATTGCATGTGTTTTTTTTTTGTCTTTGTTTTTGTTTTTTGTTACTTTTCAGAATAAAATCAATGTGGAAACAATCTGCATATGCCAGCAAATGGATTTGTACTCCTTACTGATGTGGGTCATTATGCATCCAGACACCCTGACAAAGGCAATTTTGCAGAATATTTATTTTGAACTACTCACTTGGGTACCTGAATTTGATTTTTTTATTCCACACACGTTCCCATGGATTGAGGCGTGTGTGTTGTTTATTTAATTATTTAAAACACAGAAGAAGGCAGGATTTGTCACTAAACCAGAAAGATAGCTGATTGTTTAATCTCATTCCCAAGACGCCCCAATCACAACTGAAGCAGTCACTATGACATGTAATAATGTTTGTGAGCGTTTCATTAGTGACAAAGCAAAACTTAATTCTTCATTTGAGGGAAATTAACTAAGTTTTAGCCCAGTTTTGTCGATCAAAAGTATTTTATTATTTATTATTTTATAATTATATATTTTTTATGAATTAACCAAGTGAAAACTTAAGAAAAAAACCATTGAAAATATTTTTTTTGAAATGTAGATGTAAACAAAATTTAAATATGTCAATATGAGACTTCCTATTATTGTATTTGTTATTGTGTTTCAGTAGTGACAACATTTTAAGAAAGGAAAAATGAGACTGTCTGAAAATACAAAATGAGAATTAACTGCAGAATAACAAAAAATGTGCGATGTAATCAATTTACATACATACAACATTCTCGGGAAAAAATTATTTATAAGATGTTTACCGTTCTGACTTTGGAGCAGTTCTGTAGAACAAAACGTTCCACTCTGACGGTCTTTCAACAGTAAAACGACTCACACAGTGTTCACACAGCTGTATGCAGAGAGCACAGTCAGCAGAACAGATGTGTAAACTGTCATTATTACTAACTTAGACTTAAATGACATACATTTTTTATATTAAAGTTGTTATTCTTCAGTCCTTGTCCACGTAAATTTGATCCATCAAACATCTGTAAATGTTTCTTGTCATTTTAGATCTACGTTTTTTTTTTCGGCGTCTTTGATTTCTAGGAAGTGTTTTGCAGACGTTGTCCATAATGTCTCTCTGGGCGGTGGGCTTAGTTATATATGCAGTCTATTTTGGGGACATGGTGCTTTGAAATGAAGCTTTGACTAATCTTCACACATCCTGGAGAGCGCCTGGTAGGCATGCTTCTCTCCCCGGCTCCTCTGCGCCGAGGGATGACGAGGGGTAAGAGAAGAGAAATGAAGGAGACGGAGAGATGAGGAGCGGCGGCAGGGCCCGTGGTCATCCTACAGGGTGTATGAGGCTGCCAGAGGCCTTGTAATCCTCCCCCACCTCCTGCCCTCCTCTCCTCTCTATCATCCCCTCCACCTCACCATGACAAACCGGATCTGCTCTTTATCAAAGAGCCACAGGCTACCTCTCCTATTTTTCCTCCTTTCTTACCCAGCAGTCCTCATCCCATTTGTCATTTACACTGCCTCGGTCCTGGTCAGCTCGCCGGGGCGGGCTGTCGCTGCCAGGCTTGGCCGCAGAGCTCACAGGCCTGGCAAGGAGGAGCCACCGGTTCCCCCGGTGGCAGCATTTAGAAAGCCACTTAATGGGTTTAGGCGCATTTGCTAATTTGTAAACAAGTTTGGGATGTGGAGCTCCCTGCCAGGCCGGTCGGTCTGGCACTTGACTGGAAGGGATCTCTACTGGCCGAGCGTTTCTGGAGCCATGAGTGAAAATCAAATTCAAAGGCTCCTTCATACTTAACTGGCTGTGTATGAGCACTCGAGGCAGCAGAATTCAGAATGTCTCACAGACAGGCTGATGCAGCTCATTATCATTATTGTCCAGGGTTTATTGGATTCAGAGGATTTTCATCACAGACATGAAGATGTTTACACTGTAAAAAATAATTTACTTAGCATTAATATACAATTTTATTCATTCAAGGTAATTAAACTTCTATTCTTAATTTCTGGTGTTTCGTTTCAGATCTTATGCACATTTTTCCAGCTTGAAATGTGGAGATGAATGCACTGTTAATATCTTCAATCATTGCAGAATTACCTCAACTTGTTCTTTCGAGTTCAGTCAACTTTAAATTTTAAGTTTTTAAGTTAAAAAAAATACATTTACACTGCAATTTTTTTTTCAGAAATTTAGTGAAATCAAGTCCTTTCTCATTAGCTTAACATAATATACATGTTTTATTTATTCAAGGTATTATAAGACTCTAGTGTTTATTTGCAGAACTTATAAACCTGAGTTCTTCCAACTTGAAGAACTGAACAGTTAGTGGTTCAACTTAATATCTTCAGCTTACTGAACATCTTTTCTCAAGTACAGCTGAATTAACATCTAGTTTATTTGGCTAGAAATCTTTTTTTCATCCTGAAATCTATGTCGTTGTCAAATGTCGTCAATTTAAAAATTTAAGTCAGTCTGAACACTGACTTTTTTAAGTTAAAACAAATACTGTTTTTATACAGTGTATATTTCAATAAATTGCTTACAAATAGACTGATGTAACTTATTATTATTGCCCAGAGTTTTATTGGATTCAGAGGATTTTCAATGCAGAAAAATGAACTGAAAAAAAAAAAATTACACAGGAATTTAGTGAAATCAACTAGTCTTTTCTCACTCACGTTTTTAGCTATATTCAAGTTAGATAAACTTAGAATTTAAAATGTTTATTTTCAGAACTTATAAACTAATTATTTTACCTTTAAGTCTTTTAACTTGAAATTATGAATGAATGAGTTCAGTCAGCTCATTAAATTAAGACACATGATCAGCATATCAGCACTTAATGTAAAATAACAAATTGACTCTTCAAACTGAGTAATGTAATGTTCACCAGCATGACTGAGAAGTTGTTGGTTCAACTTAATATCTTCAGCTTATTGAAAATGTTTTCTCAATTACAACTGAATTTCTATATTTTTTTTCTTAACAGAAAAGTTTATTTATTTTGACAAAATTACCTCAACTTGGTTTTGCAAAATCAAACTAACTAAAAATCTAACTTAAATTTTTAAGGCAGTGGACATTAACTTTTTTTTTAAAGTTAAAACAGTTCATTTTTACAGTGTATGGGAGATACAGTAAATAGTCACTTTTTGGCACGAGGCACATACGCCTCATTCGCACGTCTGCAGAACCTGACGTGGTGTGTGCGCAGGAGGCGTAGCGTGAGCAGCACATTAGCAGCAGCAGCAGCTTCAGTGTCTCAGGATGCGTTCAGGCACAGTATTTAAGAGCAGGTCACCCACGGTTTGGCAGCATTTAGAGCCCAACGCACAGTCACTGCAGTTATGCATGTAAAACTGAAGAAAATAGACTTGAAGCATAAAAATGCATTCGGAATGCATTTAGTAAGACGGGAGCTGTTAGACATGCTGTGTAGACAGCTTGATTGATTCAAATAGAGGCATATCTGTCAAAAAATGTGTCTGAAACAAATCTTGTACTGTAAAGCTTGCAGGCGTGTTTGTGTTGAGCACGTAATTTACATACTCACCTCTGTTTAGGCTGCTGTTTTCTCTCAGTGCCATCAATAGAACAATTGACACTTTTTTTTTTTTTTTTTTCAATAATATTTTATTAATTTCATATTAACAAACACAAATACACAAACAAACCAGACAGCACAGATTTTGCCAAATTACAAAAGAGACGTTATATACAAGGGTCACATCAATATACACCTGGTCCATATCATATACATCACTGTTTGCATTAGCCATGACAGAGGAAAAGATTTAACAGCTTATACCCCATTTGTAAAGACAAGGTGCGGGCGCCCCCTCTGCAATAAATCAACAAGATCAGTGGGGAGATAATCGAGAAAAGGCTGCCATATATCATAAAAAAAGTTGCTGTTACCTTTTAAAGCAGCACTGAGATGTTCCATAGGAAAAACCTTAAATGCTTCTCTAAACCATTGTGTAATCGAGGGAGGCTTCTCCTGAATCCACTGGAACAGAATACAACGTCTTGCTAGAAGCAAAAGAATTTACACTTTTTTGTAATCAGTTTTTTATTTTGTCAACATGGGATGTAGACTGAATATATCAGGAAATTCTGTCTGCAGCTATCCAGGGACGTGTCCAGATTTTTTGACTGACCTATACAGTGGTGGCATGCAGTATGCAGTTTTCAAACTTATTTAAATTACTTATATTAGATAGTTTCTTACTTCCCTGCAGTGTTGGAAATAGTACTGAAAATCTGTACTCAACTTCAAATACTCTTAGAATATTATAATATTACTCAAAAGTACTGGTGTTAGAAAACTACTTATGTAGAAGTCCTCAAAAACTACTCAGAGTATTAGTTACTTTTTAACCCCTGATGTTTAATCAGTCCCTCCTGGAAGTTGATGATTCATACAAATTCAACCAGTCTTCATGAAATCTGACCAACCTTGCGATTTTTGTCCAATCCCCACAATCCCACAACTTTCCTGCAAATTTGACCAGTTCCACCAATCATCAAAGCTCCCCACACACATCATACTGTGTCTGATGTCTGTCTCAATGAACTGATTCAGTGTTTAGTCATTTATTATTTTTTGTATTATTATTTCTTTATTTTGTCACAGGTAATGAAAAGAACACAAGGTTTGTCACTGTTATGACACCAACACTCTTTGTTCCGTTTGTGTTTGAGCTCCAAAAAGATTTTGTTTCTTTGTGCAAAAACCTCCCAGGTGCACTTCTGCACTAACAAATAGAGCAGATTTTGTTAGACATTTTCTAATCCTGAGCCTTTTTGCTAATATTACTGAGAACACTCAGAACAGAGAGTGACTGTATTCTCTCTGAAACAAGCTGATTGTTGAATTACACACAAAAAGTGTAACACAACAACAGACTACAGCTAGCATCTCATCATGATGTAAAATGATTCATAAAGTGAAATAACCTTGTAAAAATTTCAAAGTAGGATGCATACAAAAGAAAACAATGCACATTCAAAAATACTTTGTTGAACTGTCTATCACAATCGTACTTTAGGATAATTGGGTGGCACTCGGGGTGGCCAATCAGATTTCACCCTTACACAGGAGGCCTGGCTTTCCATAAATTAGAAATTTAACTACACCACTTTACTGGTCATGCCTGGGCTTCATCAAGATGATCTGCTGCCAGTGTCCAACAGATAACAGAAGTGAGCAGAGCGTCACTCATGGCTCTTTTCTCTACTTCACCATCTTTAAATGTTGACTATATTGTACCACATACATCATAAATGAGCTGCATAATTGTTTTCAGTCTGTTTTAAAGAACCCCAAAATGTTGGCAAATGTGTCTGCTGAAAATTGTCTGGCTTTGTTTTTTTATTGTGACTACAATTTAATTGCCTATTTCACTTGAATCACTATTTTTTTATTCAGGAATTTTCAAGAGTCAGTTTATCCTGGTGTCTCGCTGCTCTGTACTCAAAATACTTCACAGTCTATACAACAGCCTCTTTAAAAGCTTTATGAAACTACAGCTTGTTTTAGATGAATTTTAAAAACGCTATCTGCAGAGTTTAAGTCAGTTAGATGATAAGATTGGTGTTATTTATGTTTTGGGTTGTCTATTCTCACCTTAGTGACAATAGTCACATGGCAGCTATTTACACCTGGACACTGATAAAGAGACAAGTCTTTGTAAATTGAAGGAGGTGATGGATAAATGCTTTGGCTCAGGACACCTGTGCTTTTCTCTGCCATGCTAGGCTATATACACCTGTGTGTAAATAGCCAAACTGGCTATTCCACACTGGGTGCAAATTAGCATTGCTGGCTAAGGATAACTGGTTGCTTTTCACTGCCATGTGAGGCTATATGCACCCAGGTGTAAATAGCTACATCGGCTATTCCACCCCAGGTGCAAATTAGCATCATTGGCTAAGGACACCTGGGTGCTTTTTTTTTTTTTTTTTTTTCCGCACAAGGCTATAAACACACCTGATGTTAATAGCAGCTATTTACAACCTAGGTATAAATATCATTGTTGGCTGAAGACACCTGGATGCTTTCCTCAGCCATGTGACCCTATATACACCCAGGTGTTAATAGCCACATTAGCTGTAAATAGTCAATGTGGCTATTAACACCTAGGTGGAAATTAGCATTGTTGGCTAAGGACACCACAGGGCTTTCCTTTGCCATTGACCAGGTGTCAAAATCAACATTTGGCTATTCCACCTAGGTTGGAAATAGCATAGTTGGCTACTCACACCTGGGTGCAAATAACATCTACCTCATATTCTTCTGATTGTTAACACAAGCCACAAAAAGACCAAAACCAGCAATATGTTAGCCCCTACCCTGTCTGTGGCTCCCATCAGTTCCTACTGAAGTCTTTCAAAACAGCTCACACATATATAGATTACTTTTTAAGAAAATATTTTCTAACTCACTAATACAGCTGGTCACTTCAGTGGTTAACAAACGTTACTCAAACAGAAAGAAATAGTGCATTTGTTGGGGACTATTTTAAGCGGTGGATTAATCCATATTCATGAGTATTTCTGGCAGCAGGATGGTGTATGTGGGATTGAGTCAAAATAAACTACAGTGTGTGTTCATTGTGGCTCAGTGATGTGTTTTTCATATGTTTTGGACAACAATGGAGCTCTATGGTGCAGAGGAAGAAGATATACCAGGCTTTGATACAAGTACAAAAACACAGTACATGGTCAAGTAGGCTCTAGCTATTTTCTACTCAGCAACATTTCTGTCAGTAGCTCTTTACTGTTCACTCAAAAAGCTCAGTAAGAAAAATAACTGCATAAAGGAGCTGAGCACAACTCTGGAGCAATAATGAAGCTATTACACATTGAGAGTACAACCTGCTATTATCATAAAATACTGAAGACCAGCCAGATGAATGCAGATGAGATCTAAGATCCATTTTTAATTTCACCAATTTATTTCACTTAAACAGCGAAGGATGCAGGTTAGGGAGGTTATAGGCCTTGAGGCAGAAGAATGGGCTCTGCACTTCATTTCACTGATACAAAAAAATAGCCTCTTGATGTTTTGAAGTCTCAGTATAGATTAAATCAATGCCAAAAAGCTTTCTGAAGTTAAGTTGAAATCTCTTTTTCTCCTGTTTGTTCTCATCAATCCAGGGTTTCTAAGCACAGGAGACCAGGCAGCCAAGGGCAACTACGGCCTGCTGGATCAAATTCAGGCTCTCAGGTGGATCAAAGAAAACATCCAGGCCTTCAAAGGAGACCCGAAGAGAGTGACCATTTTTGGGTCTGGAGCCGGAGCATCGTGCGTCAGCCTGCTCACCCTCTCGCATTACTCAGAAGGTATGTCTGCTGGCTCACAGGCATGCATAGAAACACAGAGGCATGCTCCCACACAAAAGCCTTTTCATCATTTTGTCATCTCTGCTATATATGTGTGTATCATGCTTTGATACATTGTTGGCCTCAAGAACATGTTCACAATGAGCTCTGGAACATTTTGTTTTACTTCAAGTCCACATGAAATGAAAAGTGCATACAGTATGTAACCTTTTTTCGATCACATTCCCATTCATATTATGGACCTATTAAACAACATATATTAAAAAACACACAAAACGTTACTTATAGCATGGAACCTATGTCAAACCTACAAACAGCAAAGAATGGGCCCTCACAACCCCATGTGGGTCAGGGTGTGTTTTGGACACTCCACAAAGGCATTCAGTATGACTTTATCCACTATGTGGCACCAGAGAACACCCACTAATGACTATGACTTCAAACTGGAATGTAATTTACCTTAGGCCAGCACTCTTATCGATCTTGTGAAATTTGGGGCAATGTATATTTGAGTTACAACGACTTCCTGTTTCATGGCAAAACATTTAAATTTGCAGGGTTGCAACAAGAATGCCATTTGACGAAAATGTTGGGCCCTGAATATCATGACATCCACCCATCAATCAATCTTCAACTTTTAGCAGAGCAGAGATTGGTTACTAAGCTAGCTAGCAATCTCAAACTTGTTCAGTTTCTCAAAAATACCATAGTTACAGGCCTGCTGGCTAGTATTTATTCACTTTGAGGAAAGTGGTATTTGATTGCTCATTTTGCACAAAGCATTTTACATGGAGCATATAATGGGCCGGGGGCCAGGAGCTGGGCCTCACTGATTAATGTTACCATACAGAGCTACAACTTTATAACCTGTTCAAACACAACTTAATGACTCTCTCCAAAGACTTGGTGAAAGTGGATCATATGTTATAGAGAAAATGTTTTCTGGTTTTCCCTCTGATGTTGTCTGGCTTCTGGGTTATTTAAAGCATTTATGCTAACTTAGCTGCCATTAGCGGGCAACGGAACCAAGGTCGGCAGCCTCCCAGTCAGCACAGCTGAACCAAGACTGAATGCAGCCTCTGAGACTGACAGGGAGCACAGTATCTTGGTAATTTCTTGAGTTTCCTGATAGAAAGATTGCCTTACCTGTTGCTATTGTTAAACTAGTTAATTTAACAGCTAATTGTAGTGCTGTTAGCTAATTAGCTAGCTTAGTCATGCAGCTAGCTGACTCACCCCTGGGGTTCCAGGAGCCAAACTCAGCAAGAAACCCTCCTTAGTGGTGTGTTACCTGTCAACAAACCTCTGTCAGTGTCGGAGGCTGTGTTCATCAGGTGATTGGCTACTATGGGTACTGGGGTACTGCAATTGCTAATGGCTACTGTAAATGCCAATAAATATCCACCACAAGTCCCACCATAGCTGCCTGTTTTTTACAAGCAACATTTGCAGAACCAAATAGCTCTCTGCTTTCAGTTTAATGTGAACTTCAAGGCAAGTTTGTGAACAGCAAAATGTACACTGGTGAATGAATACCAATGTTTGACTGGACTGGTTCACTTAATCAGGATTTGATGATGTGTTTAACTGCAGGGAAGGAAAATATCCAGGAGCTAAGTCAAGCAGTTTTTTTGTGCTTGACATGGAGCCACAAGGCCTCTGTCATAAATTTGGCACAGATAGCATAATCACATGTAAATTTCAAGAGATTTGGGGGAGTCTTTGACCTGCCTTAAGCTCAACCACTGGGTCAGAACAACCTCTCAAACACTTCAATGCCAAGACTTGCACAGAATTTGTTGTAGATATTGATGGTCTGTAGTCAATAAAACTTTGTGGCTTCGGTGACGCCCCTGAGCCTTCTTGTAGTTCCATCATCTGGACGACATTTCTACTGGCGCACAAGAAGTATGCATCGGGCAAAATGCCATGAAACACAATTAGCAAACACATGCTATCCAAGAAGCAAAATATACTTTGCAACACAAAAAATAAACTAATGGATGGATTACCATTTTATTTGCTGAGCACAATCAGGCACCCGTGACAATCCTTTTAATGTTCCTCTAGTTCCATGTTTCTGTCTTAGATCAGGGCACTGTTTTTTTGTTTGTTTCTTCGTTTCTGGTCATGACTTGTGTTTGAGCCCATTTAGACTCTGCTATGATAGTCAATATTGTAGCTCTTGGGGCCACTAACTGGGCTGTAAGTCTGTTCATGTTTTCTGATGTTTGGGCTTAAAATTATTTTGCCTCCATGAGTTTCCTGTTTTGACATGCAGTGTTTTGATACAGGACATGAAAAAGTCCTAATTTCTATTGAACATCACAGAACCACAAGCAAACACAGACCAGGAGCATCAAAAGAAACCACCATGTTAGACTAATAACTAATGAATAACTAATGCTCCTGAATTGATTCCGTGCATCCTTTTTGCTACTGTTTTGTAACGTCTCATCTGATTACTCAACATATTTGATCACTACAACAACTTATGTGTGTGTTTATTCATGCATGTGTTCTGTGAGGAAGTGAATGGGAACAGATTCCGGATAATCATACCGTATTTACTTTTTAATTCATATACATTATTAAAGGGCATTTTAAATAAAACAGACCGTGCCCAGAAGACTATGAAACTTCTTTTTAAAAGTCTTAATAAGATTCTAAATGAAACATGTTTTTTTTCCAGAGCTGATGTTGGAAGTAGCAAACGAGTGAGAAATCTCTCTTCTGTTCTCATCTCTGTTGAGAGTTGCAAATGCAAAGTACTGATCCCCCACCACTCAATTAGCAAGCTGGGCCAGAATGGGAGACCCCAGTGAACACAGCTGGAGCAGACCAGGGCTGAACACAGCCAGTGGACAAGATGGACAGTGGCCGGTTTGACAGGGAATACAGCACCAAGGTGGTTTTCTTGCTGTGTTTGGCTTCTGGCATGGAGGAGCTGAGCCAGCTGGCTTGATGGCTGGCTGTAACTTACAGCTAACTGAGCTAACTAGCTAATGCCAGCCACAGTTGACAGTTTCACAACAAGTAAACCGGGCGATCTGTCCTTCAGGATACTTTGTAAATTACCTCAGTTGTGTCATCAAACTGGCCTTGTAACGATTAATGTCATCTTTATGACAAGTCCAAATGGTATCACTTTAGTTGCAGTCAAGGGCTAACTGAGCTAACTAGCCGACACCAGCCACAGTTAATAGCAGATAGCTGTTAGCCTACTTTAGCAACAAACTAAACTAAAAAAAAAAAATCTAGCTGTAAATCACCTCAGTACTGTACTCTGGTGTCACACTGTCTTTATAACAATTAATTAATTTTAATTAATTAATTCAATTATTCATTCATTCATATAAAGTGGTACCAGTGGTACCAAATGGTAGTTGAGAGCTAGAGAATTATTCACGACACTTAATGACATCTTTATGACAAGTTCAACATTTTCATGTAACACTTATAATGGTCTCATGACAGCCAATGTCAACACTGACCACATATGACAGTATAATGTAATGTTAAACATAATGCTAAACTATTTCTTTAAGTTTAATTATGTCAAGTTGTCAGTGACATGTTATTATGTCTTGATTAATGTCAAGTTGTATTGAAGAAGTAATCTCAAACACTGTCAGCTTTGCATGACAGCAGTCATAACCATTCATAAAGATGTTTCATGTTCATGACAGGTGTAATTACATAGTTATAACACTGTAATGACACTTAGGCAATCCCTTCAATTAAGTGTAATAAAGTCTTTTTTTTCTTTTTGCACAAATTAATAGTTTTGTGCAGCTTAATTGTATAAAACCAGCGAGGAAAAGCATTCACCTCATCTGTCAGAAAAAACAGGATTTGTAGGATTGCATCTCAAAGTGTTGCTGCAGTTCCCAGGTTATTTTCCTCTCCATGTGGGACAAATACAGGCTTTGTGAAAAATGTACCTTCCCACAAAATCAACCTTTTTATCTTGCTGGTAGAAGTCCATCGGGTTTACCTTATAGGCAATCAGAGCAAGGGATGCTTTCTATTTGCTTCTTTGGTCTTGTGTTGCCATTATTAGGCCTGTTTCATTTTTCTTAATCTTGCACTTGAGGGAATAGGGACGGCTTACTTTACATTTAGATACAAGTCCTCATGTTGTGATGGGCAGAAATCATAGCTGAGAAAGTCCACAAGCACTCTGCGCCCTGTCAAGCATTCTTGCTGATGTATAATACATCGCCAAGAAAGGTAATGCTCCGCTTTACATTAGCGCCTGTAAATTGGGGATGTGATGTTGTGAAGACAGAAGTAGCATCAATATGCGCTTCAGCAAACACTCCAAGGTCAAAAAACCTCCCAGTCACAGTGTATGTATAGTTTTGAAGCCAACATCTGACTTGAGGTTTCACTGATACTCCACATCTGACTTACAGCGGCAGCAGTAAAAGCTCGTATACGCTGCTAACCAGGCCTTGTGGGAAATGTCTGCTGTGTGCTCAAAACATACTTTTCAAGTCGGCCTGGTTGAGTCACCACCACTGTGTTTGCATGAGTATAAATAGCACTCTCTGAAACAAAAAAATACACATAACTCCAGTGTTCCTAGTGTATTGTGGCCTAGTTGCTGATTGGCAGTCCGTGAAGCCGTGTTCCAGGATGTGGAGACCGCCTAAGGTGTTGTTTCTATATAAACAGCAAATATCTTTTATGTCTCGGTTTGTTCATTAGGGACACAAAGATGTAACGTCAATACTCTGAATCATCCTTTTATTTGCCTTGAAATGTTTTTATGCTACTATGACAAGAGACAGAGCTTAAGAATGCAGGCATATGACTGGGCTTCTCACAATGATATGTGTAGGTTAAACTATTCATTAGTATTTGTAGGGGGAGGAAAAATACTGTATGAGGATCTGGAACTATATTTCATAATTAATTATATACCAATATTAAATCAATTTGGTGTTGTGAAGGCACAACGATTGCACTGCAAATGAATATTAGGTTAGAAAATCATACATTTTCTCAATTTAACATGATGTCATGTATGAAATACACCCACTACTGGTCTTCTATCTGAATACAGATACAGAGACAGATAATTTGAACCTGATGCTTTGAAGGCACAACAATCACATTGCCAGCGAATATTAGTTAGAAAATAAGCATCTGCCCACTTTAATATGACTTCCTGTGTAAATTACACCCACCTCTGGTCTTCTATCTCAGATACAGAGACAGATAATTTTGTTGGTTGAACAGATACAGAAGCAGACACAGATAATGATGACTGTGTGCACCTCTATTCGTTAAAGGGAACATAAAATTGACAATATACAGTATATGTTCTTACTCTTACCTGTAGTGCTATTTATCCATTTGTATAAGTTACTGAGTTTTGGTGATATCAGCCATTAAGATGTCTGCTAAAACTCAACCTCAAACAATCTATATGGATAAATAGGACTACAGGTTGGAGGAAAACCTGATGTGTGTTACAATCTTGCATTACATTACAGATAGAAAAATTATCTTCACTAGTTCTGCATCGAGAGGTTTAGAGATTTTTTAATTTTAAATTTTATTAAGTAAATTGGAAAAAATCAGAACCCAAAAGGGAGAGATTTAAAGTGTTTACTTTCATGCTTTCTGCCTTTTAATTAACGGATTGCCAATATTTATTTTTTTAAATTCTAAACTGCAACAGGAGATAAAAAAATGACAAATGTTTCTATGCCAGTTGAGTCTTCATGAGAATCATCTGTCATGGAAACGTTTGTCAAAATGTTTGTTGCGTTTAGTCCGTATGCTCTAGAATACTGTGGACTAATTTTCCAAGTTACAAGATTATCCTGCCAGTAAGAGCACTGGACAAGGCTGCAATTCTTCGGGAGTTGGTTGAAGTGCGTCCTCTTCCTTCAATTTAAACTGTATTTGCTTAAAGCAACACAAGAGCCAAGAGAAAACAGCGCTGTGGTGCATTAAATAACTTAAAAAAACTTACCTGTGAATGTCATTTGGGTCAGTTTAGATGCTGGCGTGGTCCTTATATCTCAATATCTCTGCTAACAAGACACTGTCTGTCAATGGCTTATAAGCTACAGTGCAATTTTGTTCAAATTGCCCTTCTCCCTTGTTTCTCTGCTGGTGCTCAGCCTGCCAGGACTAACTGTCAAACAAAGACACAGAAATGCTCCTTCAGAGGCAAAAAATAACATTTCTTTTACTTCCCCAAAGACTTTTTCTTGCATCCTTTGAATAATGGGAATGACTAATAGTGATTTCAGTTGGACCAGTATCACATCAGTTTGAGTATTTGGATAAGAAATGACAGAAAAATGGCAAAAAAAATAGATACCCTTTTCCATGCTTTTAGCTAAATCAACTGTTTGCTGCATTTTACCCAACAAGAAATATCAACTCTTGCTGCCAGAATGTGTGTTTGTGTGTTTCTGTTTCACTAATACCAGCTCCACTCTCAGATCTGTTCCAGAAAGCCATCATCCAGAGTGGAACAGCACTGTCCAGCTGGGCGGTCAACTACCAGCCTGCCAAGTACACGCGTGCCCTGGCTGAGAAGGTGGGCTGCAACATGCTGGACACCATCGATCTGGTGGAGTGTCTGCAGAACAAGAACTACAAGGAGCTGATCGAGCAGTACATCACACCCGCAAAGTATCACATCGCCTTTGGGCCTGTGATCGACGGTGACGTCATCCCGATGACCCCCAGATCCTCATGGAGCAAGGGGAGTTCCTCAACTACGACATCATGCTTGGGGTCAACCAAGGTGAGGGGTTTAAGTTTGTGGACGGCATTGTGGACAGCGAGGACGGGGTGTCTGCCAATGATTTTGACTTTGCAGTGTCGGATTTTGTGGACCACCTTTATGGCTACCCGGAGGGTAAGGACACTCTGCGCGAGACCATCAAATTCATGTACACGGACTGGGCGGACAAAGAGAACCCAGAGACACGGCGCAAGACCCTGGTGGCCCTGTTCACTGACCACCAGTGGGTGGCGCCAGCAGTGGCCACAGCTGACCTCCATGCCCAGTACGGCTCACCGACTTATTTCTACGCTTTCTACCACCACTGTCAGAGCGACATGAAGCCTAGCTGGGCCGACTCGGCCCACGGTGATGAGGTACCCTACGTGTTTGGAATCCCGATGATTGGCCCCACGGATCTCTTCAACTGCAACTTCTCCAAGAATGATGTGATGCTGAGCGCAGTCGTCATGACCTACTGGACTAACTTTGCTAAAACAGGGTGAGTGGTCCCTTCTTTGTCCTTTTCTCTCTTTGGGTTTTCTTGCATTGTTATTCATGTTATGCCATAATTTGTATGATAATCAATTCTGACATAACTCTGACCACTCACTTTTGTGGCTAAAATAAAAATAAAAATACTGCTAGAATCAGCAGGGGATAGACTTTGTGTTAGATACTTTGGGGCCTAAGGCAAACAGGCTTGGGCCCTTACTCATCTCTTGTTATTCCCCTTTTAAATCCTTGAATGAATAATAAGTCATAAAGTTAAACTTTCATTTATGGTGGAGTACAGAAGTTGAATTGAGGAGTCTCAGCCTCTGGAGAGATGGTGCTCTGAAGTCTGGTGTTACAACAGTGAATAGCTCTGTATCTCTTGGCAGATGGCAGCAGGCTGTGAGGCTGTGGGTGCAGTGGATATTGTCTTTTAGCATGCTCCCCCCTTTTCACTTTTTTCAGCACCACTTGTGTAGCTTTGCTTAACTTTTCAACAGTCTGTACACCACGCAGAGCTCTTTGTTTCCATAGATGTGTAGTCTGATCATGCAATAGTCCAAGTTAGTGGGGAGACACTCACCATTTTAGTGTATGGATTTTTAGAAAGACATTTAATCAGAATAAAGTAAAAATAAATTTAAAAAAAACTTTCTTAACCATAAGTTTATGAGGTGTTTGATAGGCCCTTGGTAGCTTTAGGCCTCAGGCTGCTGCCAACCTTTGCCTAATGTAGAACTTTAATCAGGCCTGAAAAATTGAGCCTGAAAAGGCCCAAGCCTGACAAAATTCTGTTCAAACCCGACTCAAACTTGTTGGGTCCCATTGGGTCCTGTCAGTTTCAGCACAGATCTCAAGCTCTATCTGAATAGTAATTCCTCCCCTGGGAGTCAGTGGAACATTTATTTGGTCATTGAGAATAAAAACCCATAATCTGCTTAGAAATCATATCAGAGTGCTCTGCATAATATCAGACCTTGCCCCATGATGATCGTGTTTTGATGTTTCTATAGTCTTAGAAGTAATCCAATGATTGTTGTCTATATATGCAAGGTTCAAGGCTCAATTTATTCATCCATAAAATCATGGAAATGGCAGGGCTCTTATCCTAATCAACCAATGCTAACTCCTAATAATAAATGGGGTAGAATAACTGTTCAAACACTAAAATGACAAACTGGAAATTAAATTGAATATAAATTTGTCTTCTTGTCCTCCTTACATACATATATTTCTCTTGGATCTAGATAGATAGGAATTAGTGTGTATGAGAAGTGGCCATACACATGGGGCTGAGGATTGCAAATGATGTGGTCCTGATGGCATCAGTGGTCTGTGACTCCTGCACTCACTGGATCAGGTCATATTTGAGTGTGAAGCAGCTGGGATGAGAATTAGCACCTCTAAGTCTGAGGCCATGGTCCTCAGCAGGAAACCAGTAGATCATCTGAGCAGGGAAAGAGTCCTTACCCCAAGTGAGGGAGTTTAAGTATCTCAGGGTCTTTTCCCGAGTGAGGGGACAATGGAGCGTGAGATGGGCTGGAGAAATGGAGCAGCAGGAGCTGTATTGCATTTGCTTTACCAAACTGTTGTGATGAAAAGAGAGCTTAGCCCCAAAGCAAAGCTCTCGATCAACTGGTCGATCTTCATTTCTACTCTCACCTATGGTCATGAAGGGTGGGTCAAGACCGAAAGAACAAGATCACAGGTACAAGCGGCCAAAATGGGTTTTCCCAGGAGGGTGGCTGGCATCTCCCTCAGGGATAACGGTGAGAAGCTCAGTCATCTGTGAGGGACTCAGAGTAGAGCTGCTGCTCCTTTGCGTAGAAAGGAGCCAGTTGAGGTGGTTCAGGCATCTTGTAAGGATGCCACCTGGTTACACTCCCTAGGGAGGTGTTCTAGGCAAGTTCAGCTGGGAGGAGGCCACAGGGCAGACTGAGGACTAGGTGGAGGGGTTATACCTCCACCTTGACCTGGGAACACCTCGGGAATCCCCCAGTCGGAGCTGGTTGATGTGGCTGGGGAAAGGGAAGTTTGGGGTCCCCTGCTGGAACTGTTACCTCCGTGACCCAATTCTGGACAAGTGGTTGAAGATGGATGGATGAATGGATGGATGGATGGATGGATGGACGGACGGACGGACAAGTGGTCCATGTTTACAGCCAAAACAGGAAGTGCTACTGGCTAAAGCACCACAACTCTACACTGTACCAAATTCTGAAAATTTAAGGGAAGAAAGAGGCCTCTGGTTTATCCAACAGCTGAGCTGTTGAATCTAAACGTCCACCCACTAGACTTGTGGGCTGCGCCGGCAGTGACTTTGATCATATTGTGATGTGTCTGACATGCTCACACTTATTGCGTGAAGTATGTGAGAGTGCAGGATAAAATGGACTTTAGATCTCAGTAAGCTACATGGATACGTCTCATGAAGTCTCGTTGAATTGTGATTTCAGACAGACCAGGGCTATATGTGATATGAGCCTATGAGGTCTGCAGCCTGCAAATATATGGACACTTGGATTCAGCCACTGACTCCATGCAAACATTTTACTTTTAGTTAACCACACCTAAATCATGATGGAAACTGTAATTCCAAAACATAAAAAAGTTACAAAAAATCATGAATATTTTGTACTTTTTGTTTGTTGTTTGAAAGCACAGAATGTCCCATCAGGATAGTTCTTACACCCCTGGTACACTGTGTTGAAGACCTGTGAAAAAACTCAAATAGTTTCAAATTGTGTGACACCGCTTTTTCATAGTAAGCGATGCGTCTTAGTCCATATAGTTCCATTCACATACCAAGTGAATGCATAAGTTGTAGTGACAATGCCATAAGCCTGTGAATAAAGTGAATGAGCTGCCTGATATCTGCACTGTAAAAGACAATTCACTCACTCAACCTAAAAGTTTATCATAAAGCTTGCACACAAAACCTTTAATGTGCACTGTAAATAATTTTGAGCTGGTTCCACTTAAAAATGTAAGTAAGTAAATGTAATTCATTTAAAACTTGAGAAAACATGACCAATAAGCTTAAGATACGAATACGAATACGAATACGAAATACTTTATTGATCCCCAAGGTATTATTATTATCCCCAAGATATTAAGTAAACCAACAACTTTTAAGACACACTGACGAATATGACATACAAATTTGATTTCCTTTTACATTTTGTCCTTGTCAATATTTCATTTTACACAAAACTTCCAGCTGCCGCTGCTCCTGCTTTTTTTTCTAGCAACGGTACAAAGACAATATGTGAAACTGCTCCCAGTGAATGTATTAAATTTTAAGTGTAAGGGGGGCAGAGACTTCATTCAAAAAGTCCTCATCTTCAGTCGCAGCATTTTCAAAACAAAAATCTCATGCTCAGACATCAAAATTTGTTGATTTAATATAAAAAAAATAATGTCACTCTCACAAGGGATGAATGTTTTCATGCAATTTTGACTGTCCTGAACACGGTGAAAAATCATACAGGACTATAATGTAATCAGCTCATCTTTTCTCCTTAATTCAATGTGAAGATACAAGTTTTATTTATTCAAATGAATTAAACTTAAAATTTTTTCAGAACAGTGCTTACAAATATGTCCTTCTAAATTGAAATCTTTTGATGAATCAAATGAATGTACTCTACAGATTTCAATCAACTCATTAAATTGACTTTTTAAAGAAACATGATGAGCATATTAACAGACTTCCCAGCATGCATTGTTTGAGAGTTAAAACTCTCCTGAGACCCTGCTTTTTGAAGAAAACGTACATGATGTAAACTTTGTTTGTAATACCAAGTTTTATCAAGTCTTGTTACATACAGTATTTTATGTTATTTTTGTATTCTTACATCTTGTTACATTATTTTCATCTTATTACATCATTTACGTCATTTTCATCTTGTTATGATTTGTTACATCATTTTTGTCTTGTTGTGTTATTTTGATTATTATGTAAACCTTTTACGTTGTTTTTATCTTGTTACATCTCTTAGTTAATTTTGTCTGATGTTGTTTTCATCTTGTTATGTCTTTTATTTTGTTTTCATCTTATGTCTTTTATGTTGTTTTTTGTATTGTCATGTCTTTTATGTCATTTTCGTTGTTATGTCTATTATGTTGTTTTCATTGTGTCTTTTTACATTGTTTTCGTTTTGCCTTAAGACTAAATTAATAAAACTGTTTTGAGTTAAGGAGTAGAAGGTACAAATATTTGTGTTAAAATGTTGGGAGTAAAAGTAAAAAGTTGTCAGAAAAAGTAAAGTAAGAGACACCTGAAAAATCTACTTAAGTACAGTAACAGAGTATTTGTACTTAGTTACTTCCCATCTCTGTAAGGCAGCCCTTTGAAGTTAAAACAAATTTATTTTTACATTGAAGATTTGTATAAAACACAAAAAAAAAAAGCCTCATGGATGAATTTAGTTTTACAGTGTGTGAGGTATTTGTCTGTTTACCTGTGTTGCTTAAAATTAAAATGATCTTCAAAGCCTACAGATGAAAAGTATTTGATACTCCAAAGACAGATTTGGTATCAAGAAAAAGTTATGTTCTGATTACTGTATTAATGATTAACTTGAGAATCAAAGAGATCAGGCGGAGGTTAATAAAACAAGTCATATCCTCCCCCGGGGCTGTGGCGGTGCTGGATTTGATGAGAGGATTTGCCGGCTGTTTATATTTGGATCACGTCTTTGTTTCACGCACCTTGAGATTAGGTATCAGGGTGTTTGCAGCCCAGTCATACTGAAAATTCACTTTAAGGTGAATAAATAAAGTCTTGATCAGCTTCATAGTTCACTCCTCTGCTCTCTCTGTTTGGCTTCCATCCAGCTGATGCCTGATCAGCGGGGGATTGGCTGCCTTATAGACATTTTGGGAAGGTTCTTTTCTCTTGCTTGTTTTTTTTTCCGCTGTGCTTCCAATAAAGCAGCGACTGAGAGCAAATTCATCACTGGGAGAGCGGCCATTTTTCAACAAGCCTCCGCTGCTCGTTGCAAAGTCTCCCACCGTGAATCACACCAGATTGATGTTTTGAAACTTTTCCTGAAGAATTTGGCAGTTTGGATGTACACACAATAGGGTCGAGTGCAGCTGTGATTATATACGGACTGAGGAGGGTGTGTTGATGCTGTTATCCTGTCTTTCAGCATGTGGTGGCTCGATTTGCAGACAATTTCTGAAATGTATATATTGATAGGACATTAATGTTTATCTTTAAAATTGTAGTAACGCTGTCTGTAAAGATCACATTTATAGTGTGTTTTAAGAGTTATCACAGTATATTATAATGCAATCATAAGGAATTATGACTACACTCATCAGCAGTGCATAATACTTTCTGATGCACTATCAACAGTCATAGATGTGACTTATAATGAATCATAAGTTCAAATGTCTGATGGATGCTCTGGACTAGTTGCAAAATAGAGTTTGACTGACAGCGCTTATAATGTATTATGACTACCTGTACTCACCTATATAATAATAATATAATATCACACTACACATAATATATATATTCTGATAATATAATACACAAATGAAAGAAATAGTAATACAATAAGACCAATACATTATATACGTATATATTAATAATCTTAAAGGAGGGATACATAAGAACCTAGCATTCAGTAATGAGTCCTGTAGTACAAATAGTGAGTCGGAACCATAAATAACATATTGAAAAAGGTTGAATCTATTTAATATACAATCTATGGTTGAAGAGAGTTGTTTGCTCTGTTGTCATACTTTGACACTGACAAGTGAGGACGAGTCCTTCACTGTGTTGATCAGCTGTTTATAACTCTCAGTTGTTCATGTGAATTTAGCTCGTTACCCTGAAAACATTAAGCCCTGTTACCCTGAAAACAAAAGCCCACTGCTCTGGGACAGCACACTGTGGAGTTGGAGTTCAGTGTCTGCCTGCCAGACTTCATTAATATTTTGCTCAGTTTAAACATCTACAGCTTCTAAAAGATTATTAATGATTTATTAAATTACAAATTCACTCATGAAGCAGCATAGATTTGTTGAAAGGCATGCATTAATGACCACTAACAATGAAACGTTATGATGAAGCATCTAGTTTGTGAAAGCTTCCTTTAACTTCAAATTCATTCTAAGTCACATCTATGATGTTGTATTGATATAATGCATCAGAAAGCATTATGAATGCATAATAATTGACTATGATTACCCCTATAAGACACATGTGGTCTTAATAGAAAATGTTACTAAAAACATTTAATAAAATCAAATATCAGAATATGACAGTATTCCATACTATGTCTCACGTTATTGTTTATTTTTTGTTTGTTGAGGGAAAATGTCATTATAATTGTTTTTGTCGAGTTTTCACTAGCTAAATTAACAGCACATCGGTCCAGTTCAGTGACACAACTTTTCCCACCATGAGCAAGCACTTTGTGACTGTAGCCGAGCAGAACCTTCCTTTGAACGGGCAGAAACCTGGAACACAACCCTGTCCTCAAAGTACTTATTTTGTCTGACCGACAGTCCAAAAATCTAAAGGTATTTGATACGCCCCACCCTGAGGCGGCCCGACTGGAGTACACGACACACCACAGTTATCCCAAAAAACCCACAGAGAGACACCTTTAAAATGACCAAATACATGAGAACACAAAATACAAATAAAGATACTAAATCAAGACTAACAAAAGGCATTGAGTTAAAATATAAGTTCAAAGCTACACAAAACAATCTCATGTTGAGAGACAGAACACCAGCAGTCCCTGTGCCACCAGCATCTGTCTTCTGCTGCCTGCACAGGTGCCTTTAAACACCTCAGTCAGGCCCTCATGAGCAATCAAGCTGGAGAGAGACAGAACAAAGGGACACAGCACAGGGACAAACACTTACAGCTGTAACATATTCAATATGGAACGATATGAAACCAAGAAAAGTGCAAAAAAAATTAAATATTATTTGGTATAAATACATGATAAATGGTTCAATGATTTAAACCACTGATTCTGAAATTCTGAAATTTGTCAGTGGTTTAGAGCATCTTTCCCAACCACATGAGGGCTTACAGCAAATGAATAATGATTTATTCCACAGCTTTGTTGTATAAAACAAACATCAATTATAACTGTAATTATAATTTTTCAACCTTTACCTTTAGTAAATGTCTCTTTTCTGGGATAAGCTTAACACTCTTTCTTTTAACAACCAAACAGAGTAGGCTTATACACACTCATCCTTAGCAAAGGAATAATAACGATTCATTATCACTGAGCTTGAGAGGTCACAGAGGTGTTTTAAGTGGCCAACTGTTAATGAGTTAGTGCAAAAAAAAAGAAAGATATGGAAAGGACCCAGATATCAATGCAAAAAAAAAGGGGGGGGTTAAAAACCCAGATATCATTGCTAAAAATAATCAGGAACCCAGATATTAAAGCTAAAAATCCTCAAGAACCCAGATGTCAAAGCTAAAAATTGTTGAAAACACAGATATCAATGCTAAAAATTGTCCAGAACCTCAATATCAACACTGAAAATTGTCAGGAACCCAGATATCAATGCTAAAAATGTTTTCGTGCCTAGGTATCAATGCCGAAAATTTCTTTTTATGTACAAGTGATATTTATTGTATTAATTGTGTTTTTTGTTAGCGTGTAAATCTAAATTAGACAACCTCAGAGCAAGTAAAGTCTTGAGGAACCCCTGTGACTTTTGCTGCCCCCCTTAGGGGGACTCAGACCTCATGTTGGGACCCGATGGTTTTAAGTACTCCAGCCTTCTAGTACATCTCCTCCCTAAAGCCGTGGGACTCGCTGGAGACAAATCTGTAAAAGAATGTTGAAAACTGAAGCAGCAGTGGAGCGTCACAAACAGGCTTGTAAATATATTCAGCTTCTCAGTTTCATGGCCGTGTTGTTAGTGAGTGGAAATAAAGTAATTTCAGTTTCATTATCCTTCGAAAAAACATTAAATTGCAGGCCACAAAAAGCTGATACTCATTAATTATTCAAATCAATACACAAAATAATAATTAACAGTAAAGTTCAAGCAAAGTGCAGCAGTGAGTCTCCAGTTAGCGGGAGTAGCATCCAGGCTAACAAGTGCACAAATCAGCGAATAACAGAGCAGGACCTTATCTTAATTATCTAATAGCCTTATCTTGTCAGTTGATATTGTGCTGCATATTTTCAAACATATTTTCAATTCAATTAGCACAAACCAGCTGACACACACTGAGCGTGGACCTTTCGGGGCCCTGGGGCAGCGGTATTACATCCGGATGGTTATTTTGAGCTTGAAGTCGATACATTTATTCCAGAAAGCCTGCCTTACAGACGCAGGTCACGGAGTTTAAAATATGTGGGTGTGTAGCAGACAGGAGGATCTGACTCCACTGCTGCTTCAATTTTCAACATTCTTTTAAAGATTTGTCTCTTGCGAGTCCCACAACTTTAGGAAAGGGGTGTGCTAAGAAGCCGGAGTGCTCTTGACAATTTTCATAATTAATGGTTTAAACCATTTATCAGGCATTAAAACCAAATATCTGCTTCTTTTTGCACACTTTTGAGTTTTTGTATATTAAAGTTTTTGGATTGTTGGTCAGACAAAATAAGCAATTTATGTGCATCCTGCTCGAGGTTTCTTTCTTTTAGAGGGGACGTTTAACCCTAACTAAGGGGCAGTTGTTGGGTCTCTGTGAATTATATTATGAGGACTATGGTGTACGTCTGCTCTATATGACAAGTGCCCTGTGATAGCTTTTGTTACGATTTGAGGCTAAATAAATAAAATTGACTTAATTTGACATTTATTTTGGCTCTGGAAAGTAAAGATGGCCATTAGTCGTTGCATCTGTGATTTTATCTAGTAAAATATATATCAGTAAACATTGGCACTGACTTCGGGGGGCAAAATTGTAGGTAATACTTGATGACATCATGTTGTGAGGGGACTCTGTTTTTAAAATAATTACATTTTAAATGATTCACTTTGCCTGCCCTCCTCTAATGTAGCCAGTGAGGGTGGGCGATGTTGCATAATTTGGTTTCAGTCTAATACCAAGTAATAGCAGGGCCGGGATATCAATACTTTTTATTGTTTAAAGCACATAATGTCTGATCATAGAACTATTCTGCTTCTGAATATACAGACTCTCATTCCAAAAAACGCTGGGATCAGCATAAATAAAAACAGAAATGATTAAATTTGCAAATACTTTTCGACCTGTATTCAACTGAAAACATTTCAAAGATATTTAATGATAAACTATTGTATTTTTTTACAAATATACACTCATTCTGAATTTCCTATTCTTGAAAAAAAGAGTTGTTACAGGAGCATGTTTACCACTGTGATACATCGTTACCTCTTTTAACAACACACTCAGTCAGTTTGGGAACTGAGGACACAAGTTGTTATACGATATACGACTTCAGCTGCTCAACAGTCCTGTTTGGTCTCTGTTGTTGTATTTTGTGCTTCATAATGCACCACACATTTTCAATGGGGGACAGGTCTGGACTGCAGGCAGGTCAGTCTAGTACCTGAACTCTTTAACTACGAAGACACGCTGTTGGAACATGTGGAAAATGTGTCTTGGCAGGGACATCTCAAAAAAAGACGCTGTCTGGATGACAGCACATATCACTCCGAAGCCTGTATGAACCTTTCAGTATTAATGGGGCCTTCACAGAGATGCTGTCTTTTGAAGTTAGTGCTGGTAACAATCTGGATGGTCCTTTTCCTCTTTAGCCCGGAGGACATGACGTCCATGATTAGTGAAAACAATCTGAAATGTGGACTCATCAGACCACAGCACACTTTTCCACTTTGCGTCAGTCCATCTCAGATGAGCTCAGGTCCAGAGAAGTCTGCAGTGTTTCTGGATGTTGTTGATATATGTCTTTCTCTTTGCATGGTCGAGTCTTAACTTGCATTTGTAGATGCAGAGACAAACTGTGTTTACTGACAATCATTTTGTACATAAACAAGTTATTTACCACAGCTGTACGGTGCAGGGAAAAGAGCTTGAATTTGATTTTGGAAAAGGTGTAGGAACCCTGAAAATGTGATTTTTGTTGACATGTGCAAACCTGATTTTGAGGACCTCAGAGCAGTCAAAGTCTTGGGGACCCCCTGTGATCTCTGGCACCCCCCTAAGGGGGGCCCGGACCCCAGATTGGGAACCAATGCTTTATATTATGAGGTGGGTTTTTAATGCGGTTTTCGATGCAGTGCTGCCTGAGATGTGTTGTGGATTGTAGATGGTGAAATCTCTAAATTCCTGTAGTTTTGTGTTGAGAAACATTGTTCTTAAACTGTTGGACTATTTGCCCATGCAGTGTTTTCACAAAATGTTGAACCTCACATCATTAATGCTTGTGAACAACCGAGCCTTTCGAGGACGCCCCTTTAATACCCAATCATGATCCTGTACCCTGTTACTAGTTCACCTGTTGCTGTTGTCTTTTCTGAACCTTCCACAACTTTCACAGTCTTTCTCACTTCTTTTAAATGTGTTGCAGGCATCAAATTCATTGAAGGAGTAAATTTACAGAAAACAATAAAATTTATTAGTTGTCTTTGTACTGTTTTCACCTGAATAGAGATAAAAAAGGATTTACAAATCATCACATTCCATTTTTATTTGTGTTTTACGCAGAAATCCAACATTTTTTGAATTCTGTTTGTATTTTAATAACTTACAATTGGCCAAAAACTAGGTATTTCTTTTTTTACCATTCTCTGTTCTGTGTTACATTGTGAACTTTTTATTAGTTCATGTTGACAAAACAAACAGAAAATGAGTTTACATATACAGATACATTTTTTAAATAATCAAATTATTCATTCATTCATTCATATTAAATCATGCATATACACAAAAGGACGTAGCGTGCTGATAATATACAAACATGCATATTCATGTACACCTTAACTTTGTTTATTATGCACGTAGATACAGGCACACACCTGCACCTGCATACACAAACAACCAAATGTAAATGTATGTAAATTACATGCACATATCCACACACATGTTTTAAACATAGTTTAAAGACAGTTTTTAAAAATGCATGTGTGCACAACAGCAGCAGAGATGCATTCATGTGCACAGTAACTCTGCATCCAGAGCTAACCAGTATGTTTATTACTGAAGAAGTCCTGCAGCTCTCTATACAAGCTGCTCTGGTGTCAGACAGTACGACGTAACACTGAATACATCACAGCTCATCCAAGTACATGAAAGCATCTGTTCCTTCACTCTGACGACTGTGAATGTTTCGTTTCCATACACCTGTCAGACTGAGCGCTACAGATTTAGCATCACAACCTATGGCAGGAGTCAGTGTTATTATCACCAGATTGGAGGCTTGATGGAAACATATGCAAGCGAAGCATGCATTTTGCAGTTGAGTGAGCGTGGAAAGGCCTCAAGCGTTGTCTTTATCATTTATTTATTTATTTATTTTAAAAATTCTGTGGCAGAGGAGTGGCATATTGTTCCAGCATATGTTAGCAGTAAGATGACAGGCCCACCACATGCTAGCACTGCCTTATGTATGGTTCCATATGCAGCCACCAGTTGGAGGGCAGACCCTGCATTATGGCTGACAACAGCCTTTTATAATGAGAGAAGCACATTAGGCAGAGGCACAGGTGGGACTGTGGACATACATGTTTGTCCTTCCTTTTATGGATACCTTACAACTGTTATTTGGCAACAACTACTGCATTCTTCCATATTAACTAAATGCACCATTACAATAATACAAAATCAAGTATTGTGTAAAAGTATTAAATACTGTATAAATATTATAATACAAAATAATAATGTAATATATACAATGATATGCATATCCATGTATGCCTTAACTTAATTTAATCATTTCTTAACTTTGTAATTTATAATAAAATATAATTCTAATTTTTAATTTATTATATATAATAATATAAAAATGTGTTTTCTATTATGAATGGAAGTGGGGATGGTGTCACATTGTTGTAATTTCTGTTTGATTTGTGCAATTATACCCAGACTTAAAAACTACTACAACTTTTTGAAATTAAACTTACACTGTAAAAAACAAAATAGTTGAGACGACTCAAAATTTCAAGGTTTAGTTGAGAATTTACTTTTGCTTCTTTAGATAAACTTGAATCTTTGACCTTTAGAAACTCAAAGAAAAAAGAAAAAAAAAATCAAAAATTGGTCACAATGAGCTGCAAACCTGATTTGTTTAATTTAGTGTCTGAAAAATTAAATAGTTTTAATAGAAAATATTAAAAATTAAAAATGTTAACATTTACTTTCACTTCAATTAATTTACTCAATATTTCAATGTTTTAAGTTTCTAAAATTCAAAGCTCTGAGTTTATCTAAAGAAGAAAATTAAATTATCTCAAGAAAATATTAATGGTTTGTAAAACTTTTTCAAAACTTGGGCTCAAAACTCAGTGCTAAAAAAAAGTTTATTTCTGCAGCTGCAATTCTGGTCCACAGTCAGTGGAGTTATAAAGTACATCAATGAAGGAATAACATACTGTTGTTGTTACAGCCCTACTTGGTCTGGTATGACCATTAGCTTATGGCAGCTAACATTAGCATACATTAGAAATATGCTGTATAATAAGCATTACTGAGTCAGTTCTGTGGCTCTCTCTTTGTGAGGATGACTCCTTCTCCTCGGGGATGGCAGACTCAGAGCCTACAGGTATCATACTGGACACATTTCAGTCTTGCAATGAAATTTAGGCCAAGTCAGCTATAGACAACAACCCCAACCCTGAAAGTTGCAATCTGACTGCCATTAACATCATTTTCCAGGGGAATATTAAAACATTCATCAGTCCAGTTATTTGGCCTTTTACAGTAAATGCTATTTGCACCCAGGTGTCTACAGCCAACAATGTAATTTGCAGCCAGGTGGAATAACCAATGTAGGTATTTATACCTGGACATTTATAACCTAGCATGGCAGAGACATGGCAGCTATTTACACCCTAGAGTGATAAAGTCTCTGTAGTCACTATTTACACCCAGCCCTGTAAATAACCAAATATCTGTTGTGTTACTATTCTCAACTGCAAATACACACTCTGTTTAAGGAAACAGGCTACAACAGCTCCAGGAACAACCCAGAAAATAAGCATTCAGATGTCAGTAGCCAACAATGCTATTTGCACCTGGGGTGTGAATAGCCCATGTTGCTAAATTAAGGGTCTGAGTCTAAATAGCCAAATTGCTGCTGTGAGATTATTCTCACTCAGGTGCAAATACACTCTCCTTTTATGAAAACAGGTTACAACTCCAGGAACACCCCAGAAAATAAGCACTCAGGTGTCAGTAACCAACAATTCTATTGGCATCTGAGGTGTAAATAACCAATTGGCAGAGACAAACCATGATCTTTTCCTAATTTGAACCAATCTGAGACTGAAAACCAAAAGTAATAATAATCATTTTAAAAACTTAACATAATATGTAAAGTCTGCCAGGTCAGGACTCTACCCTGTGTCTTCCAGGGTTACAACCTCCTCTTTACAAGGTTTTTGTTGCTCTTTATAGCTAAATTAGTGGTTAGTTTAAAATAAAAATTTAAATAGCAAATTTCCTGCTGTGTGACTATTCTCACCCGGGAGCACAGAGAAACCCTGTTTACAAAAACAGGTTACTAATTTCCATATCACAGCAGACATACATTTTTTTTCTAAGTTATTCTTTTGGGCATTTTTGCCTTTATTTGACAGGACAGCCAGAGAGTAGACAGGAAACGGGGCAGAGAGAGAGGGGATGACATGCAGCAAGGGGCCGCAGGTGGGAGTCGAGCCAGCGGCCGCTGCAGAGGACTAACAGCCTCCATACATGAGGCGGACGCTCTACCAACTGAGCTAAACGTCCGCCCCAGCAGACATACATTTTAAATAGATTTTTACAACTGCTGCTTCTATTTATGTCATTTATTTGTATTTGTTTATTTATTAGAACCAATTCACAAAAAAGAACTGCTGCAGGAACTTTACCAGGCGCCCAGGAACCATTTACAGAACACAGTGTAATGATAGGAAAAAAAAAAAAAAAAGTTGTTTTTTCAGTCCATTTTGTGACTAACGTTCAGAAATTTTCAGATGTGCTGGAAAAGCAAAGCTCAGAGGAGACTTTTAGTTTCTGATTTAGCTCCTAAGTTTAGTTCTTGGAATAGAACAATTTGTAAATTACTATAAAAAGTCAGAATGTAGCCAGTCACTCCACAGCTTAGGTAGATGTGTTGTGAGCAGCCTTATATAAATCCTCCCACAGTAAAGGAATGTGAGCAACATGTATCAGTGGGCTGGTAATTGGGTCTGTATAGTCTAGTCATTATAGCCAGCTGACACACTGAAATATTTCACATAAGTGCTGGAATATAGAGCATGACAGCGTGACTCACTCCAATTTCCATCAAATGTTTAATAATTGGTTTCAATATCATTACTATTTAGATCCAATGAAACAAACTGACATAATAGCAGCATGGAGCATTTTCTGAAGAGACATGATAGAGCACTGGGTCTGTAATTTTCTTGCAGATGGCAGCTGTGGCTCCATGTGTCCACATGTTGAACTTGTCTGTGGGCATCAGGCCATCCAAAAAACATGGAAAGTGCCGTGAATAAAAGCACAATATAAAAAATATAAATTGCAGCCATTTATTAATTGAATCAAACAAGCAGTGGCCTTTAGCACAACTGAAAAAGCAGACAAGAAAGTCAATGATTTTAAAATTTAAATTTGATTAGGAAACAGGGCCGGCCCTAGGATTTTGGTGGCCCTAAAGAAGATTTTATTTGTGCCCCTGAAGGCTAACCAACACAACCACCAAATCACACACACTGTTCATAACTGAATGAACACACATTCAGTTAGTTGTTAAGTTGCGTTCCACTGTTATCTTGCAGTATTAAAGTCAATGTTTTGATTTTAAATGAATTAAACTCAAGAGAACCACAATGATTTAACCTGGCAAGCTGCCTAGAACGTAATGAATGTATTATTAATTTTCATTTGAACAAACTTGATTTCTATTGGCTTGCCAGCTTAATTAAAGGGAACATGTCAACTTAACACTGTACAAAGTGTCAGGAGCCGGCCTGGACTTTCATTACTTCAGGGGCAAGGCCACTTGGCCTTTGGTGTAATTAATTTTTCAAAGGTGCTAAGGCCAAACGCCAGGGTGGGATGGTCATCAAATAGAACAGTGAGTCCACGGAAATAATGCATTTGATTTAAGGATTAAGGATGATATTATTTTTATATAGTGCTGCTATATATAGTGTTTTACATAGGCTGCTATCTCAAAAAAAAATTTTTAAAGTTAATATTCCAAAATAATGACAAACCTTTCAAAATAATGACTTAGTATTGCAAAATATTGAAAAAATTTAGTTATTGTGTCAAAATATACAGTTACTATCCCAAAAGAATGAGTTAGTATCTAACAATAATTAGTTAGTATCTCAAACTAATGAAGTAGTCTCCCAAAATAATGAGAAACCTTTCAAAAATAATGAGTTAGTATCTTAAAAATGATTTATTAACTCAATATTTTGGGATATTAACTCAACATTTTTGACATAATATCTCAAAATAATGACTTATTACGTCAAAAATGTTGAGTTAGTATTCAAAAATAATGAGAATTCTTTCAAAATAATGAGTTACTATCTCAAAATAATGAGAAACCTTTCAAAATAATGAGTTAGTTATCTCAAAATAATGAGTTATAATGATGATATATTATGTCAAAATATCGAGTTACTATCCCAACATTATGACTTATTATCAAGGTCAAAGCTTCTCATCATTTTCAGATACTAAGCCAGTATTCTGAACCAGTCCCTGAGATATATCATCTTTTCTTTTCCCGATTAAAGAGCCTCCACAGTGTGAGACACTAAAAATACAAAGAGGAGACAAGTGTAAATAACACACATCTGGCTGTTTGTCTCTGTGAACAGAGACTCCAGTCTTTGGTGTAAACCACAGAACTGTACTGTAACATCAGGCTTCATGATCAGACAAACTTTATATTGCATCGTTGACACTTGCACCCGTCAGGAAAGAGGCAGAGAAGGAAAGGGTGAAAACAGCTGATGCAGTGTGGGCGGGGCATCAAGGCCACCATGTGGGCCCCTGTAGCAATTGCGGCTCTAAACAACAGTATAGGGTGTTTATGGCAGCGACAGGTCTTGATGGTAAAATTGAAACATCTTACAAAGAGGCACAAGCAGATAGTGTGTTTGTGGAGGTCTGTTGTTGTTTCTGCCTTCCTTTGTTCTGCACAATCAGTGGAACAGCCTTCCAAAAACTGTGATTACTTTGTTTAAGAACTCTCGGGTCAGCTTTGTCTCCCAAAAGACCTATATCACTTGGACGAGCTCCTGGTTCGTGAGATCCTTTCAAACCGACAACACCAACCGAACAGGTTTCAGATGTGATGACTCTGCAGGAGTCCTCACTCAGCTGATTCCTCTGACTCGATGCATCGCTTCACTCCACATGATTGTCCTGAGAAAGAGCCCGTGGTTTGGCTCAGAATGTTCCTGATATATGGGTCTGTTTGTTTGTGACACTGACCTCCAGCCTGGCGTGACGTCCTTCTCCACACCACATACTACCTAATTAGGACTATTTCATAATTATGAGAGGAGTTTTGGCTCAGTACTAACAGCTTTGTTTCAGTGCTGAGTGTGATGAAACAAACAGTTCAAAGGAGAGGTACTGTATCTGTCCCTGAAAGATGTCTTTTATCAGAGTTAGCTTACACACAACAGGTGCTAAGATCAAATATTACACCAGCTTTAAGTGATCAGGCCAAAAATTTCAAAATTAAATTTCAATGTGATGAAATGAATTAAGTTACATATTGGCAGGCCTGGACTTCCATTAAAGTATGGAGTGTAGATACTAATCTTTATTTATGCACTTAGCATAAAGGAAATAACATACATACCATTTTATACTTGCTCGAACTATTTTGCACCTGGGTGAGAATAGTCACACAGCAGCTATTTGGCTATTTTCACCTGGCCTACTAATGTCTCTATAATGAGCTGCAAAGTCTCTATAACAAAAAGGCTGTGGTGGGTGAATGGAGATTTGGGTTTGAGGTCAGCCTTGACTTTTAATTTTAGATTTGGTTGACTTCATTTTTTTTAAATTATTATTTTCAGTTTTCAGTCACAGTTTGGTTAGGTTTAAGCAACAAAACTATTTGGGTTAGGTTTGGAAAAAGGTCATAGTTTGCCATGAGGTGGCTATTTACATCTCAAGTGCAAATAGCATTGTTGGCTACAGACACCTGGGTGCTTGTTTCCGTCATGCTTGGCTATAAACATCCAGGTGCAAATAAACCACATTGGCTATTTACACGCTGAATGCAGATAGCACTGTTGACTATGGACACCTGGGTGCTTGTCTTGCGATACTAGGTTATATACATTTGGGTGTAAATAACCATCTTGGCTATTTACACCAATAACCACATCGCTTATTTACACGCTGGGAGAAAATAGTATTGTTGGCTAAGGACACCTGGATGCTTGTCTCTGCAGTGCTAGCCTATATACATCCAGGTGTAAATGACCACCTTGACTATTTACATGCTGGGTCTGAATAGCATTTTAGCTATGGACACCTCGAGGCTTGTCACTGCCATCTTCCATGGCCACCACAGTGATTTGTATTAAGTACATTCAAGGACATGCACAGTACCCACAATGTTATACACGTACATACATCCATACACATGCACATGTGTACCCACATTGATCTATAACCACTCAGGGCCTTTTCAGTCACATACATGTTGTTTGCCTCCCACACTGAGGCAGCAGGAGTCTGCCACTGTTCCATGGTGGCCACCAAAATGCAATGTGTGACTCTAGATGAGTCCTTCCTATTGACTATTCAGATACAGCCCCCCCACCCCCCACCCACACACACACATACACACGAACACTCCAGTGTGTCAGCTCCAAGGTTGTTATCTAGCCTTCACTCCCCCTCACCTCTCCAAAGTTAATGAAATCGCTCCCACAAAGTCGCAGGAGAGGCAGCTCCTCTCCAAACTACAAAAAACATAACAGCCCAGGTGAGACTGAATATTAAGAAAATGTGACAGCAGACCTGGAAACGTTTCATCCATGTATAAAGGACACAGAACATTCTGTCAGCTCGCACATTCAAATTCTGAGTCACCTAGAAACGCATTAGCTTTGAACAGAGGGAGCGGAAAAATACTGTAGAGGAAAGCTTTGACTTTCTGGAGTAATGACTTTGCTGTTTCAAAATGGTTTGAAGGAACAAAGTGTTTTAAATATGATAGTTAGATTGTGTTATTTTGTGTCACATTAATGCATTTTTCTGTGTCATAATGGATTTGGAGAGAGCTACATATCTTAAGCTGTATACAGGTACCATGGACAGACAGAGACAACAGGTCCCTGGGGACAGACATGTAAAAGGCCCCCACACCAGCAACAAACCCAGTTGATTTGTCTCTCTTTGAGAGTGTTTCCCCTTGTAGTTGTTTTGTGTGTCTTTGTGGTAGTTTTGTGTCTCTTCATAATATTTTTTGTCTCTTTATGGTGCTTTTGTGTATCTGTAGTTGCTTTGTGTCTCTTTGTGGTAGTTTTATATGTCTTTATAGTAGTTTTGTATATCTGTGAGGTACTTTCATGTTTCTGTAGTCATTTTATGTTTAATTATGTGGTAGTTTTATTTGTTCTGGTTGTAGCTTTGTGTCTCTTAGTAGTCGTTTTTGTCTCCTTGTGGTGCTTTTGTGTCTCTGCAGTTGTTTTGTGTATCACTGTGGTGGTTTTATGTCTTTCTACAGCAGTTTTGTGTCTCTTTGAGGTGTTTTTAGTCTCTAGTAGTTGTTTTTGTTCCTTGGGGTTTGTAGCTTTGATATTTATGTTTTCTTATGGTAGTTTTGTGTCTCTTAGTAGTTGTTTTTGTCTCCCTGTTAGTTTTGTGTCTCTGTAGTTGTTTTGTGTCTTCTTATGGTAGTTTTGTGTTGTTTCATAGTAATTTTTTGTCTTCATGTGAAAGTTTTGTGTCTCTGTCATGGTTTTGGGTCTCCTTGCAGTAGTTTTGTGTCTCTTTGTAGTTCTTTTGTGTCTCTTTGTGGTATTTCGGTATTTTTAGTAGTTTTTTGGGGGCTCCTTATGGTAGTTTTATGTGTCCTTGTGGTAGTTTTGTGCTCTTTGTGGTAGTTTTGTGTCTCGTCATAGTTGTTTTTGTCATCTTGTGGTACTTTTGTGTCTCTTTGTCATACTTTTGTGTTTGCTTGTGGTCATTTCTGTCTCTTTATGGTCATATGATTGACTTTTGCAAAGAGATGTTATGAGTCCCTTCAAATAGACACCTGGGCCCCTGGGCCCATGCCCAGTAGACCTGTTCAGTAATCCATCCATGACAGGCACATAAACAGTTTGGTAATTCATTTTCATCTCTTCTCTCTTTTGTTTTCCTCTTTCAGGGATCCAAACCAACCAGTTCCACAGGACACAAAGTTTATTCACACAAAACCCAACCGGTTTGAGGAGGTTGCCTGGACCAAGTACAACCCCAAAGACCAGCTCTACCTTCACATCGGCCTCAAACCTCGAGTCCGAGACCACTACCGTGCTACCAAGGTCGCTTTCTGGTTAGAACTAGTTCCACATCTTCACAACATAAATGAATTTTTTCAATACGTGTCCACGACCACCAAGATACCTCCACAGGACACCACCCCCTACCCATACACCAAACGCTTTCCTGGAAAAAACAACTGGCCGTCCACCACCCGCCACCCGGGGGTCCCACCAGCCAACACCAAACAGACCACCGACCAGCGCAAGAGCGGCGATCCTCACTGACGAGTCGACGGTGGTGATTGAGACCAAGAGGGACTACTCCACCGAGCTCAGCGTGACCATCGCAGTTGGAGCGTCCCTGCTCTTTCTGAACATACTCGCCTTCGCCGCACTCTACTACAAGAAAGACAAGCGGCGGCACGAGTCGAACCGGCGTGTCCCCACCCCGCAACGCAACTCTGCTCCGACCAACACACCCTCCACAGCCAACGACGTGGCGCATCTTCAGAGCGAGGAGCTCATGTCTCTGCAGATGAAACAGCAGCAGCTGGAGCACGAGCACCACCACGAGTGTGAGTCACTGCAGACCCACGACACGCTGCGCCTCACGTGCCCGCCCGACTACACCCTCACCTTGCGCCGGTCGCCCGACGACATACCACTGATGACGCCCAGCACCATCACCATGATCCCCAACTCGCTGGCTGGCATGCAGCCTCTGCACAACTTCAATACTTTCGGTGGCAGCCAGAACAGTACCAACTTACCCCACGGCCACTCCACCACACGGGTATAGCTCCGCTGGGACGGGACGGCGCCGGATTCCCTCTGGATCAGCCACTAACCTCGCAAGGCAAATGTGACAAGATAAAACTGTGTGAAGCACAGACTCAGCAGATGTTATTTTGCTACCATGCCTTCTTGAAAAGTATATCCAGTATACATTGAAAATATTCAAAGTGAATGTTACTATAGTAATAACTCTATTTGGAGCTAAGCTTCATGGAAGGTTTCAAGGAGTTTTACCAAAAGACAAGGCAACCAGGGGATGACTGTTAATATTCTTACAATACATGGACAGCTTCAGTGTGACAAAGAAGCCTTTGCAGAGGCTTTTGTGCCATAAATATACAATAGGAAGGCAGTTGTTGAAAAGCAACAATTGAACGAACAATGGAACATCATCTTTTCATGATCCTTCATGCATCGGACACCTGACTTGGGCACAGAATTCTACACCCCAGCCTGAAATGTATTTATGAAAACTTTGTATAAAAAGAAAAAAATGAAAAAAGGTATATAGTTGTGCGTGGAAATTTAAAAATTTAAAGAAGAAAAGATTATATTAAAGGAGCTCCTCCTATTATTGTTTTATTTTGGCTGAGATCTTTTGGGTTTTTCCAGCTTGTGCTTTCTGTTTAGGTGCGTGTAAATATATCTGAACATTCTTCATTCTTTTTCAGATTACGACCTGTGTTTCATTGTTTTTTTTTCTCACTGAGCAACCAAAATGCGAACACAATCCCATCCTCGGAGAGTTGCACACTGTGCGTCTGCAGGCCATCACATACAGTACTGTCTCGTGCGTTGCTTTGTTTCCACTCTTTAGACATTTGCATGTCCAGGAAGAGCTTTACTCTCCATTTTCAGACATGTCTCCTGTCTGAGAATGAGGACTGACTTGATCCCATCACCTGCTGTCATCCTGTTATGCTTCCAATAGTTTTCTTTGTGGGCTTTTTTCTGTCTTGCAATCTCAGCACTGCCTGAGCTTACAATGTGACCAGCAATGTATTATTTAGAAATAAAAAAGGCAGTGAATTTTTTGTATCAATATTAGTTGGATATGTTTGTAAAGAAATATATGTTAGATATTTCAAATTGTCATATGCTAGCAATATGTAAAGTATTGTGCCAGGCTTGTGATATTTTGGGTTACAAAAGCAAGTGAATGAGTGTAAATATTAATGATATTAATTATTATAAAATTACAACAAAAGTAACCATTAACTCTCTTTCCGTTTTGCATCCTATTACAAAAAATGGAAGTACATCCAGAAGATTTTAAGCTACATTTGTAAATTCTATAAAAGATATATTCTTGCCATTTGGTCCCTAAACCAGTCAAGATAACAAGGGTTTTAATGTAGAGTTTTAAAATCCTTAGTTTGTCTTATATTTGTTTGCGGTTTTGCCTTAAGTGATAATAGAGATATTTCTGGCTGGACACCTGTATAAACTTTTTCTGCAACATTTTTAATAAAATATCACAGTATTTTCTAAAAAAAGAGAAAAAAAAAAGAAACTTGGAAGGTTTAATTGAATTTGATTGGATGGGTGTGTGTGCAAATGTGATTGAATGTGTGTGTATTTCGGTTTTATAACACTTTATATTCAGAAATTAATGTAGCTAAACTGCAGCGAAAAACAGAACTTAATTTATGATTTTGTACAGGTTTTTTCCCCCAGTTGCTTCTGCTTTGACACTCCTTTTGATCACTGCTCAGTTACTGTCAATGAAACTTAACACTCCCTCCACAATTTCACATTAAAAGCACAACCCGTTCTCACTCCCAACGTGTCAAACACAGCAGCTTAGTCATTTCAAACTTCAAATCAAAGTCAGGTGATAAGATGAGATGAGATAAGATAAGAAAAACTTTATTGATACCACACCGGGGGAATTTGCATGTTACAGCAGCACAAATAATACTGATAGAAAAGGGAGTGAGTGACAACAGAATACTTATAGTATTGTAACCATATATATTCATCTACCTAACAAAGTCATTTTTGTGCCTAAACCTAACCAAACTGCTGCTATTTTATAATTTCAACCATATCGTTAAAGTCACATGACTTACACCACATGACTTGAATGTACTAAGGTCTGTTACTCTCCACAGGTCAAGTATATCACTTTGTAAGTCACTTGCAATTGACCTAAACTGTCACGTAACATAAGGTGAATTAAGATAAGATAAGATATGATAAGATAAACTTTATGGATCCCACACCAGGGAAATTCACGTCACAGCAACCCCAAAAAAGTGCAGGTAGAGAAAGGGGAAGTGATAAATAGAGTACTGATGAAATAAAGATAAAATAAAAATATAAAAGAATTTTTAAAAAATATAGAATCAAAAGTATTAAATTTAACAAAAGCACACACCACTCTTGTGGCGCCATCTTAGTGGAAAGAGAGTGGAAAGATTACAATCTGTTAATGACTTCCATCACCTCCGTCACATGACATATAATGTATTACCACATGTTAAATGTGCCATGGCTTATGTCATGTAACTTGTGTAACATACTTATGGTCCATTACACCTGTCACCATGACTCTCCACTGGTTATTCTATCCTGTAACATATGTAAGATATGTTAGGTTAGGTTACAGACCTGCATATTTATTTTTGCCAACTTGACCACAGTGGCCTGCATGTGCAAAGCTGAAGCTAAAGGGGTACCTACAGCTTCATGATTTGAAGCACAGTTTCAGTATTTGATGAGTTGGTAGGGTCTTAAAAAGATAGCAGACAAAACACTTGCCAGACTATTAAGTAATGGCACAAAAAATGATCGTTGAATGCAGAAAAGTGGGAGAACCTGATATGGTAATTTTACACAAATTGGCTTACAGGCAATAATGACACAAAACAACAACAACAACAAAAAAACAAAAACAAACCAGAAGAACCACCAAGGGTCAGTATTAAAAAATAATTTCAAGGCCTGTTTGTAAAACTTTCGTAGAGCTGCAGAAATATGAACAAAATATGAGGTATGAACAGAAAGGTTACAGAAAGACTGATTTTCATTTCTTTAAAACCAAAAACATTCACAAACTTGAAATTCTCATGGAGACTCTTTTAATAGGTCTACAAAGGATGACATACAACCACAAGCTTTTTTTTAATTAACCCTGATATGAGCCAGCCACTGTGGATTTCAACACATTTCACACTTGCTGCTCTTCCTTTAGGCAGCATCAAGTCAAGTGCACACTGATAAGGAGAAAGAAACAATGAGGATGGGACATGATAATTGCTTGTAACCAAAAAACTGTAAATACAAAACAAGTTGAGATGCCGTTCATCATCAGTTAGGAATATTGAACACATGAGCTCATATAAAATCATCTCACACTGCAGCTGCTAAGGACAGACCTATGAAAACACAACATGGAAGGAGCCTAATGAATAATTCATTAGTAATTATGCATCAGTAAATCAGCATTAAAGAAAGAGGTCATCAGGACTATGTACAACTACATTACCTGTGGAGGTGTTGTTCTAACAACAAGATCAACTGATCATGTTATAACAAGAGAGGTTTTGTGATTCAACAATAGAAAATAATATTATTATTATAATTCTAATATGACCCAAAACCCAATCCAAATATCCACTACAGTCCTCTAACCATGTAATTTAGGGTTTTTATGTACATAACAGTAATTAGCTTAACAGTGAACAGTATTAGAAATCAGATTTAATCAAAATTAGAAATACTGTCAACTAAGTTTTTGTACACCTTCCTGTCTTGGGTTTGACTTGGATGTTTGCTTAGAGATTTATGATGAAAATTATGCAATTAATTCCACAAACCAATCACTAAAAAAGCCATGTCAATTGCTATGTGGGCGCAACTGCTCCCTGAGTCTGAGCCAACTCAACAACAGGGAGCTAAGCTATTATATCACTCGTTTAACACAAACAGTCATTTAACCTGGCCCAAATCAATATCAGTTTAAGTGTACGCTGCATTTAGAACATTTTCCCTGCTTTACTTGTCTGTGAGACAGTCTTTACCCACAGTAAACAGAAGCCACTTTTTTTACTCTCTTCATAGCCACAAAACTGCAATAAAAAACATTTTCACATGCAGGGCACTGGAGCTGCTGGACTGCCACTGCCTTGATCTGCAGCAGGTACTGCACAAACCATATGTCTTATATGTCTTTTCTAATAAATACAAGAAAAGAAAATATAATCTGTAACACTGTAAATGAACAGTGTTTTAAAGCTCTCCCTAAATGTCTCGAAGTAAACTTTCAAGGGATCTCATGTCCTTTTCAGGGGAGCCAAGCTCCCCTTAGCTCCCCCATAATTTGAACTATAGACATATCATACTATTATTATTTATCCCAGCAACCTTAATGTACAGAAAATAAAATATGACTTAAAAATGGACAGTGTTTTAGGGCACCACCTGAATATTTCAAAGTAGGCTCTCAGAGGAGCTCACGTCCTTTCTAGGGGAGCTGAGCTCCCCTTAGCTCCCCCATAATTCGAACTATGGTGCTAAAATACATTTTGCTGCAGCTTACAGCGGTCCACAGCTGGACATTAGCTTCCGTGTATGGACTCCTGAGGCAGCTGTCAATCAGACATGAGCTGACATGCCCACACACTCTTGAAAAATGATCTAAACAGCAAAATGAGCTCTTTTTGAACCCAGTTTTGTAATAGTCATGAATGTTTATTTTCATTCAGATCTTTGTGGATGCTTAATGAGAAACTAAACTTTGATTATATATGCCCTTTTTCCATTTCAAGCCAAATTTTCAGTGGCTTTAATATATAATTATAACATATACATCTATATAAAACAAAAGTTTCTCATTATTAGGAGAAAACAAGATATTTTTTACACTAGAAACCATATCCAAGTTTAATATCCACTCGCTCTTCAACTGTAAGAGAAAATCAAAATCTCCATCTCTTCTGCACGTTGGTGATTGCCTGTAATTGAATGTCCATGGAAGAGTGTCCCTGGTGAATGAAATGAAAAGACTTTTAATATCAAACAAATGAAGAAATACTTGAGTTTCACTGACAGTAGCTTAACATGAATAGAAAAATGTCACAGTAGGAGCATAGCTATTAACTGTTGATGGAGGAAAGTGTTTCTGTAGAAAATCAGAGAGAAGCTGAGTGGTGAGTTTGGCACGACTCTGTTGTACTAATGGAATTAGTGCAGTGGAAATGTACATTTAATTTGAATTTGCCATTTACACTATTATAACACAGGTAATGTCAGCCCTTCTCAATGTTTGTTTACCTACATTACAGCATCCACTTACATTTTATTTGAAGGGGTGTACATAACACCATCATAACAATGTTATCACACCTGTCATGGACATGAGGGAGTCTTTATCAGTGTTTATGACTGTCAATAAGTGTCATTCAGACAATTATGCAATTTTAAGGACAAACTGACATGATATCTTTGTTTTTACAACTTGCCAATAACCAAGACAACATCTTTGTTACAACAACTTAAAATTAACTAAGACAACAATCTTTATTATGACATTAACCAAGGCAACAGTGTCTTCATTATTACAATGTGACCATTATTACAATGTGACCAAGACAATAATGTCTTTGTTATGACAAATATACATTAACCAAGACAGGAATGATTTTATGACAACTTGACATTTACCAAGACAACAACCAACAATGTTTTGTTATGACAACCTGACATTAACCAAGACCGCAGTGTCTTTGTTATGACAATTGACATTAACACTGACATTAACCAAACTCACTAGCTCATGCTAGCTACAGTTGGCAGCAGTTAGCAGTTGGCATAAGGCATTAAGCAGCAACAATAAGTAGCTATCTGTCCTTCAAGAAACTATAAATTACCTTGGTACTGTGCTCTGTTTTCAGACTGGCCTTATAACAATGACATCTTTAGTCCACTTTAGTTGAGGTCAAGGGAATTACTCATGACACTTACCACTGAAAAACAACTGACAGTGTAATAGCACTAGCTGGCATCTTTGACAAGTCCAAACTGTACCATTTAAATTGAGGTCAAGGAAAATATTTATGACCTAATTATGATGGTCTCATGACAGCCAATGTCAAACCAACCACATATGACAGTATGATGTAATGTTAACGCATAGAGCTTAAGTTTCTTCAAGTTTAATAACAAAGCCTGCTAAGGCATGTGTATGATTGTGTAGTCTGGTTGATGTCAAGTTGTCATACCAAAGACATTGTGAGGTCATATTGTCTTGGTAAATGTCAAGTTGTTTTAACAAAGACATTAGCAAGTTATGTTGTTTTGGTTAATAGAAAGACACTGACAGCTTATGTTGTTTTGGTTAATGTCAAGTTGTCATACCAAAGACATTGCTGTCTTGGTTTATGTCAAGTTGTCATAACAAATACATTGACAGGTTATGTTGTCTTCGTTAATGTCAAGTTGTCATAACACATCTGTGACAGGTTATGTTGTCTTGGTTAATGTTTAGTTGTCATAACAAAGATATTGTTGTCTTGGTTAATGTCAGGTTGTCATAACAGACCTTGACCTTGCCTTAGGTAATGTGAAGTTTTCATAACAAAGATAATGACAGGTTATGTTGTCTAGTTAATGTAAAGTTGCCTGACAGGTTAAACTGTCTTGGTTAATATCAAGTTGTCATAAAAGAAATCTCAAACGATGTCAGCTTTGCATTTTAACTGATATAACTGACTGAATGACACTTACTGACAACAGTCATAAACATTGAAGACATGACAGGTGTTATGTCATGGTTATGACAGTGTCATGTCAGTCTTATGCACACCCCTTCAAATAAAGTTTTACCCAGAATTCTTTTGACACAATGAAAACTCCCCATTTTTAAGAAGGTGCACAGACTCTTGTTGCAGTGATGCAGCTGTGTGCTTCTTATTGAGTTCGACTCAATCAATACCGGCAATCTAGCACTTGAAACTTCTGAAACATTGAATTGCATCTGCAAACAGTTTGGGCTCTGCCAGCTAAGCTAAATTCTCTGACTGTTTCGGCCTTTGTGAATTGCTGTTGTGCTCCGTAAGGGAAAACAAGACGCGCCTCTGAGCTGAATAGCAAAGAGTTCTGCTGCTGCCGTGGTTACAAGGCCTCCCCTGACACTCGCATCCAGACTCTGAGCATCCTGCACTCAGTAAAACTGCCTTGAAATCAGCCTCCCACATCAGCACCACCACCTCACCTCCCTGCTCACTATTCAATCTATTGATCCCCTTTGCAACAAGCCAAGCAAATTAGCTTTTGACTTAAAACTGAAGTGACAGGGGGAAAATTGAAATCTTTAATAGTAATCTGCAGTTACTGAGGCACAGTGGATGTCTCCATACAATCTCCTGTGACATTTGCAAGGCTCCCCCGTAAGTAAGGGCTGATGTGTAAAATTATTTTTATGAGACGGGGAAAAGTCTCCTTCATTAGCAAAATTGTTTGATCCATAATATATGATCCAGCAAACAAGCCTTATACATACTGAGATGAATATTTATTTGGAGACTTGTGTGCAAACAAAGCAGTGCGAGTGTGCAGGCACCCTTTTAATTGGCATGTTGTTTATGCTTAGGGTAATGGGGTGGGGAGGGGGGGTGATGCAGGGAGAATGACGGTAGGAGGTGCGGGGGTGAGGGTGGGGTTGCTGAATGTGAATACTGGAGACTCGACTGGAAGTTAATTAAGCTGGCAACAGTGCTCCATCACTCAACCACAGTCCCAGAACTGTCATTCAAGTGCACTGCTCTCCAGGCAGCCATTACCGAGGCATATCGATCGCCACGGTGACAAGGTAGTGCACCAAATGAGAGTGGGCAGAGATGAACGTTTCGTGGGGAAGTGTGTGCGGTTTGGGGCATGGGAGAAGAGGGTGAGGTGTTTCTACACCCTTAGAAATAAAGGTGCTAACTACCTTTCACCCAGAACCCCACTGAGAGGCACTGCATAGGACCCTATGTTTAATCAAGAACCTCTCCACCTTCTAAAGTTCTATGTAGAACCCAACATAAAGGATTATGCATAGCATCATCTGTGAAAGGTTTGACCCAGGACCCCACTGAGAGTTTCTATATGGAGCCCCAGTGGTAGTGGCTAATGGGGATCCAAATAAATGAATAACTAAATAAAACCCTTTTATGGGGAAATGTTTCCACCCCAATGAGAGGTTCTACATAGAACTCTATGTTCTATTCTGAACCTTTCCACCTTCTAGAGTTCTGTATAGACCCAATATAAAAGGTTACATGTACAACCATCTGTAAAAGGTTTCACCCAGAGCCCCAATGAGAGGTCCTACTGTATATAGAACCCTCCTATGGTAAAATGCTTCCATCCAAAACCCTCCCTAAGGGTTCTATCCAAAACCTTTCTACCCTCTAAGAGTGTTAACAAGAACCTACCCAGGAAGTTCTACCAACAACCTTTTTATATTCTAAGGGTTTTGTCTAGAACCCACACAGGGGGTTTTACTGAGAACCCCCCTATATTCCAGGGGTTTTTATCTAGAGCCCACCAATGGGGTTTCATTTAGAACCCCATAGTATGGTTCAAAAAGGATTTCTTCAAGGATTTCAACAATTCTTGAAGAGCTCTCTTTCAAAAAAGGGTTCTTTAGATGAAAAGGGTTCTTAATGGAACCGTTAGCCTTACAAACAACCCTTGACAAACCTTTTCTTCTTCTTCAAAAAAAAAAACATTCTTCACAAGCAAATGGTTCTAGGTAGAACCTAGGTAGAACTCAGCCCTTTAGGAAAAAAAAAACTTTTTTTTTAGAGTGTAGGAGCTATGAATGCCACACAAAGCCCTGCTGTGAGCAGCTGCAGTGAGAACCTCCACTGTGTTCCCCAAACATGAATTAAAATGCAGGTAAATACCTCCACAGCAAAGCCAGTTGATTGCATTCCCCTCCCTGGGTAGCGGGAGCCTTAATAGATGAATATGAAATCTTCAGAGTCAATATATATGCAGTTAAGTGGCAAAGAACCAAGGTAGCAGTAATGGCATCCAGAAAACCCCCTCAACATATTTCACTTTGGAAAATGTTGTCCTCAGCTCACTTTCAGCCCCCTCAATAGTTTTCTCATCAGCTGCAGCACGTGGTACCTGACCGGAGAAATTTTCTACATCGCTTGTTGTCCGTGGAAATGAGTGACTCAGAGGTGATGGCAGCAAAGGACCATGGGACTCTTGCCAGCTGAATTTCTGAATCCCCTGTCACAACATGCACCTCCGCAAAATTTCTAAAATTGGCTGCCTTGTATTAATGAATCAAAAGTGTGTGTGTGTATGTGTGTTTATCTTCTTGCAGGTCTCTGGAACACAGCCATTAGAATTTCCTCTGCCATAAAACATTGTGGCAGCAGTTTATTTGTCATATCCAGAGATTTTGTAATAGCTTATAAATCATTTGTCCAGGGCTGGATTAACATGGCAGGGGGTCCTGGAGTAAACTTGAGCTCTGGGCCCCTATTGATTCCCCAATTCCTCCAACTCTAATTGCATTGTGTATATATCCTGTTGGCTTTAATACCCAAACTAGATTTTGACACATGGCCCATCAAGAAGACATGGCCTCCAAATGGGATAATAACTAAATAATAAATGGGTTTAAAGATTTAACCTTGGGCTAACTTAGCCCCTTTTCACACACATATATTGTTAAGCCAGGGTTAAGCTAAGCACAGGGCTAAATGATTCACACTGTACTGTACTGTACACTTGGTACACCAACTGATGTGGACATTTTAGAATGTTCTGTGACTACTCCTCTGCTCTTTTATCCCTGTTTCACTCTGGCACTTTTTAGCCCTGGATGTTGTTGATTTTCAGGGATTAACCCCATAAACTTGGGCCAACCCTGCTCTGGAGCAGGGCCAGCAAGCCCTAGGCTAAAGTCGGGGTTAGCCCACTTGTGCAAGTGTAAAAGCTTCCTTAGTCTAGGGCTAACAGCTCCCTTAGCCTGGGGCTAAGTGCAATGTGAAATCCCCTTTAAAGGATCATCTAGTAGATTTTTCAAGTTTTAGCCAAATAACAGATAACACCCGATAACAGTCTTCTCATTTGACGCTTCTATCAGTAGGTCAACATCTTTAGCTCAGCCTGTTCTCACTTGCTCACTGTTCTTGATCCCTTAGTCCCTCCCCTCGACCCCTACATCTGTCTCCTTGACCCCTTCACTCCTTGATCCCTTCATCCGTCCCTTTGACCCCTTTATCTCTGGATCCCTTCATCCCTATCCTCGACCACTTCATCCCTTCCCCTCGACCCCTACATCCCTCTCCATGAACCCTTCATCTCTGGACCCCTTCATCCCTCTCCTTGACCCCTTCATCTCCCTCTCAACCCATACATCCCTACTTTTAACCCGTCATCTTTCTGCACATGACCGTCTTCCCATCCTTGGCAAATCCCATCACTAATCCAATAAACTACCTTTTATTCTAAGCATATGATGTAGTCTTTGTTAGTGAAACGTGGCGAAACGTAAGTTAAGTTCCATACATTAAATTACATAGCTAACTATACTCAACTACACTTATTTTAATCAAAGCCATGATCTTTCCCTAAACGTAACCAACTGGCTTTGTTTCCTAAACCTAACCAAGTAGTTTTTGCGCCTTTATTTTGAAAGTCTACCTGGATGTTACATATTTATTATTGCTAACTTGACTGCAGAGCCCTGTATATAAAAAAAAACTGACACTGGAGTTCATATAGTGTCATAGTTTTGAAGTGTAGGGCCACTTTAGAGTCAGTGTGGAGGAGCACCTCTACAAATGAAGCTACAGAGACACCTTCAGAATCGTAGTTTGAAGGGAGTAAGGACACTGACTGATCTGTCATGTTTCAAACATTGGGAGTGAGAATGGTCTTTTCATTGTTTGCACATTTTTGGGGTTGAGTCACATTTAAGCTGATTTACTACATATCACTGATACTTAACATTTGTACCATTTGTAGTGACCCACCCCCCCTCCTTGAAAGCAGACCTTTTGCCCCACTTTTGAGTACAGCGACCCAGAACTAATACTTTTGCCTTTAGACTTTTCATACCTACCTTGTTTGGCCTGGACTTTTTGACTTTTCAGTTTGATGCGGTACAATAAACATCTGAAACCTCCCCTCGACGCAGTCTGGACCAAAAAGCAGCACTTTGGTTGTCTCAGTCAAACGAACGACAGTTCAGTTTGTTTCTCGCGTGAAAACATTTATTGGATGGCTCAGGCTTTTGGACCAATTACAAGAAATTCCATCAAAAGAAGGAAAAACAATACACAAATCCAAAATGAGTCATGAGAGCACATGGGGACAGGAGGAGACCAGATGTTTAATTGATATCTGGTCTGACAACTTTATGAAGATCAACTAGAAATTTTTCACTTTTTCACTTTTGTACTGCTGGCAATAGAGCCATAATAATAATATTATGGTGACAACGAAGTGAATGTTTATTCATCTCTCTCTAAACAGCCACTAAAATCAGGCTACTGTAAACTGTAAACACAGCAATGTCAGATGCATGCCCACTTACAAACCAATCACTGTCAAATATAGGGAGCCCATGTAGGATGATAACAGGACAAGAGTATGACATGTTAGGTTCTTTAGTCCACTTGGATAATTACAATGTGAAACCAAAACTAACCTGACCAAATGTACACAGTGTCTCAGAAAAATGAACTTCGGTTGGGACTTTTAGGTGTGAAAGCACCATAGTCTAGAAGCACTTTGTACAAATTACGGGGATGACGCACTTCCTGGAGTGGAATTAAATGTTGTTGCCAGTGATCAAAATCATCAGGCATTATTTTCCTCATATAAAATTTAGTAGTATACAAACAAATTTTGTAGGAACACTATTTTAATTAATTTCAGTAATTGTATAGTATTTGTTAGATATAAGAATACAATTCTTTGGATGATTTTTACCGTACATGCTGGCTAATGGCCTGTTCCATCCATTCATCTGTGCTTTTGGAACTGGAAGAATATGTTGTTTGCAATACACTGCACTAAAATTAGACTTATTCCACTCCATTGTGGCTTCATCTGTGTGTAATGGACTGGCCAGCAGGACCCCGCGATCCCGGATGGACTAATGCTGTAAGCCGGGTGCATCTGGGGGAAGCAGCTGGCTGGCTCTAATGTCCTCGTTTCTCTTCACTTTCCCATCATCTAATCACAGCATCAAACTGATGCCGTTCAATTAGAATGTTTACAGTCAACAATATGAACTGGAAAGACAGCAAAGGGGGAAGGAATGAATGGGAAAGTCTGCTCCTGGTTGGAGGACAGATGCAGTGTAATTAGGCTGCTGGATGTAGCTGTGTGACTGCTGAGCAGATGTGCTGCCATGGAGTGTTTGAAACTGTTGGACAACTTCACAATCCCTTCTCTGATGGCAGACGTGGGAATCAAGTGACAATAGTTATTTTTGTCATGCATTGTTGGTCTGGTTTATGTTTGTTACGGATGTGAGTATGTGAAAACATCAGTCTATCATCATCTTCCCATGGCTCATCCGTGTCAGTTTCTGTCACCTCCTTCCCAGACTTAAATTGCAAAAAAGAAAATCACAAAAAATTGACAACTTGGACTTGATCATAATGACTTCGGACTTCACTTAAGGGATTTTCACACTGCATTTAGCCCCAGGCTAAGAGAGCTGCTACCCCCGGGCTAACACTGGCACAATGCTGGCCCATTCCACAGTGGCCTAACCCCAACTCTGGCCTGGGTCTTGCTGGCCCTGCTCTGGAACAAGGTGAGCAAATTTGTGGGGTTATCCCCTGAAAATCAACTAAACCCAGAGCTCAAAGCTGCCAGCGTGAAATGGGGCTAAAAGAGCTCAGGGTTAACTCAAAGCCTTGGGTAAGGGTAATGGGACCCAGGACTAAGAACATGCAGTGTGAAAAGCCCTTAAGACTTGAGACAGAGGATTTGATTATTTTAAATGAAACATTTGCATTTTTCTCTTGTTTTTGAAACATGACTGGGTGATTTCTAGTGCAATGCACACAAACCTGGCAACCTCCCAGGAAACGGCAAACCAGTCAAGGCCAATTCATGGACAAGGCTGCTATCATGGAGGAGGCTAGTTCAAAAGATAGAAAAATTGGATTCAAGGATTAATCTATCAATGATGATAAAAAGAAGAGAAACAGCATGTAAGGTTTGCAGCTTAAAAATCAGTGACACGACCCCAACAAAATTCAACTTCACCAGTTATCACACTCCACAAAGAAAGCTAGAAAGCAGTTAAGTTAAGTTTAAGCTAAGTCAGACTTTGGTTAGACCACTATCAGAATTTGGTATGTCATGCACAAGGCAGGTATTATGGAGGGGACTAGTCCAAAAATAATAACACTCACAATCAAGGAAATGTGCTGTATTTGGATTATGTTGTCGATGGCAGCAGCATGCAAGGTTGGAGCTCAAAAATCTGTGACACAGCCACCACAAAATCTAACTTCACCCATCACTACAAGACCAACAAAGAAAGGTATGTTAGACCACTGTCTTAACTCAGTGTTTCTCAACCCTGGTCCTGCATGTTTTAGATGTTTCCCTGCTCCAGCACACCTGATTCAAATGATCAGCTCATCATCAAGCCTCCACAGAAGCCTGATAACACCCAGATCATTTGAATCAGGTGTGTTGGAGCAGGGGAACATCTAAAACATGCAGGACAGGGGTCCCTGAGGACCAGGGTTGGGAAACACTGTTTTAAATTTTGCATGACTTGCTGGACCTGAGCAATGACTTGACATTCTTGATTCTTACCACAGTACTTATGACCTGCTTAAGACTTGATGGTTTAGACTCAAGACTTGCTTGTGACTTGCACAGGCACACTTTTCTCCCACCTACTCCTACTCCTTCTTAAACATTCAAACAGTGTTAGCACCAGACAAGTGCAAGTAGCCAAGAAAAAGACGATAAGGATATTTCCTCCCCTCTCTGGAATAAATCAGCACTGTGGACATTTTTTGGACAGAGCACATGCCATGTGCAAAAATGCCATTACAAGATAATCTAGTCAGAAAAAACAAGAAACCTGGCCAGACATCTCATCTATACTCTAAATATATTGTTTTAAAAATCCTTCTGTTAAGGCAGTGGTTTTAGACCCAGAAACAGACACAGCAGGTAGTTGCAAAAGGTAAGAGGGATTTACTGTGACAACCAGGGGTGAGGGGTGCTGGAGAAGGCAGGGGACAGGCAGGCAGATGAGGAGGGTGAATGGATGGAGGAATGAGCTGGAGCAGCATTATGGCTTGATCTTGAGACATTGGCACTAGAATCCTGAATGCAAAGGAGAAAATGACGTTAGAAAAAGGTAGCATGAGGAAAAACACTAGATCTCTTGAGAAATACAAAGTAGTACTGAGAGGCCGATGGTGTACCATGGAGCTGGCTGAACTATCTGGTGTTGAATGGTTGGAGAGCTGGCTTCTTGAGCAGAGTGTTGATGAGGTGATTGCAAGCAGGTGTAGAGGTCCACCATGTGCCACATGAAGTAGCCACACCCACAACACACCTACACACACACACACAGGGGAGGAGGAAACACAGGGGAAATAGGGAAAGCACAGGGAAACACAAGGGCCTGAGCTGTGACACCTTCTAACAGAAGTGGACCCATTTTTTAAGACAATAGATTTGTAGTCATTGTTATAGATGGTGGAGAGTGATAAAAAGTGTAACTAATACGTGTATTTGTTCAGCTATGGTAGAAGAAAAGTCTTCTGGCCACTAGGCTGATTTATGCTTTGTGAAATGTCATAGGTTTAAAGGAACAATATGTAAATTCTGGATGCTGCTGTTCCATTTCCTCCCACTGTACACCACTTAAGCCAAAATATTCCAGACACGAGCGCTGCCATCTTGCTGTGGTGACCTCATTTTGAACCAAGTATGCTCAATAGTGATCATCATTGGAGCTTAGATTTCCGAATTCCTGCCAGCTTAACTGGCTGACTCAATTGGGAGCAGAGCTCAGCTGTCAATCATGGCATGAAACCCTCCTTTTTTTTTTTTCTTTTTTTTTTTTTTAGATATTTTTTTGGCATTTTTGCCTTTATTGGATATGAGGAAGGACAGCCAGAGAGTAGACAGGAAACGGGCAGAGAGAGAGGGGATGACACGCAGCAAAGTGCCGAAGGCAGGAGTCGAACCAGCAGCCACTGCAGAGGACTAACAGCCTCCATACATGGGTCGGAAGCTCTACCAACTGAGCTAAACGTCCGCCAAACCCTCCTTTTTATAGAATCAAATAACTATTTAAAACCAAAAACTGAACATAAAACTGAACACTTGAACAAACATCAGCATGATAAGAGCAACTTAAAATGACAGAAACAATCTTTAAGAAAAAAAATTATTTGACGTGTACTTGGATATTTTAGTTTGGCCATGTCCTATCTATTAACATTGGGGAGGCAGGATTAATGACCTGTACTGCAGCCAGCCACCAGGGGGAGATCAAGATGCTTTGGCTTCACTGTTGGGGAGATGTCATGTTTTTCATTTCTAATGTATGTCAATGACTCAGACAGATATCATTATTCTTATTATTATTATTGTTATTATTATATATTCATTTTATTTATAAAGCGCTTTTCAGTGACCCAAAGTCGCTGTACAAAAGTGCACAAATTACAAAAGAAATCAAAACACAAAACAAAGAAATACAATCATGTTTATGGACAAGGTAATGTATTTGAATTTTATTCACGGTATCTTTAGTCATGTGCACCAACTTCCTTCCTCACTCTCTGGCGTATCCTGTGTTATCATGGAAGTTATAGCAATTAGCAACCAGCTAGCCACAGCTAGCAGGACATACACTATTACCTTGAGTAGATGATGGATCTCTCTGTGTTTTAAGATTGTTGTTTTGTGTACACAAGGTACACAAAGTACACAAGTACACAACTCAATAAAATATATAACATGTCTAGCTCTTTTAGATAATTTAATGCAGGAATGTTACATGTTATAACTTTTCTCTATGAACCTTTTGAACCCTGCATGATGCAAATTTATATCTTCTTGCTGTTTACCCGTTTTATGTCTTAATTTTTTTAAATGGCTTTTTTTCTGTAATTGATTGTGTTAATAGAACATAACGTACATATGTAACATATGTAATTAGAAAAACTACACACCCAGAAGTCCTGTGAAGTCATAATTTTATCCCTCCAAAAGTTAATAATAGCCACGGAAGCTATGATGCCTGTGTCTATTCATACCAGGATGTAGTCATACAAACAATGGGTCTTGCTTTGTTCACTGATACAAGAACCAGGAGCTGCTGGATAAAACACTTCATTTTCACACAAAACTAAACTACAACAAACCTACCACAAACTGACCTTCTTGACTTGTAAAATTATGTCTGACATGATAAATATGTGTGATTCCTGACACAATTCAGACGGTAGCTTGACTAACATCTCTCTAGTTGTCCATGAATGGATTTAATATTACATTGTGATGAAACTTGTGATTTATTACAATGTTTGCATGAGAGTGTTTGATCAAATATGGCAAAATGTTCCCCAAGTTCCTGAGTGTGGGAACCAGGTGAAATTCATGTTTGACTTGATTGTAGCAGAGGAAGGAGAAGAAGAATCAAAGCTGTGCCAACAAACAAAAAGCTCCAGTATAATGCAAGATTTACAGCCCAGTGGAAGAATCTGAGGCACAATTTCTTTTAGAAAATGTGGGTTTGGAGCCAATCCACCAGCTTGGTCGGATCTATTTTTATGGGGATCTGTTGAGGTCCGTGGAAGGAAATTAATAATGACTGCACTATATTTATGTGACAGTTACAATGACTAGTTACTTTCCAGATGAATGTTTTACATTCAGAATATGAGGTTAAGGTCGTCCATTGTGATAAATTGTTCAACAATACTGCTTAACGTTTTAACACATCAATAATTCAATGGTCTTAAAGGGAAGACATATTATTATTATGGATGACTTGCAGATGCAGCTAATGTTTGCCCAGTATGGTTAGAATGGAATGTAATGCTGGCCAGATTTTCATTTGATGTCTCTACAACATCACTGCCTACAGAGCATGATTAGCATATTTATGGTTACAACCAAACCCAACTAAAAACACTTGTGCAAGGCTCAGGAAACAATAGGATTATTTGAAAGAGTAAACACAAATTGAAGTCACGTAAATTTTATTTTATTCAGCCCAAAATCTCTAAGCTCAAATTTGAGAGGACTTCACAACACAAAACATCCTTCGCCTCGGAGCCTCAATTTGGATAAAAAGAAAAAAGTCAGGACTCCAGGTGGAGACAAAGATACTCAGATGCCAAAATATTGTCCCTTACCTACAGATTCTGCACTCATATACCAGTATCTAGAGACTAGACCCATGCTAAATATGAGGATATCTCAGACTCTGTGGCAATAATTTTGTCCCACTATAATACAGTAATGTACTAAGGTCCAGTGCAGAGGTGGCAAAAGTACACAAATTCTGTACTCAACCAGAAGTACAAGTACTTGTGTAAAAAAAGACAGTTACAAATTCAACTTCCTTACTGCAGTAAAAGTGAAAAAACACAGGCTCTGAAATGTACTCAGTGTAAAAGTATAAAAGTAAAGTTTTTATGTCTTGTTACGTCTTTTTCATCTTATGTCGTTTTTCTCTCTTACATGATATGCACTGAAGGAAGCATCTTTTCTACGTGTTATTGTTTCATCCATTTAGGCTGAAATCAGTCTTGATGTTGGGAAGGTTGTGTACAATGACGCAAAATAAATTTTGTCAAAATTGCCCTCAAAAACATCAAAACTAAAAAAACAGGTCTATTTTGAAAATGAAAGGAGTAAAAAGTACAGACATTTGTGTTCAAATGTAGGGAGTAAAAGTAAAGTAAGTAAATAAAAGTTGTCAGAAAAATAAATACTTAAGTAAAGTACAGATACCTGAAAAATCTACTTAAGTAACAAAGTATTTGTACTCAGTTACTTCCCACCTCTGGTCCAGTGCGTATATTTATGGGGGTTGATTGTCAGAATATGGGAGTGTAAAACTATCTTCATTGAGTTAGAATGAGCCCTTTATATCAACAGAGGGTGCGAGTCCTCTTCCATGGAGGCCGACATGTTGCACCACCATGTTTCTACAGTAGCTCAGACTGGACACTGGCATTAGATACAGCCTTTCACATTTTTCATGAGTCTTGCAGCCACCATAGGTTCTCACATGTTTGGAAGGGGAAGGGGAGGCAAGTAGTATTAGCTGTTTGCAATTTAGATGCCACTAAATTCTATGCACTGGTCCTTTAACAGGTTTCTGCTTGATTTAAATACAGCAGTCTGCACCAAAATCTAGATATAGCACTAAATATAATGTTAATAAAACAGTCCTCCACGAGCTCACATAAATAACATGCCATCAAAATGTTAAATGCAGGGATGCTAAATTTGGCCGCTGTGTTTACCCACATATATCTGAGTGCAAATACAATAATATATAATAATCTGCAAAGCAAGGTCTGAGTGCACCTGCTTTAATGTGTTGTGTTAACATAATTGCCATTTTAGTTGAACTCTGATCACTATCTGGTGTGTGTGGGAGAAACAGAGCACATACTGTATCGCCCCACATGACCCTGAACGAGATAAGCGGTTTACAGGATAGATGGATTTATGTAGGCATGGATGGATATAATATTGCCAAAGCATGCACATAAAGATTTTTTTGAACAATGAAATACTTAAATACTTTGGTTGATCCGAGCCTACTGCAGTCATGTTAATCTTTGTCATAATGTACACACATCTGAATGCACTTGAGTTATTTCTGAAACATTTAACTGTACAGTAAAACAGCAATAATGTTTATTAAATTACAACAGCAAGGTTCTAGAAATCACAAAGCTATTTGTATGCTATTTCTAGGTTGTAAACTTCATCTTCTTCTTCTTTGTCTTTTGACTGCTCCTGTTTGGGGTTCCCACATCTGCTCTGCCCAACCCACATATCCATATATTTGATTTTGCATAGGATTTTTCATGTGGGAGGCCCTTCGTGATACGAGCCTCCTCATTTATCCAGGCTTTGGACCAGCAGTTTAGGAATGCACTGGTTTGTGCTTCTGCAGTTGCAGGAAACAAACTGGAGTTCAGCATCTTAACCAAGGACACCTCAAGGCCCAACGATCTACCACCTGAGCCACAGTCACCCCAACTGGAACTTCTGTGATGTGCTTTTTTCTCAGTCATATCAGAATTTCACTTTAGAGGGGTATGACAACACATTCACTCCCATCTCACCAAATACAGAAGCTTGGTCAGTGGTCCTCTTAAAGGGATAGTTCACCCAAAAATAAAAAGTCAGTCATTATCTACCCACCCATTCACTTCCATTGTTTGGGAGATTCTGCAACACTGTTTTCCTGTGAAACTCCAGCAGTGTTTTGTGGACTAACAAACAAAACCGACCTTCAGTCGGCATGAGGGTGAGTAGATAATGACTGATGAATGAATGGATGAATTTTAATTTTTGGGTGAACTATCCCTTCAATGCTTGTGTCAGTTTTTCATGTGCAGGGGTCCACGGTCAACTTAACAATAATAAATATGCAATATGAATATGACTTTGAATATAAAGGCACAAAAACTATTAGGGTAGGTTTAAGCAACAAATACAATACACTCTAAAAACAAATGTTAGCCTTTCCTCTACAGTAAAATGTATTTTTAATTACCACTTTCTTACATAATACTTTGTAGCAGGTCTTATAGTTTTTTTGACATTTTTGCCTTTATTTGATAGGGACAGCTGGAGATATTATAGTACAGAGGTTAGAGAGACAGGGAACGCCACAGACGGGAGTCGAACGCGCGGCTTCTGCAGAGAACCAACAGCCTCAGCACATGGGGCACACGCTCCACCAACCAGGCTACAGGGGCACCTCATAAACACAAGATGATTAAAATTACAGTATCTGTATTATTTAAAAATAATTTTTAAGAGTTCTGAAACTAATTACCAGAATTATGAAGACAAGTTTTTAAGTTGACAAGATTTAGCTTTTATTGTTTTTCATTATAAGAAATTAATTTGTACAACAACAAATTTGTTGGGCAATTAACTTTTTTAATTTGAAGTGCAGTCTTCAACAATACAAATTTAAAATGTCCCGCAAATTATAGATCAACAAATTAGCCATATTGCCCTGGAAAATTAGAATTATGCCATCACAGCAAAGTTAGGCCTTAACAATTCCAAGTTTAAAATCACTTTGTGAAACATTTGTAAAGATTTTTCAAAATAAATATAATAAAGCTATAAGCAAGTGCTAATTAAATATTAACTTTCAACTGCCACCGATCTTCTCAAAGTCCTGCAGCTTATTATGATTTCTGCCCCCTGTACATTTTAAAGTTGTAACATTGACATAGATGTTAAGCAATACTTCCACTAGAGGGCGCTGTTCAAAGTCCAAAGTTACTGCAAAGAAGATGAAGAAGAATTAGAACATTCTGACAACAACAAACACAGTGATGCTGGGGAAGTTTGTAATAATTTTACTTCTTCAGAAGGAGGTTAAAGCAGAGGTGGTGGTGGTGGTCTATGAGGCCATGTGTTCATCGCAAATTCTTTTCACTAACAAATTGAGATAAAAAAAATAAATTTCACTTCTAATACTTTCACATTTTTAAAACTTTTTGAGCTGTATTTGTAATTTTTCGGAAAGCGTACACAAATATGGATGAAAGGAACACAGAGTATGAACAGTAGGCTCCATCTGTATCCGGGTCACAGGGTCATCAAGTAAATAAAAGATTATGGAGGAAATTCTGCAAAACATAAGATTTACATCTACAGTACATCTTTTATAAAGCCTTTAAAATGTGTGTATTAGTGATGAGAAGAAAAAACAATAGCCTGTTAATTCTGTCTAAATGCTCTTATTTTGTCTCATTTATGAAAAAGGCTAAAATGTGCGATACTGTAAAAATAAAACAGTTAAGAAAACTCAAAATCTCAATTTACCAAGCCCAACTCAAACTCTGACGTTTTAAGAAAGTCTTATTATAGTAAACAAAACTAGTAATGTTTTGTTGGCATAATTTACTTTTCTTCTTTGGATAAATTTGAATCTTTGGGTTTTAGAAACCTCCAAACATTGTACTTAAAATATTAATTCACTCACTCATCATTCACTTTCAGAAGTTTACTCAATATTTTTTACGTTCAAACCATTTCATTTTCAAGCATGCAAGTAATGACAGATCAGCTTAACAGCTCACTGTAAAAAAATTCTGAAATACTTCTTCTAAGTTTCTAAACTTCAAAGATACAAGTTTATCTAAAGAAGAAAAGTAAATTATCTATTATATATACATACATATATTTCAAAATTTAAGAATTTGAATTTGATTGAAAACTCAGAAATCTATTACAGTAAATTGCCTTGAAATTTTGAGTTGTTAACTTTTTTAAGATTTGTCTTCTTGATGAGAGGAAATAAAAACATGCATATGTCACATAATATAAAGTGACGAGGAAACTCGCAATAAAAATGATCAGGACACAAATGCACAAATTAACTCCTCCCAAGATTTACTGATAAGGCCTGTAGTGAACTGGGTCGCAATGGTTTGTCATTTTTTAAAAAGCGGGTCCCCAGAAGAAAACTTTGGGGAACACTGGCTAGCTTGGGGGATGTAAACTTAAGCTTTCCATTTCTCCCATGTTGAAGGTGTGCAGGAGGCTCTGAGGAGAGTGATACTCTGTTTCATGAGTCTGGACAGTGATGTCTTTTTTGTTGTCTCTCAAAAACGTGAAACACAAGAGCACATGTGTGGTGAATGGATTAAACTCTGTCTTCATCTGCTCTAACATAAGCTGCAAATATTAGCATGTCTGGCTAACTAACACTAGCTGACTAGCTGCAGTAACTTCCACCCAAACTTGTTAGATCCCACTGCATCTCTCTCTGACTCGCTGTCTCAGGTCTTAACTGAGTTAGCTTAGCTCTTATCCCAGCTGTCTTCCATGATCACAGTCTGGCTGAGTCAAAGTCTGCTGCACTTCCTTTTCCCAGTTAATGAGTGTATTTCTGTCATCTATCATGTAGAATGCTGTATTTCACCATCGACCATGTTTGCTGAGATGTAAGCTAGCTTTAGCCTCAGTCTGTTAGCATTAATGTTATATCATGTAGCAGCTGTTAGTAACTTTACATAAACATTTCACAGGGTTCTTGTTTTAAAATGTGTCAAACAGAAACATTAAAACATCAGCTGGAGACTTCTCAGCTGACTCAAGTCAAGTTAGCATTAGCTTACATCAACCAGCTACACTTATGAAATCTGCTTGTGAGTCATTATTTTAGCGAGAAAATCCACCATCATCAGCTAGAAATGAGAAGCTGCTTTCGCTTATGTCTAAGGAATCACAGACCTTGTGGTTCAGCAATTACTCCCAATTTTGATATTAAATCTGCCACCATTATCACTGTGTACTGCATAAATGCAGTGTGAGAATGGAACGTTTGGCAAGGGTAGCAACAGTAACTAAGGGGGTGATGCTTAGCGAAGGGACAATTACTTAACTTGCGTAAGGTCTTAAAAAGAAGTCAGCGGTGGCTGTTAATTTCACACAGGACATGAATCTCCATCTCCTCTGTGAAAGTCCTGTGTTTGTTTGACCTCCTCCAATGTGGACTTGCTCGCTCTTTAAACTACGACACCTGACTTCAGCGGCACATCAGAACATAATGATAGAGGAGTGCCTCCAGGAATGACGCTAGAGAGGTACATACAGGGTCACTAGTTTGACGGACGCGGGCACCGACCAAGCTGCTGTATTTGCCGTTTTGACAACAGGCTGGTTTACCAGAGCAGCCTCATCCTGATGCAGGGAAAACCAGCCTTACATGTGTAACATCTGACCATCATAAAGCTACAATTTCCTGCTTAATCAGTGCACATCATTCACATGAGCAAGTGACATTGTTTACTAGGTAGAAAGATCCATGAAATGCATAAGAACCGTGAAAATAAAGCTGAAGAGGGCAGTTTCTTTGGAAATTCTGAGCTATAACATCATGTTGTGAACATTATGTTGTTGGTTAGGTTGATGTTTATCTTTACTGCCTTTATGTTGCTGTTCATCAAATGCCAGCTGGGAACCAGTAAAGATTATTACCCATACTGTTATATACAGCTCCAGGGCTATATATAGCACGGTGTTAGCCTGTGTAGGAAAAAAGAGGAGGAAGTGCGTCTCCCTCTGATGGAAACCATAGCATGTAGGACATGGGGGTCAGCGGCAGATGATATTTTGCCCTGCCACTCCGTCGCCAGATGAAACAGCACAGATGATTTATGGCGACTGGCTGCATGGCATCAGCAGCAGCAGCGGCGGCACGGGGAGCAGTGTTTTCACTGGCCCCAGCAGACACAGCCAAAATTGGGTTACACACAAAATGTAAAGGCTCTGTCTCGGACTAACAAATTTAATCACGGCCGCACTTCCCTGCAGGTTGTTTTAATACTGCTGGATTACAAAGGTCTCCCATCTCTCCCTGCCTCTTTACGGCAGACACGGATGTAATGCTGTCAATGTGGCTGCAGCACAGGATTCTTTGAGGACAGCTGGAGTTGTCTTTTGGCTGCCTTTGAACATAAATCGCAAGTTTTAAGGCAGACCCCATGGATTAAATGCAAGGGTGGAAGAACTAATTACAAATACTCAAGTTACTTGTATTTAAGTATACATTTCACTATGTAATCTTTTTAGTTACTTTTAAAATCAGAGCATCAGAGTATAATTTGAATCACTATCCAAACCTTTCTACTGCATTTTTGTTGCCATTAGTGCTATTTGATCTCAAGCGTGCTGATGAAAATCTGAACATACCAACCAAAGACCCCAACATGCTGCAGCAGGTACCGGTGAGGCTGAAGATTTGTAGAAACAGAATGACAGCTGATGATAAATTGTTAATCAGTCCCTCCAGGATTTTGCAGGTTTTTTTTAACTGCTTTGCTGTTAAGCTAACATTGGCTAGCTAAGCAGCTCGTTAACCATGTCAATATTAGCCTCAACTTATCATTCTTTGGGCAGCTTCAGATGTCAAATGAATTTGATTTGACCTGCGTGTTTTACATATGCAATTCAGTTATTTGTTGACCACCTTGTATTTTTTTTACACAAACAGAATTATCTTTGGTATAGTTTTTTCTAACTGGTACTCAGTAACGTCATGTGGTTCTTCATGGTTTTCTCCAACTTGAATGCTATCATGTCACAGCATCACATAAAGATAAGCATATCTCTGCATCTGAATATGCTATTTTCTCATAATTTATGTCCATACTTTGGTTTTCTAGGATGTTCTTTTGCATTAAACCATCAGCCGACCTGTTCTTAAAGGATATGTGCACAGATTTAATTATAAACCATTTAAGTTATTTGTTGTTAATCCCCATATAGCAGTGTTTCCCAACCCTGGTCCTCAGCGACTCCTGGCCTGCAAGTTTTAGATGTTTCCCTGCTCCAACACACCTGATTCAAATGATCAGGTTGTTATCAGGCTTCTGCAGAGACTTGATGACGAGCTGATCACTGCCATACAGGGAAATTCATTCTCTGCGAGGTACTGGGTCAAACTATTGTGAGGTAAAGATATGCAATCTTTTGAAACTTAAGACATGCTTCTAAGTGTCTATAATGAGCTCAAATGTTTTCCTTGTGCACTATGTCTATAAGGATCAGTTTATACCCACTCTAGATTCAGATACACCCGTAGGAGCAGTGTGACAATAACTGTAATTTGAAAAACTGCCTAAACCAGGTAGTTTTGTTTCTTAGATCTCACCAAGTTCTGTTGTTGCCTAAAGCTAGCCAAGTAATTTTGTTCCCTATGCTTAGTAGTTTTGTTGCATAACTCTAACCAAGCAGCTTTATAGCCTAAACCTTACTACTGTAAGTAGTTATGTTGCCTAAACCAGGTAGTTTTGTTGCCTAAATCTAACCAAGTAGTTTTATTACCTAAATCAAAGCAAGTAGTTTTGTTTCCTCAGAAACATTCAGTTCCATGTATTCCACCATGCTTAGGATAATAATTATGCAGTAAAGTCTCCTGCTGTAACAGTGGCTCATGAGTAATACTTGAAGTAAAGGGTACCTGTCATTTTTTACCCAGCCAGACACTGTTATTCTCCTGTGTGAGCAGGGTTTATTACTGGGGAGAGTTTTCACACAGAGGCAGCTCAGTCTCCATTGATTATCCCATAGAAAACATGTATTTTAGCTGCGTATCGGCTGCAGCGCTCTGCGGCTCTGCTTCTCCTCTTGTCTGGGAACTTTAATATTTGCTTAATTCACGCCTGGGCACTGTGGGACGCTGCTCTTTTTCGCTGCAAACCAGCATCAGCAGTAGAAAATAAAAGGAAATAAAATAACTCGTCTGCATTAGGCTGACCATACTGTGTGTTTACAGAAAGGCCTTATTTAGATTAATGGTGGTCTGGGGGGGGGGGGGGACTGTTTGGTTTATAATGAAACATTCTGCTCATAATCTCTTTATGCTGTGATGCATGCTGTGTGTTCCATGCAGTTCTGAATATTTGTATCAACAAATACACATGAGAACCATGTGGTTTTACATAAGACGAAATGCTGTAGATCGTACATATCTGAAACACACAAGACCAACAGTTTCATGTTTTACTCTACGGTTGAATTTTTAGTACTGATGCATTTTTACAAACTTCTGGTGAGTGGTGGCTAATTTACTGTCCATATGTAGGTGGTCTGAAAGGTTTATAAGAGGATATGAAAATCATTAAAATTATGAAGCTGCACCAGTCGATATGTTATATTAACAAAGGATCAAATGATAAATGTGAAAGGTGTTGCCTGTAGAGATCCACTCAGAGAATTATCACCAATTCTCACAGAAGATTTTAGTCTCTTAGCACATTGTTTTGGTTCTACTGCCAGGACTTTCACTGTCTTGGCTCAGATGAACTGCTCTGATCAACATGGTCGTTCTCACTCCCAAAAAACCCAAACCAAGCCCTTATGTTGCTTAAACCTAAACAAGGGGTTATGTTGCCCAAATCTAACCAAGTAGTTTTATTGCCTAAGCCTAATGAAGCAGTTACATTGCTTAAACCAGGTAGTGTTGCCTAAAAGTAATCAAGCAGTTTTGTTGCCTAAACATAACAACTCGTTTGGTTCCCTAAATCAAGTACTTTTGTTTCCTTATATAACCAAGTACTTTTGTTACCTAAACCAAGCAGTTTTGTTGGAAAAACATAGCAAGTAGTTTGGTTCCCTCAATCAAGTAATTTTGTTGCCAAATCTTAATCATGTAGTTACATTGCCTAACTAAGCAGTTTTGTTGCCTACACATAAGAACTAGTTTGGTTCCCTAAACCGTGTAGTTTTGTTACCTAAACATAACAAGTAGTTTTGTTCCTTATACCAAGTGGTTACGTTGCCTAGCACAAGAAATTTTGTCGCCTAAATCTAGTCAAGTAGCTTTTGTGTCTTTACTTTGAAAGTCTATGCAGATATCTCATTTTTATTATTGCTAACTTGACCATGGAGCCCTGTATGTGCACTGATGCTATATTATATAGAAAATGAAAATGAAATTTGTTCGTCCACCGTTTTACAACCATTCAACTCAAAACATGTATGTTGTTGATTAGATACAGACTTTCAAGTGTGTATCACTGTTGCAATAGAGATACATCCTGCCATGTCAAGCTAAAACAACAAGTTAAGCGAAGCAGCACATTTGTATGGAAATGGGCAAAAGAGTTGCAGAAGATGAAGGAGACGATTCTTCATTGCCTTTGCCAGAAAAGGGGCATTTTAGGAGCTGGAGCTGATAAATACCTGTGACCACTGTCGAGTCATTTGACCTGACACTAAATGCTGACTGTACCCTTTCCTACTGACGACAAAAGCCAGATGTTAGTGTCCAGCTTCAGCGGTGCTAATGAGGGAAAGCCAAGCATGTCTATTCCACTTTCCCAACCTAACTTTTACCCTGCCAGTCCAGGGTAAGTCATAAGCATATTATGTACTTTATTTTTGATTAAAAAAACTTATAATCAGGGTTTTTTAAAAACACCCACATGCCTGGTTAAAATTCAGAGTGGCTGGTTACTTTAACATCAGGCAGTCGATTTAAATGGTGATAAAACACCCTGTAAGTAGTAAACATTTAGGCCTAAAAAGTTTATGAGAGCATAATTATGATAAACATTAAAGGATAAAACTGTGGCTGAATATTAATGGTGTTACATGCAATATCACTGCAACAAAACTATGTGTCATTCTAAAATGACAAAATATAGTCATTTTCAGACAGAGGACGGAGTCATTTTTCAGCTGTTTGTGTGAGCTGGTGTTGAACTGGATCACATCACCATGCAGGTGCTGATGCCACAGGAAGCCTCTGGATCTAATCAGCGCTACATAAAGAGCAGGAGAGAGCGTCGCTCATCTGTCAGGCAGGAAGAAGACGCTCTGCGCTGACAGCTGGGAGAGATTGCATTGATTTCCAGCTCGCCGCCACCACAGCACAGTTAATGCGCACAGAGCGGTGTATATTATGCATTAGAGATGGGAATGGCAACAGCAAGGGCGCATATGGACCCTGATACCCATATTAACTGTGCAAGAGCACTGAGGGACCGCGTGAAAATTATTTGTGTAATATTTTTTTGTTGTTACTATGGAAACCCATTTCCACCAGTGAGGGAAAAAAAATATTCCCATGGTAAGGCATAATTATGAGATAAAAAGTCATAATTATTAGAAAAAAGTCATTATGAGAAAAAAAGTCATAGTTATGAAATAAAAAGTAACAGTTATGAGATAAAAAGTCCAAATTATAAAAATAAAAAGTAGATAAAGATAAAAAGTCATAATTATGAGATAAAAAGGACATAATTATTAGATAAAAAGTAAAAACTTTGAGGTTAAAATGTCACAAATCTGTGTGATCTGATGAATAAACCCTTCCTTACAGCAGTTCTTCCATTATAACACAATACAATGCAAGTCATGTATTATGGAGAAATAAAAGACTTTATTACACGGCATTGTCAAATGCTCGATCCTGATTGGTCAGTTACAACATTCTAAGGTCTGTTATTTCTGTAGAGCAGACCGCTGCTATGAATAGCAGACCGTTGCTATGGACGCTTCTGATTGACTCTGGTGGATCACGTCCTGTCATATCAATCTGCAGAAAGACGTTTACACCTGCGGCAAGAAGTCGTTAATTTTCTGTTGCTCCATCAGAAAAAAATTGAATATTTTTTCAATATCAATTTTAAAAAAGTAGGGAGATTATGTCTGTGACTGGGCACACAGATGTGAGAGCAGTCTGAGGAGCTACTGGGCTCCGACCAATACAGATCGGGAAAAGTGGAGCAAGATCCTGTCCTCTAATTCAGGCAGCAGCAGCAGATCGGGTGAGTGCCTCTCCTAAAGCGTCAGTGATGACATAATATAGCAGTTGTAACAGTAAAAAACTGTTTCCAGGTGTGTCAGCTGCAGGGCCACAGCAAAGAGGAAATATGGACATGAATGAGGACAGAGACATCAGCATCAATATTCCCAAGGACGTCCCATTCACCTTGTCTCACTTCACCATCAATGGAAATGTTCAGTTTAATGTGAATTACAATACTAAATAAGCTAATCTTCGCTTCAGAGTTACCGTTGCTTACAGTTACAGTTCCAACCGTAGAAACGAACAGACTATTTTTTCAAGCGGAAGCAATGAAAACTTTTGTAAATCAATAAAATCATATTTAGATCAACATTTTATGTCAAACTTTTGATTTCTTTAGTGAGTAGCTGTGTAATAAGCGAGAAGGTGATGTCAGGGTTTATTTCTCTATAGTGACTGGCTCGCTCTACATTATCCCTTACATAATGCATGTGCACACTTGCTGAGTTGATGGACCAAAGTGCCTCATCCATCTATAGGAGGAGGTCAAACTTTCATAGCATGCACAGCTTTCAAAGCAGCCTTCAGGGTCTCATGGTGCTCTCACAGAGCTTTGTTGTCTGCAGGGAGTAAACAGTATGGGGAAAAATGAGGCCATGGACGTGAAAATGACCACGATCAAACCCTGAAAATACCAACCAACGCTTCAGTTTCAATCCAAAAATTTTAGAATTTGACTTTAAACATTGTTTGAGTCCTCGTGTTGTGTAGCTTTCCCATTCTTGCTCGACATATAACTTCAGGTGCTCGACAGGCTCACATTTTCTTTTTTTTTTTTTTTTTTTTTTGTACTTTATTGTGTCAGTACAGTATACGACATTCCTACAATACACATCCTGTTATTTAAATAACTTGACACAATATTTAGTTTTTTGTTATCTTTTACCCGTGTGGCACAGTCCCACATAACCTTTCATAACTTAAAATACATATACACAAATACCTTAAAAATAACCAAACAACATTACATTAACCTTACCCAACTAAAAAATACCCACGCAATTACACCAAATACAACAGTAAAATAAATACACACATAAACAGTAAGTAATTTAAAAAATAAAAAAAAATAAATAATAATAATAATAATAAATAAAAAAAATAAATAAATATTAGGCTTCATCTCTACTGTATACAGAGGATATATCTAGTTACTTTAATTTAAAACGAGCCCATTTTTTTTCAACAGCTTTTCTTTCTTATTAATTCTATAAGTTACCCTCTCCATCCTATAAATATTCTCTACAGTCTCTAGCCATTTATTTACTTTGGAGGCTTCCAACTTTTTCCAGTTTCTTGTTATTTGTTTGAGTGCTGTAATTCTTAGAATCCAAAATAAATATTCTTCTTCCTTTCGAAGGCCATTAAAACCTATTCCCAACCATAAAGTGTGTTTATTAAATTTATTATATTAAATTTGTGGGTGGTATGTATGTAGGCAAATTCTGAAATAGAAACAAAAAGCGTGGCAAAATATTCATTTTAATGATATTTATCTTTTTAAATAATGTAAGAGGTAAGATTTTCCACCTATTCAGATCTTGCTTTACTAAATTCTCCAGATTCCCGAAATTACAATGATATATTAGGTCTAAATTATTGGTATGATAACGCCTAGATACTCACTTTATTCTGATCCCATTTAAAGTCAAACTGTTTTTTAAAGTCTCTCTCCAAATGGGTACCAATTTCCATAGCTTCAGTTTTATTTAAATTTAACATATAACCAGACAGTTTTCCATAGTTTCCAACTTCAAATAGTAACGCAGGCAATGAATTATGTATATCTGTGAGGTACACTATAATATCATCCGCGTACATAGCTAATTTCTGTTCATCTTCCTTGATTTTGAGACCCTTTATCTTCTCACTTGCCCGAATCCTCTCCGCTAATGGTTCTATGTATAAAGCAAATAGTTGTGGGGATAATGGGTCTCCCTGTCTTGTTCCTCTTTTTAAATTAAAAGTCTTAGAAAGGATCCCATTCACTCTAACTCTTGCTTTTGGTTCTTTATACATATTCTTCATCAAATTAATAAAAGTTTGGTGGAAGCCAAACTTCTCACACACGCCTTTTCAGCGTCTAGCGTCAATGTTAGCATTTGTTTTTTTTTTTTATTGTATAGTCAATTACATTAAGAGTACGCTGAACATTATCACTTAAAAGACGATCTTTCGACAAATCCTGTTTGGTCTAAATTAATAATTTTAGGTAGTATGTATGAAAGTCTATTTGCTATAATTGATGTGAAAAGCTTTTAATCTACGTTTAGGAGGGACACGGGTCTATAAGATGAACAGTGTTTTAAATCTTTTCCTTCTTTCGGTATTATGGTAATAATTGCTGAATTCCATGAGTCTGGCCAGTTTCCTGTTTGTAGAATTTCATTAAAAACTCTGCATAGAATGGGAGAAATAAGTACCTGAATTCCTTATAGAATTCACAAGTGAAACGGTCACACAGGCTCACATTTTCAGTCTTCTTGACTCTTGTAACCAGTGGTGGAAAGAGTACTGAAAATCTGTACTCAAGTACAAATACACTTCTAAAATATTACTCTATAACAAGTAAAAGTCCTGCTGTTAGGAAAATACTAAGTATTTGTCTCAAAAACTACTCAGAGTATTAGTTACTTTTAGCTGTTAATGTCACAAACATTTGCAAATTTGGTGTTTTCCTGAACCAATAGTTGAAAACACTAATAACAGATTAATCATTAATAATTTATAAGATACAAAACACATTTATTTCCTCATTTACAATTTTATTTGCCATTTTTTTCTCATTTAATTTTCTCTTATTCAACAAATGGTTCTGCCAGACAAAACAAAGTCATATGAGATACAAATTACTGCAGTGACTATTGATTAAATATCCATGAATACATTTTTAAGTGGTTAAATTCTTAACGGCGATTAATAGATTAATGATTAATCATTAACATCCATACTTCAAACTGTGCTGCCGCAGTGTTTTGTTTTGTTTTTCATTTGTATCTCCTGGTTTTCATGGCCCATTTGTGATTGGCTACTAAAATGCAGATGAAAGGTTTGGATATTAATTCAAGTTGTACTCAGTACTCAACTATGATTTTAAAAGTAACTAAGTAGATTACATCTTGTAATGCATATCTGAGTACGAGTAAGTAGAAATTAAATTTATTATCACACTTCACACAGTATTATTGATGATGAAGGACAAAACTCTTCTATGACAGTCTACAGGATGTATTGAGGGTATCGAGTATTCTAGTTCTACACAGTGATCATAGTGTACTGTATGTATACACAGATAGAAAATCAAATTCATGAATTACAGATGATAAGCAGAAGTACCAACACATTCTCATCCAAACTCTTCACAGAGCAACTATTGGTCACCGCCCCTTGGTGTCTGATACTAAAGCACAAAGAACCTTTTCACAGCTGTATTTTACACAACCAGAAAGCCACAAAACGTACTTGCACATCTGCACGAGTCGACAAAGGGGCGGTGACAAATACTCAGTTTGTGACAAGTTGAGATTAAGACTGGCCTGGATGTACAGTTGGATTTGAGATTTCAAACAGGTGCTTTTTTTCTTTGATTCTTCTGAGAACCTTTCCCGTCCTTGTGGAAGACTTTCCCATCAGGCTGCTCTCTCCACTTCAGTGTGACTCCACTCAGTCCACTCTCCTGCAGTCTGTCCTGGAGCTGCATAGGAAACACAGGTTGCAGCCATTTTGGAGCTTTTTTTCTTCTAAGACATAAAAAGCTAACTGCTTTGTGATCACCTGATAAACCTGTGTGTTATTATTTAGTGATCCTAATATGGCAATCATTTGGTCATCCTGTGACAGGGTAATTAGGACACATTACAACAGAACTGTACTGTGAACAAAAGTTTGAAATTTCCCTCTGTTAGACCCTTATTAAACTTTCTTATGGGCTTTTCACACTGCATATTCTTAGCCCAGGCCTATCCTTATCCTTATCCTTATCCTGGGTTAAAGCCTCTGTACACCCACACAGGTGTTTAACCTGGCTGATTATTTTCTTCTAATCTTTTAGCACTGTTTCACACTGGGCTGGGTTTAGTCGATTTTCAGGGGATAACCCCGGAAACTCAGGGCTAACCCTGCTCAGGAGTAGGGCCGGGTAGCCCTAAGCTAAAGTGGTGGTTAGCCCACTTTGGAATGTGTCAAGACTGTGCCAGTGTGAAAGCTCTTTTAGCCTTGGCTGACAGCTCCCTCAGCCTGGGGTTGACTGCTCTCTTAACCTGGGGCTAAATGCCATATGAAAAGCCCTTTTCCACTGTTAGACCTTTATAAGACTTTTGATTTCATCAAAGGAGTAGGCATCAGTATTTGCCACTCCACCAGCTGTATGGAACAGTGTCTCAAGTGTGTCTCAAGTGGTGGATATGTTTAAAGTTTACAGTACAGTTCTGTTGTAATGTGTCCTTAGTTACCTCTATGAAAGAAACACTTTATATCTTTTCATGTGTGTATGAATGTTTTTGTGTCTAGGGATGGATTTTGGCAACTCACCTTTTTCAAGATGTCCGCTTTAACAGCAGGGTCATTCAGATCCACAGAGGAGTCTCCTCTCATCCTCAGCTTTACCACCTGCCTCATTACTGCAGATTAGATAGAAAAACAAAACATAAAATGTCTCCATACTGCTCGTCTGGTGTAATCCAAGTCTCCTAAAGCCCCGACATGCCAAGTTGACTTGAAAGACATCATTTACACTATGTTTTTAGCCTGAATGAGTTCATGATGTGTGCACAATATCTGAACTGGGTGGTGTGACAGTGTGTGCATGTTGGGGCTTTAGGAGACTTGGATTACAGCATACGAGCAGTATGGAGGCATTTTGTTTGTTTGTTTGTTTTTTTCAGTTGTTTTTTACGAGTGAAAGCTGGTCACCATTCATTGGGAGACTCTGCAACACTTTTCTTTCCTGTGAAACTCCAGCAGTGTTTTGTGGACTAAAAAACTAAACCCGACCTTCAATCAGCATGAGAGTGAGTAGATACTGACTGAATTTTCATTTTTGGGTGAAGTATCCCTTTAACACTCACAAAAACAGATGGCAGGTGGACCTACTGTGCCACAGACTTCACGTTTTGACCAGGTTTTAGCTGGTTTAAGGCGCAAGTGGTTTCGACTTCAATGTGGCGTGCCCAAGATACCAAATGCACCTGACCATGCCTTCATTTTGCTTCATTTTTAGACCTCCCACATAGACTAGGTGCAAGTTCATTTGCAAACTTGCAGACATGGCAAAAGTGACAACTGCACTGGGTATAAGATAGGGCCCATACTATAGCTTTTCTTTACAGTCCTATGCACACCGCTTCCACATGTAGAGATATGCAAAGCCTGACAGGCTTGTGGCTCCCTAACAAGATAACATTATAAATGTAAATGAGCACCATGTCTGAGTCCAGTTTAAGATCACTTGTTCTAAATGTAGTATTATCTCTTTCAAACAGCAGCACAGTAAAGCACTCACCAGGTGGAGGGGGTCTGCTGTAGCAGACGAATGTTAATCTAGTTTCACAGGGAAGAAGCTTCCATTGTCCTGAACTGCTCAAAACTGCAGCACCACACACCACGCTCCTGTCCCCAATTTGGTGTGAACCTGCGTGCCAGTGTCTGAACGTGGACTCACTCCCATCAGACCAGTGATCATCAGGATCTCTGAACAAACCAATCCATGAATTTTCTTTCCAGCCAAAATTCAGGATCTCCTGGTTCTCAGTGTGGTTCCTCACAGTGGCCAAATCTATGAAGTTCTTCCTGCAGTAACTCTGAGCACTGGACCATGTCATTCTTTTATTCACCAGAACAAATTCAGGATCCAGCTGTGTTCCTGCAGTTACAGGTTTTAAAAAATGGGTAATTGTTGAGTTCGCACACAGAATTTTGAATGTATCCAGATCAATATATATCTTACTATATCCTTACCTCTGTAACAGACAAATGGCCATTCAGAGAGCAATTACGATCCCACCACCCTCCATCATTTTTAACACACACACACAGCTGACTAGGATTTAGAAAGTCTGGTTCATTGTCCTTATAGTTGTCCCACTTCCTATATTCAGCTCCTTTTCCTCTGTAGCCGCCTGACCACTTCCAGTCTATCTGACTGTATAGACCAATCCACACCTTTACCACCTTGCTACCAACAGATGAAACTACGTTGATAAGTTGGGTCATTTCTTCATTGTTCTCAATGGTGGCCAGGTCTGTGTATCTCTCTCTGCAGTGAGTTTGAGCTTCGGTCCAGCTCATATGATCAGCAACATAGTGGTACTGATGGAGAAGGCAGGAGGAGATGTTCCAGCCTGTGAGGGGAACAAGTGTTGATTAGATAAATGTCATATCCACAGTGCGAGTCTTGGAACGGATTGTTTCAAGTTGTTGATGAGCTGGATCTTTATGGATGGGGGTTAGGCAAGATTTTACTGGCTGTTTTGGTGATTGTTGTGGTCTAAAATGCCTCCTTTCATTGCAGCTTTTCTAAAAAATTGTGATGCACGTTGCAATGTTTTTCAGTGCTTTTTCCTATGAACCTGCGGGAGCAATTGATAATTGGAGAAAAACCAGTTGTGAGTTTGTTTTTTTTATGTGTAATTCTTTAAAAGCAAAGGCAACTTGGTCCCCAGAAAGTAAAACCACATTCTGTTCTCAGTAGACATGAGATGGATATACTATACAAGTCCTTATGGACTGAGCTACCACCACTCCACAAACAACAGTTCTTCATCTGGGAGTCAAACCTGGCCCACCTGGGTGAATAGCAGGAATCCTAATCACTAGACCATAGGGGAAGTGATAGGCTTGAATTACACTTTTAGTCCGAGCCCCTAAGCCAAGTCTAAGGACTTGGACTGAGCTACCGCCACCCACAGCCATCTTGTTATGTCTTTCATGTCTTTTTGTCTTAAGACATTTTTTGTCTTGTTGCATTTTTTACGTTTTTTTACTTGTTTTCATCAAGTGGAGGAGTACAATACCCAAAATAAAAATAATAGCTAATTCCATTCAAATGCATTAAAACTAAAGTAACAAGTCTGTTTTTAAAATGTAAGGAATGGAAAGTACTGATATTTTTGTTCAAATGTAGTGAGTAAAAGTACAAAAAGTTGTCAGGAAAATAATACTCAAGTAAAGTACAGATACCTAAAAAACCTAATTAAGTACAGTGACAAAGTACTTGTACTTAGTTACTACCCAACTCTGTGTCACACAGACATGTTACCCAGGAACCCACCTTCCTGAAAGGGGAACGTTCGACTGGTAACACTCGTGCAGCTCTGGGGCAGTTAGGCTGTAGGTTTTCAATTACTGAAGCAAAAGTACCAATACCAACCCAACAATACTCCACTACTAGTAAAAAGTTCTGCATTCTAAATCTTACTAAGGTAAAATTAGATATTATAGCAAAATCTACTTCAAGTGTAAAAATCAAATGTGGCATCACTGATTATGCAGTAAAATGGTTCCTGACTGTTTTTCTATCTATATTTTTTGATCTGCTGCATTCATGTAGCATTTTACTGCAAAAGGTGATTTAAAAATACACAAATATATCTATGATTATAATCATACAAAAATCAAGCAGTTAACACTACAATTTGTTAAAAACACACATTTTAATTTTTCAATTCTAACTGCTTAATATTAAAATATTAAGCAGTTAGAATTGAAGATAAAAAATATCAAAGAATGAACTGACCTGAGAGACACAAGACACCCAGTAAGATCCTCTCCATCATCATGCTGCTCTGTGGACTCTGCCTTTGTGCCCAGATATGACTCTTAAAAGTCAATTTTACTGACGTCATTGACACATTCAGGCAAATTTAGGAGAAGTCCATCCTAGCTCCTCTTTTAATTTATGTCCAAGTATGTCACTCACTGAAGCAAGGACTGTCTTATGTAAAAAAAAGTATCATTTACATAAACTAACACTGATAAAGAGCCAAGCTACTGTATCAACAACATCACATTTACTGCACATTTACAGATGAACAGAAGAAGTACAGAGGGATTTCAGTTCAGGCTACTCTCTCCAGTTCAGGATGACTCCACTAACTCCATTCTCCTTCAGTCTAAGAAACCAACACATTTTCATCCCAAACTGTCACATACCGACAATTTGTCATCGCTCCTCAGCTTCTGATACTGAAGCCTTTCGTGTCTGTATCTGACGCTGCCAAGAAGAGGTACTGGTTATGACATTAAGAACCTTAACACCTCCAAAAATGAATTGCCATTCACAGAGGTGGGAAGTAACTAAGTGCAAATACTTAGTTACTGTGTGTCAGTAGATTTGTCAGGTATCTGTACTTTTTTTTTTAAACTTTCTTTTACTCCCTACATTTCAACACAAATATCTGTACAAAAAATGGTAACAAGACTAGAAAAGACGTAACAAGATAAAAAAACAAAACAAAAAAAAAACCAGTGTAATCTGAGTAATAAGACTCAAAAGCAGTTTAAAGACTAAACACGACAAGCAACACAAAAAAACATGTAACAGGATGAAAAACAACATAAAAGACAAATAAATTAAATAAAACTATGTAAAAGAGGACAACATTTTACTTTTGTACTTCGAGGACATTTTGGAGCCTGTGCTTTTTCACTTTTTCTTGAGTAAACCAGTTGAATCAGTAGTCTTTTACTTCTGCTTGATCACAGCATGTGTGGACTTTTAGCACACATTCAAGGCTCATCATTGTCTGTGCTTAATGCTGTGCAGGTGGGAGGAGGCAGCATTATTTGCACACGCAGACCAGTAAAAAGGGACATCATATGTTGACAAATCTACTGCCTCTGAGATGTGCTGTGCTAGAGTGCAGTGTTGTTTCACACAGCTGCTCACTGTGTTTAACATCATTAAATCACCTGAAAACACCAGACTGCTACAGTATAACCATACAGACCTCCACACACATCAGACTGGTCAATTATGACTCTAAATAAAGCATAAAGAGGGCCAAAAAATAAGAACAGCACCTTATAAAAACATTTTTTAGGATTTAAGCAGTACTTCCCACCTTTTGTAGCCCTAACTAAAAGGCAGTTGGAGCCCTTTGCCATGTGTCAGATGTCTATGAGTTGTTAGCAGTTCTATAAAAGACAACTTCTCACATGATTTCATTTCAATAACTGTTAGAGGCCAAAGAAATGATTGAGTTATTTCACTTCTTCCCATTAATCATCTCACAACCCCTCAGATTTATGTCGGGACCCTCTGGGGGGCTCTGAACCAGGGTTTGGAACCACTGGACTAAATTATTTAACTGTATATGAAGTAGCTGTCACTAGCAGCTGAGACAGTTTTTTTTTTTTAATCTAAACACGGAATTTCGGTATTAGTGTATTGTACAATAATAAGCAGTCAGGCATGAAAAATATCAAAGAATTAACTGACCTGCAAAAGCAAAAAGTCGAGAAAACACAACATTTCCAGGGAACTTTTGAGTTTTGAGCCCAACTCAAACATTTGAGTTTTGAAAAAAATTTGCCAACTGATAGTATTTTGTTAAAATAATTTCTTTTTCTTCTTTAAAAAAATTTGAATCTTTGCATTTTAGAAACAAAATAAAGATTTTTTTTAAGAATTGTTATTTAGTTTGTTTCTAAAACTCAACTTTTCTCAACTTCTCAACCATCATCATGCTGCTCTGTGGACTCTCAATATGTCAGCATGTGGCTATAAAAGTAAATTGTACTAATGTCATTGACACCATTATGAACTCCTTTTTCTTTTCGGTCTATGACCTTCTTCAGGCCTGAAGAAGGTCATAGACCGAAAGCTTGCAGAAATAAATTGATGATTGCACAGTGTTGTGAGTGTGCAGTTGCTGTTTTTTTGTTTTAAGTGTCTCAGTTCAGCTCCAGCACCTCTAAGAAGAATCTTGCTCACGGATGAGCGGTGGCTTTTTTTCACTTTTGAATTGACACCATTATGCAAATCTAGGTAAAGTCCACACCAGCTCCTCTTGACTGACAGATGAAAGTGTGAATGTGTATGTGACATTTTCATTAAAACTTGTCTAGACAACAAAACCACATACAGTAGCTGAAATCTTGATTAGTCATGTGACACACAACTTTGTGAATCTAGACTTGACTCTCATATACTGTATGTTCTTACCTAGTCTTATTAAATCACAGGTTCCTGGGGCGTGGTAGTGGTGGCAGTGGGAGTGGCCTATAACAAAAAGGCACATGCTGTCTATACAGATTCATGTAACATGAACCAAACTCATGAGCCGTTTGTGCTGAGACCAATGATGCCTCCTGCAAGACTCCACAACAGAGTTCCAATTTCAAAGGTGCCAGTTAGCAATGGAGGCACTTACCTGTACTTTTAGCCACACCTCCTTCAACACTCATGACCTGTTTGTAATAGAGCCTTGTGGCAGGTGTCACAGGACTTGGCGAAGAGTTCCTTTTTCCATCGTTGTGACTTAGTCTCACTCCTTCTACTTTTAGCCTTGGAGGTAAAGTAGTTGTATGTGTGCATTAATGTAGGCACACATGGATGCATGCACATACGTTCATTCCAATGGTAGGCTGGAACTGAACCAGTACACAGGGTGCACACTCTACCAAGTGAACAACTGGGGGCATCCTAAGATGTATTCTTTGTATTCTCTTCAAATCAAGAATAGTAGGTTTAGATGGTATGAATCAACCCTATCTTACAGTTGCAAGTTATTATATCACACAATATAATACTAGTCATATACTTTAGCTTCATACAAGGATATAATGCATGTGCAGAGGACACAATTCTTCAGCAAAGATACATACAAGAGTTGATGGACCAAAGTACCATGACAGGCCATTCTCACCACTAGCGGAACAAATCAGAGCCGGGCCGGGGCGGGGCAAATGACCGGGCCGTTTAAACCCAAATAATAAAGCTCATGATAACATCATTTTACAACATACACATGCCCGCAACAGGGGGCTTACAAGCTTCGGCACCACGGAGAGCGACTATGTCATTTTGAAGTCCATCAAACGGACATGAAGTATAACAAACCAGGAGACAACAAAAACATTAGGCTACATGGTCACTAATAATAAAACAACACAAATTCAAAGCAGTTCAGCACCACGGATAGCGACCACATCATTTTGACACCCACTTAAACGATTTCAACTCAGAGCCTGTATCAGTAGCTATAAAGTTTAGTAAAACTGGCACAGCGGCCCACATGTTCACAAACACGATTTCAATATGAAGTACTATAGGCCTACTCACCACTATTTGAAGGGCATACGACGAGCCTTGCGCTCCGCGAACTCGTCCACGATGCTCTGTATGTCCATTTTCTTTGCTCTCTCATTCTCTATGGACAACAGTTTGCAACTAACTCACACATTGTGTATAGTGATTGTTAGAATTGCTACCTGTAATTAACCTGGCTCCCTGGCTGTGCTGGCAGTTTTGGCGGGCCTGAATCGCTGCCAACAAAAATGTCGGGTTCATCTCCAGGACAACGAACAAAATATGTGTCCAGTTTATGTGTCTTTTCGCTTTGCTGCTCCACTTTTATGCTTATATGAAGTGCCACTCATGTTAACTTAGTCCGTAAAAATGCTCCACCTAGTTTGCAATCTGTTGACAAGTGACTGATGATGACGTTGGTGGACGGTTGGTGACGAGTTTTACCCAAAATACACTTGGAGACAATATCGGCGATCCACTTGTAAATTTGCGCGTCATAAAGTTAAATGTGAGAGTGAAAATAAAGCCAGTCATGCAGCACAACATTTTATTCAATATTTTACACCTACTACATCACTAAAGTCAGTCGGTCTTGTAAGGTTTTTAGCAACCATGACTCAATCCTGACTGGGGCAACCTATATAACCCCTGTATAAATCTGCATGACGGGTGATGTTAAATAGACTGTGCCCATACTCCGGGCTCCTCTGGGCACAAGTCATGGGAGGGCCCGACTTCTCCAGCTCCCCTCAGCCATAGTAGAGGCCCGACAATCAGGGGACACTCAATCTTGTCCAGTTGACTTTGTCAGCCACTTTCCTTACTTGTATGTCCTGTTTTGTAGGGTGTGGCATTTCTGGATTGTAGATTAATAGAAAGTCTTGAGACTGGAATGTCAGACACATTCTGCAGCCTCCCTGCTGTGACAGTACCATGGTTTCTCTCAGAGGTGTCCCCAGAATAATTCGCAGTCTAGCATCAACCTGGTCTTGTGACTTTGATGCTGCTTCCTGATGCAAATCCAGATGTATGTCCTGCTGGAAAGACTTGGTGATGGAAAGTTGGAAGAGCTGTTTGTCCCAGCCTTTTCCGAGTCTGGGTCTCAGTAAAGTAAAGGTGGGGGAGCTGCTTTGTCAAATTGACCAAACAATTTCCTACAACAGGCTACAACAGACACCAGGCTTTGTGTTTAATGTAAAACCAAAAGTCTACATTGACTTCTCTTTAACTTAAGTTACACATGTCACGCTATGGTACATTAACTTATGTAATATAAAGTTACTTATTTGAACCCAAACACGATCTTTTCCTAAACCTAACCAAGTAGTTTTGTTGTGTAAAGTAAAGTAGCTTTTGTGTCTTTATTTTGAAGGCCTACCCAGAAATTCCATGTGTGAAACTGAGGGGCTTTCATAGTTTGAAGTGTAAGGCCACTGACCAAGCTGCTGTATTTCACAGCCAATGAAGCTCCTCTCCTATCTTTAAGGAAGAGGTAAAACTTTCACTGCATGCATGGCTTTCAAAAGCAGACTTTCATGATGCTCTTACAGAGCTTTGTAGCCTACCAAGAGTAAACACTTTTTGAAAAATGAAGCCCTGAAAATGAAAATGGCCTCAATCAAACATATTGAAAACATACACCAAATATTGCCTTCAGTTTAAATCCAAAAGTATTGGAATTGACTTCAAACACTGTTTGAGTTCTTGTGTAGCTTTGCTTTGGAACCTGACTGTGGAAACTCTTTATGTTTTGGGTATACTTACCTGTGAGAAGAGATGCTTAACAGGCTTTAATATTAGGAAAAGTTGCATGCATTCCTTTCTTAAACCTTAGTCTCACCTAAATCTATCTTCCTTTAACATCTGAGTTCTAAGCAGTAGAGAGGTTATGGCAGAGCATTGAGAAAACTAATTTAAATAACTACCTACATGGTTTAAGCTTTATTAATGACACTTCAGTACACTGAGCTTCAGTGTTTCTGCCAGTTTCCTCACAGCTCTAGAGAATGTGACAGAGAAAGCCTTATCACTGAAGAAAGCATGCTGGTGGTATTTTTTCCCTATTTGCTGTGAAATTCACTAAGTTGCTGATCCTATAAGTCGACTTGGTTTCTGCCATTGTTACAGTGGCTCTAGTTATAGTCAAGCAAATACCATGATAATCCAATTTCAAAGTCTAGCAGCAACTTTAATGCCACAAAAACAAGCAGTGAGTAGCTCAAGAATATTGAAATGTTGACTCCCACTCAGGATTCCATCAGGGTAAGCTGCTCAGAAAAATCAATATTTGCCAGTTTACTGTTTTACAAGTGGGAGAAGTTTCTTTATGGCCTGCATCAGGGTTGACAGGACAGGACCATGGGTCATGATGCAGGTGTACCTCAGCCAGTCAAATGACAATGTAGGCTACCGCTGCAACCAAATAAAGAGAGCAGTAGATGTTGATTGGTTGAACGCTGAAAAACTTTGAATGTTGAAAAAATAAGCACCTAAGACAGATACTTCTTTACAACAAACAACATGAAAAACGGTCTCATACTGGAACCAAACCAACTGTTTCCCCCAACAAAGAACCAGCACTGTTCCACTTCACACACCTGATTTTGAAGGATCTGGAGAATTTCCCCCCCCAAAATAAATTGCTTTAGAAGCTTAAATGTTGGTTCCAAACTGGAACCAATACTATATAAGTGTGTTTTGAGCGTACATTCAAATAAGGACATGACTCAGCCTGCTGTATTTCCTCTGGCAGGACGTTCCAGAGCCTCGGGGCTCTTATTGTGAAGAGGATCTCAAGGTGGGAGCACGCTCACAGGGATATGGGGATAGAAGTTCTTGGAATCCAGCTTCTTGCATCAACAAGGCAGTCCTGTAAAGAAGTCAGCATAGTGAGGTCAGTGAGCTTAATGGGGACATACAACTGTGTGTTGTCAGCATAACAGTGGAAGGAAACACCATGTCTATGAATAATATCACACAAAGGCAGCATATACAAAGAAAATCAAACTGGTCTCAAAAAAAGACCCTTGAGGTACCCCATACTGAACAATAATATATAATATAATTGAGGACAAATGGATATTAAAATAGGTTTTCCTTGGGAGCAAAAAGTACACACTGACACATTGTGCAACGTCCTCTACTAATGATCATTCATCAGTTACAATGGTTCCTCTCAAATCTGGTGGAAAAAGGGGCAGGTTTGATAGATAGCACCAAGGTTCCAAGAATCTTGAATGAAACCGGTTCGAGAACCAGAGCTAATCTGGTCTACTGAAACAGTTTTACCCTTCCTTTCACAATTTCACAGTGCTCAGTTACTCAGTGTTTCAGGTAAAGAGAGAGAATGTTCTGCTCCTGTTTGATTACTATGAGAAGCGACAAATCTTATGCATGGAGCATGATGGCATAGCAGGCAGCGAAAGAAGAAGAAGAGGTGGGCTGTCATGGTGTAGTAACCAATCAAACCTTACATCCATTGGGTTATTCTACAATATAGATGCAGCTTTTGCACAGTCGACTCAGTGTATGGACTGACAACTAATTGGATCTGTCCACTGATGGCTGAGGTCTGCATGTTTCTGTCCTTGGAGGAGCCAATCATGCACACATTCACTTGACTGATTGATCAGGTAGTCAAACAGAACAAAACCATGTTTCAAACAATTAACACAATAAGGCCGACTTCCTTTTAACAGATCATAAAGCTGTGGAACACAGATACAGACACACATCTGAAATGAGCTGGAAAGCTGCCTGAAAGAAAACACAGCAAGTGGCATAACAGTTGACTGAATAGTTGTGTAAAAAGAAAAGGAAAATTCAATTCATAAAATCACAAATGAAAGCAGCAAAAAAGCCAATTAAAAAGTTGGCAGTAGCTTCTCAAAAAATTGTATCATAGAATACTGGTACCAAGTTCCTCTTTTCCATTCAAATCAACTGAAGAAGGCAAAGCTGCTGTATAAAGAGTGAGAAGTGTTACAGCGAATACATTTTAAGTTCTCACATCTCTGCATTTGGAATATTTTCTCAGTGGTTTCCAAACTGATTATACTTTTTAAGTTCTTACTCTGACTGTGCAAAAGCTTGGAGGTACTCTAACAATACAAGTCTGTGACTGTGTCTTCAATAAACCTTCGAAATTTTCACATTTTCACATTTTCCCACAGTGAAACATGTTAACAACATGAAAACAGCTCATTTGTTTCTTCTTCACCCTCTTTTCAGTTGCCAAACAACAAAAACCTGCATCACATACCAACATTACCAACATCTGGTTACGGAGTGGGACAAACAGCCCACTGACCAAATCACCATTGGTCCTGGTCATGGTCGGTCATCTGACATTAATCAGCGAGCTACCATTCAGACTTCTTCATACAAAGTTAAACCAGCTATGCAGTTTAGCTCCCAGCTATTAGTCAAGCAACACACTTTAGCTCCCAGCTATTTTGCATCCTTCATCTCTTTTCAACTTTTCATACTCCTTCAGCTGCTTCTTCATACAAATGAAGGCCAGCAAGGCTGACCACCAGGCTAGCATCAGCTTTTTAACAAAATTTTAAATATTCCACATCTTTAATGCATCACTGGTGTCGTTCAAGTTTAAAAGCCAGCTATGCAGTTTAATGTCATCTTTTTCACATCCAGCATTCACACAGCAATTTCTTCAGGAATTAGCTTCTCTAGTTATTATTATTGTTATTTTCCATTATTGGTATTATTCAGCTTTTAAAGCCAGCTACGCAGTTTAGTTGGCAGCCATTAGTCAAGCAATGCAGTTTAGCTCCCAGCTGTTACATCCTTCATTTCTTTTCCACTTAACACACTCCAACAATTCAGTTTAGCATCAGCCTTTCAACAAAACTATTATTTCACATCTTTCATACAAACCCTATTCCAAAAAAGCGGATGTGTAAAATGTGAACAAAAATGGAATGCAATGATTTATCCTTTCTGACCTCAGTTCAGTTGAAAACAATAATACAGACAAGACAAGCGATTTTATGTTCAAACTGATTAACATTATTGTTTTTTGTAAATATACACTCATTCTGATTTTGATGCCTGCTGACAAGTAGGAACAGTGACAGTGACTGTATACAGGATTACAGAGGTAAGCATGCCCCATCCCAATTTATTTGGAGACATCAAATTCAGAATGTGTGTATTTATAAAAAAAAAAAAAAAAAAGCAATAAAGTTTATCTGTTTGAACAATAAAGATGTTGTGTTTGTGCTGTATCTCAATTGAATTGGTGTTTCCACATTTTCAATGCAGGGAAGGTTGTGTCATAATTTTGCAAAAGCTCTGTTCACCCTGTACACACTGTAACAACAAACCGCGTTTTAATATTTACACACCCCTGGAGACTATTTTGGAAAAGTTCTGGGTAGAGAAAAAAATGTTGTTCTAGTTGGGACAGAGTGCTGAAACGGAAAGAAAAAGATGCATTTACAATTAATTTGGATATATTCTGTGTCGCAGCACCAGCATGCTCAGCACACCGGGAGTTTATTGATTGTCTCTTTCTTCTCAATTCACAGCGACAGCCTTTGGATTTGGAAACCTGCGTACAGAGAAACAGGAATGCAGCTCAGAGGGGGTCAAAAGCAGAGTAATTAACAGCTCGGATCATGTGCTAATTGCTACACAGTGTCCACAATGTGTGTCCTAATCAACGCCTCGCCTGTCGGAGACACACAGCCAACTCATGCACAGGGAATGTGAAAATATGCACAAGGTTTTAAGTTCGTCATCTCTAAGCAGTCACAACACCTGGGCACTGAGAGTGATCACAAGAGTGGCACAAAAAGTAAACAACACCCGGCACCAGGGATGGATTTTGCCTCGAGCATAAAAGATGAAGGGTCAGTGTTCTCCCTCTCTCCAAGACACCGCCTCCGCCCACGAACAAGTTCTATACTGATACAAGGGAAAGACTTTTTTTCTTGCTTCCATCTCACAGTTTAACAGTTTGCTGTAACAACATAGCTGCTCTTTTGCGTCAATTTCTGTGTACTGATAGTCTTTTAAAAAGTGGAGCATCTCACTAAGCTCTGATGACTTTATTGACTCACTCACATCAAACATGTTTACAGGCCTCTGCACATTGTAATATGTAACCTTCAGTACCTTTATTGCAGAGGTAAGGACTTGGTCACATGACTTGGACTCAAGTCAGACTGGAGTCAAAATTTGATGATTTTAGACTCAACTTGACTCGTGGCTTCACTTGGACTTGAGTCTTTTGACTTGAAATACTTGATACCCTCTAAAAAGCACAAGGATGTCAAAATGTGGAAATTGTGAAACCATGAATCAATTAATTTCCCTTCATTTCCAGAATCAACAATCAGTAGTAACAGTATTGATTCTCAGAAAGTCAACACTTAAACCAATCTGACAGCATATGTTACTAAGCTCCAGTTGGAAAAAATGATGCTAAAGATAGTTTTAAGTACAGAAACTATGAGGAGAAAGGAAATTGCACATTCTAATTATGCCAGCCTGAATCAATAGCTTCTATGCTGAGTCAGTGCTGAATCACAGCACTCTGAGATAAATGTCCAACTGCACCAGGATCACAGCTCCACAGGTGCTTATGGGTAGGAGGAAACAATCCAGAACTTTCCATTAGTTTGATGACACATCCTATTTGTGCCAACCTGCATCAGTTGTTTCTATGGTGAGACAATAAAAGTACCAACATTTAGGCAGACAACAGTTACAGGTACCCTCATATTTGAAATGGGTTAGCGAGGCTGAATCCAATGAAAGGGCTGAATGACAAGAAAGCTTAGATCTTAATAGAAGGTTTAACAAAGATACATGTCATGTGTTTCCCTTGGTTCATCATCCTCTTTACCGACAGCTGTTTGTTTGTTGCTGTTGTTTATTTGTTTGAAAACAATCCATAAATTTCCACTAGTTTGATGACACATCCTGATTATGCAAACCTGAATCAATAGCTTCTGTGATAAGACGATAAAGGTACCAACATTCAGGAAGACAACAGTTACTGGTACCCTCAATTGCAGTATGCAAAGCATGAAGGTCAAAAATTACTGTTGCTGAAGCATCAAGCTTGAACTTCATTCAACATTTGAATTTGCACAGTTTGAGTATAGGACTTTGGAGTAACCTTGGACTTGCCGGCCTTGATTTGACACTTGCTTGTTAAGATTTAAAACTTACTTGCAACTTGCAAAATTCAGCAATGCAGGCCTAAATCTTACATCCTGCTTCTGAGCCATCCGTGCTGTTTGGGGATGTTCTGTATTTCTGTATTCCTATATTCTACAAATAATAAACCTACCCACTTCTTTCCTTACCATACTCCCCTCTGCCTCATGTGGGACCACAATGAGCCCCCTCCATAGTACTGCACCCTTGGCAATGTTTAGTCTCTCCTCAAGTTAAGTTAATCTTGGCCGTTCATCCATCACAGCTCTGTGCCAGGTCATTTTTCGTCTTCCAGATTTTCAGCCAACCTTGGAGATTCAATCACGTGCCCAGCCTGCCTTAATGGTCTTGGCTTTTTCTCTTGACACTGCAGTGGCTACACCGTGTATGTGGCTGCTGTACTGAGTAAAGGAGAAGAGTTCCATCACTTATTAATTCCTGACTTCCAGAGCCAACCCACGGAACTTCCCAGGATATGAAGTTTTTCCTTAACTCACTGAGAACTCCATTAAAGTCTCGGATGAATCTTATGGCCCCAGAAGAATCTTTTTTGCACCCCTGACTTTCGGCAGACTTACCCCAAGGCTGATCATACAGTCATTTGAAACTTCTCTGGAGTGACAAAAATTTACTGAAGACCAGATGTTTGTTTGGCAGCACTTAAAATGAACTTTATTATAGGTTGGCACTGTTAGCTCAAGGACTGAGGTTCAAGGCTATCTTTATTGCCCCCTTAGGGAAATGTGGTGTGAAGCAAGTGTTCACATAATGACAGAATACAACAACAACAATAAATAAATCACATGCTAGTTTAAGGAAATGAAAATTTATAAATGCAAGAATGCAAATGTGCAAGTGTATAAATGTGCCAGGGTGGTGTAGGGAATGCAGTCAAAGTGCTGACTGCTATTAAGCACATTGATAGCACTTGGGATAGAAGAGGCTTGGAGTCTTCAGGTGCTCTGAAACAACAGCCTGAGAGCAATAGGTCAAACTCCCTCTGGGCTAAATTTACGCTGTTAAGGACCTGCTTGTTAAAAATGATCAAAAGCTTAGTCTGACTCTCTGAGATCTGGCAGTTTTAATAAGACTTCCAAGTCTGCTCTTAATGGACAGATTTAGGTTTCCAAACGTAGCTCCACCAAGCCAAGAGGGTAAACAGGTTCAGTGAAATTTCTGTTACATAGGGTCATCAGCTCAGAAGAAATGTAAAAAGAGTCCATTTTTTTCTCAGGAAAAGAAGTCTCCATGCCCAGTCTCCTAAACGTTAGGGCCAGCAAGATGTCATTCATCAGACCCCTCACCTGAGACTGATCCCACTTCGCTGAACCTGCTGGAAGGTTTGCATTGCTCTCAGGATCTTTGAGACACACAAGCTTCTCTGCATAATAAGGTAACAGCACAGTGAGAAGCTAGCTGCTATTACTAGTGAATTATTCAAGTGCTTGGCAGGATGAGTTGCAAATGTTGCAAACAAGAACTGTAAGTCAGAACAAGCAGTATCAAATAAGAGAACAATGAAATATCATGGATTTGCCCTTTAAAGGGTCATTCAGGTAAATTCCCATCCACCATTACTCATGAAACAGTTTTGCCACTAGTGCCAACAGTCTTTTATTTGAAGTAATTTCTATTGTATATACTGCTGCCAATTGTTGTTGTACAATTTTGTCAGTAAACATCATTTGGTAGGCATTGAAGTTCCTCAAAGACATTTGTTTGCAATATTAAATATGGTTTAATTTAGCTAATATAGTGGCTTTTTAGTTGCTAGAGGGTACTCAAAAGCATTTAGAGAAGTGCAAACCTCCATTAACTCTGAAAAAAAACTCATTTAATCTTCTTTTACACCAAACACAGCATTACTATAATTTAATAGTTATATTCTTGACCCCGAAAAAACATACCCTTAAGATTTGGAATCACTTTGATGAGAAGCTTTTAAGATCTCTAGAAAAAATAGAGTAGAATAAAACATAAATAAAATAAGAAGTGCTGTGATTAGAGATTAAAAAAAAGTTTTAAAAATATAATGAGAAAAATCACCAACAATAAACAACCATAATTACTACTGGTTCTAAGATATTGAGTGTCTATTTTCACCTGTGTGAGATTAGATATTTGATTATTCACACTTGACCTCCCTATTCTAGCTATCAATAACAACAAAATCACTGTGGGTTAAGCACAGGACTCACCTGTAGTAACTCGCCTGTAATTTTAGTCAAGTGAACCATGTCATGACTTCAAATTTCACACTAAATATTTTTTTTTTTAGTTTTTGAATTATTATTTTCAGTTCTCAGTCACAGTTTGGTTATGTTTAGGCAACAAAACTACCTGGTTAAGTTTAGAAAAATCATCATGGTTTGTATCTGCAGGTGCATCTAACCAAATTAGCTACTTACACGTTGGGTGCAAATAGCATTGTTGGCTATGGATACCTGGGTACTTGTCTCTGCCCTGCAAAGCTGTATACATCCGGGTGTAAACAGCCACATTGGCTATTCCACCCCAGGTGCAAGTACCCACAGTGGCTGTTCCACCTGGGTGCATATAGCATCTGCCTTTAAGATATGACACATGATTTTTGAAGCGCAAATTCTACAGAAAATGTATAATGACAGCTGTGAATTAAAAAAAAAGTATTGAAACAACACTTTACATGCTATCAGTCTGGGAGGAGTTTCAATGTAACACTGTGAAATGTCAGTGTTTCATTTACAGGCTGTGAGGCTGCGACCTCACACATAGAACCAACATCAGGAAACAGTCGTGTGTTCCATGAATAGATAATGGTTGCACAGATGTCACAGAGGTTTGGTCTTTGGTATTTAGTTTCCATTTTAATGTTGTTGCCAATGACCCTGTGCTGAGTCAGAGCTGAATCACAGCTCTCTGAGATAAATGTCCAACTGCATCACGGTCTCAAACTGTTCCACAGGTGCTCACGGGTAGGAGGAAACAATCCAGAACTTTCCACTTGTTTGATGACACACGTTTCTATGCTAAGACAATAAAACTACCAGCATTTAGGCAGACAACAGTTACTGGTAGCCGCATATTTCAAATGGGTTGGCGAGGCTGAATCCAATGAAAGGGCTGAATGACAAGAAGGCTTAGATCTTAATAGAAGGTTTAACAAAGATACATGTCATGTGTTTCCCTTCAATGAGGACTGATTCTATAACTTTTGTCACTTTACTGACAGCTGTTTGTTACACCAAACTGTCTACAGTACATTTAATGTGGTTTTCCTCCACCATTAATGCCTTTTAACATGTGTCATGCTTGTAAGGAAAAACACAGCACGCCCACTGATGAGAAGAAAACAGTGAGTCTACATATTTGGCTACCAAAACACTTTTTCATAAAAGAGAACATAATAAAAATAAAATGAACAACCACTAGAACACTTTGCTGTATACCCTTATCAAGGTGCAACAGGCTGAACACTAAACAGGCTTTGCACACCTTAATAATTATAACAGATGTCTTTTATTTTGTGGACTTTTCTGTTTCTTGCAGTTTGGAATTCTTGGTTCCTTCTGCAGTGTAATACTTTTCTGCTCATTCTTGAGTATAGTTACATGGGAATGTAATGCAAATTTTACCTGAATTTCAAGTAAACAGGCAATAAAATGCAAATGAATGCTTGTTTCCATCCTGTTGTGCCCAGCTCGCTGACAAGCATAACGAAGAAGGGAGATCCACACAGTAACAGCTTTTAAACAAATAAGTAATTTATTAAAGATAAATCAACATAAGGAAACTACTGGTTAAGTAAGCAATCAGTGGTGTGGAGAGGATTTTGGGTGCTGTGAGTGTGTGTGTGCCATGTGTAGAAGGAGACCAAGGCTAAACTAAACATAATCAAACCAAACAAAACCAAGGTGGGTACCTGAGAGGCACCAGCTTCCCAGGAAGGAGAGAGAGAAACCATCTTGGATTCCTCAAGCTTTTAAAGGCTTGGAGCAGGTGAAGCCAGTCCCCCAGCGAGGAGGGAGGAGCCAGCAATCAGCGAGGACCTGCAAGGAAAAAGCAGAGGCAGGAACACAGGAATACCAGTACTGACCTAAGGCCTGTGTTTCTAACGTGATACTTCTCAACACAGCTAATGATGTGCTAACTCATGAAATAAGGGATTAATCACACTCCAGCGTCTACACTTTCACCCTATTCACTTCATCTCAATTAGCATGGAGGATTCACCAGACTGAGGGCTATCCAAACCCAGCAAAGGGGGTAGAGGATGTGGGCAATAGAAAAGGTATGACAGAAAGATCATTGGATAAAAATAACTACTAAGTTAAGGAGAAGATAGGAAGGTTAGGGGTCCTTCATAGGGAACAATGGTGGTCATGTTTGAAAGAAATTAATGACTTGCAGTTAGAAATGCCCAACTAACAGCAACAAAAATGTTCTTGATCCATCCATCCACCTTGTCCTCCTCTATACACAGACTGACTGCTCAGCTGATTTTCTAACAACAAGAATAAGCCAATCACAACGCAGTAGCCAATCACAGAACAGTAGGGTGGGACTAGGTGAATCCTGGGGGGAAACACCAGTAATGGTCTTCACGGGTCTAAAAGTTCGTGCCCGAACCTGAAAATGTACTACCTGGAAACACAGCCAAGAAATGTCAGACCTGATCTTGGCCGGAGACACAGACCTAATCGGCACAATTTCCCAGCTGGTTGCTATTAAGAAGTTAATGTTAATTTTAAGTTGTCAAAACATAATTCATCCTCACCTTGAAAGTTGATAAAACACATCCAGCTTTTCTGTTATTCCTGTCTTGCTCCTTGAAGCAGCATGGCTAATCCGCTCTTTAAGTCCACCTGCTGTTACAGTGATGCCACTTGTTTAGAATCAGCATGTAGTTTTGTTGCACTGAGGATAATAAAAATAACTTAGACCGTTTGCCCTTCTGAACTTTAATAATGATTGCTTGCACGTTGCCATGGCTGCTAACATCTGTGCTCTCTGAGATGAGTCTGACATTGCTCTGAACACACTCTTCAGTTGTGTGTTTCTGCTGTATGGCCTTAAAACCTTCAATGTCACCTAGTTCTTCCTCCTATAGAGGTTGAATCCTCTTGGCTTGAGTGCTCAGTATCACATGAAGAGACATGCTGGCTGGATAAAAGGACATAAGAAAGAGGAAAATCTATTTCTTCCATTACCTTTTTACCCTGAGCTTACAGATGTTGAAATCTGTTTTAAGGACATTTTTCTTTTCTGTGTCTTCTTCCATTCATAGCTTCATTAAATGTAACAGCACTTCAGCGCTCATCCTCCTAGAGTGCCCTTGTGGCTGTTTTTACATGGACTAGCCAAAAGGAGGATGAAAGAGAGAGCTGTTGAATGTGAATATGCAATTTGAACCAAAGGTCCTTCATATTCAAGCATTAGAAAATGTCACTCTTTGAGTCGTGGGACTGAATCTGTTCAGGATAACTTTAAAAGGGTTGACGCGTGGAAAGTCTTGTTACAAAGAGGCTTTATTGATTGCTTTATGGGCTTTCAAAGCTGTGTGAAATCTTTCATGCAGCTCTGCAGGGCGTGTGAGATCATTATCCGATGCTAGTGATGTGAATGTTACTGTGCTGTGATTTCCATCACTTCTAGATCACAGTTTATTAATTTGAACTCTTACCACTTATCCGGCAGTGACACCATCATTCTCCACATGAGAAATTGACCACTGCTTGATGAAATAACCGCTCATCCTCACCAGGTAACTCGCCGTATACGTCCTCTGTGCAAGCAGCTCATTAAAACCATATTTACATTTATTGATGTTGCGACCTTTCGTGAGTGTTGTGATGTATAATGATGGGGTGAAAGGAGTCCTCATAGGGAGGAGGCTGGGGTGCTTGGATGGGTCAAACATAAGACTGTGACTCAGGAACACGGGGCTTGTGTCCCATAAAACCAAAAATCAGCGTCAACGTATCTAAAGTTTTAGCAACTTAATTGCATTATGAATTAAAACTTTCATTACCTCTGTCACATGAATTACATAATATACATATTTCAACCCAAGCAGTGATCTTTTCCTAAACCTTCTGTTGCATAAAATTAAACAAACTGGGACTGTTTCAAAAAGTTAACCATGTATTTAAGGTCACATTATTTGATGCCACATTACATAAGTACTTCAGGTCTGGTATGCCTGTTGTTGATACTCACCAGTGGTAAAACGTGTTGTTTTGGGACTATCCTAGGTGTGGTTCTAAGGCCTGCTCATACTAGCATTTTAAACACTCAGTTTTTACAGCAAAAATAAATTATTTAGAACTGATTTTCTGCCATTGCTCATTGGCCAAAGTAATCCTTTTCACTGAGACTCAAGGTTTACTTTAATGAACAAAATTTGTGCTGTTGACCAATAATAATTGGTCAATATTTTGAGTACCCCGGTTTCATAAGCAAAAATCACCTTCATTTTCTTAGCAACATTTTCACTCAAAGTACCTGGAACTGTCCCTCAAACTACTTTCTAAGCAACTAAAAGGTTCTGTCAGCCTGTTGTTGTCTGCTAAAGACCCACAATGTTTAGGCAAATTATTCCACTGGTGTATGAAAAAGCCACAGGTGTTTTTATACTTTTTTTTTTTTTGCACCACTAAACAACAAAGATGATGCCATAATAAGCAGCAGACAGTTCCCACTGGATTCAACATAAATACTCTGTAAGGCCTGGACTTCATCATCTGTCCATCAGTTGAATGCTTTCTTCTGTAGTTACACATTGATGTGTTAAAGCACAGTGAACAAAAAACAAAATGGGTTCTGGCTGCAGATTTTTAAAAATGGTGACCAATCAGACATTGTTATTTATTATAGTCCACTGTGTGAGCGACTGTGACCATTTTCTTACCAATGGACACCCATAGAGAGCAATAGTGGAGCCAATCCTTCTGGAAGAATGAAAGAGTCACACTCTGTGGACTTTTGAATCATTTCTTCAGGCACACAGAATGCTCAAAAACCATGTTTTCTGCTATTGGATAATCAAGTGTGCCATTATTCCCCCAATGGTCTCAATTATGCCAAAGAAAATGGCATAGTTATGCTTTTCTTTCCACCCCTCAGCTCCCATAATCTTCAACCCTTAGACATGACTATCTATGAGCCACTTAAGCAGCACATAAATACAGTATGTGATGCCTGAATGAGAAGCAACCCTGGGATCATGACTATTTATGACAGTCCTGGGATAGTTGCAATCACCTCTGGCTGCAACCCCCTGAAAATCCAGGCTGGCATCAGAGTAGCTGGAGTGCGTCTTTACAACAGGTTTATAACAGACGTATTTTCAGAAAATGACTTTTGTCCATCCTATGTGATAGTTCGTCCCATCCAGGACCCAGCTCAGACCCAGCCTCACCAGGCTCAAACAGAAACCAGATATCCAGCCTTATCCCAAAACTCATGAAAAACAACTCAGCATAGGTGAAGAAACTGCAAGTGCCATTCTTTCTGATGAACCAGACAAAGAGGCCTTAGAAAAGGAAAAAAAAAAACAAAGCAAAGGGTGGAAGAAGGATCTCTAATAAGAAGCCAGAAAAGTTAGGGCAATTTCCAATGTCTGTAAAGAGTAAGTTGGTAGCCAAGAAAAGAAAACACAAATCTTCAGACGATGTGCTTCTGCCTTCTGTGTGGAACCAGCCATCTAAAAGAAAATGGGTCAAGTGTACCAGATGCAACAAATGGTCATGGGGCTTGTACTCAAGGGTTCACAGTTTATAGAGCTGTGACTCTGTCAATGACTCAGATTAGGCTATCTAGCCTATCTCAGTGACAAAATTTAAACTCTGTGGAGCTGATCAAGGCCACTCAGAGTTCACTGTGCTGAACTTCTGATGGTCGCTGCCTGTTTATGGTTGATCAAATAGAAGGGGGTAGGCATCATGAGACACTACGGGCCAGAGAGAAGCAAACATAGAGGAGCTGAGAATGCTGATGAGTACCCAGAGCCGTACAACACAGCACTAGCCACGTACACTGCAAGAAAAAACAATGCATTTCACTACTTTTCTACTACTGATTGAAGCCTGCTTTCTTGGGGAATCATTTACACAACAGAGCCATGTTTTTCCCCATAACTTTTATTGTACATGTTCATATACACCACAGAGATTTGCAAGCTGGTACACATGCTGTGGACTTTTGGGTTGGTTGTGCCAATTCTATGAGTGTCACTGAAGCGTGAAGCTTGTCATTGCAGCCTCGGACCACAGCACCAACAGACACTTTTTAAAAAATGCCTTGCTTCTCAGGGGAATGATGCAGACTTTTTACGGCAAAAATGAGTGTGGAAAGCTTCTACTTTTATAGATGTTGTTGAAAAATATAAAGAATGTGTTGATGGTGAATTGTACTACCATTTATTTCTACTAAAGATTATACATTTATGCCCAAGAATTTTAGCCTGACACGCCAGAAACTGTTTAGAAAAGGGCGAAAAAAAAAAAAAAACAAAAAACAAAAAACAAAAAAACACTTGGCAGGTGATTGGATGAACCATCTACCTATCACGTCTAACATGGGCTAACTTCAGCCAATCAGATTAACGCTTCCATAGAGGCTTCTCCCTGTTGTCACAACTAAAACCACGCCTGTAGCTGGCAGCAGTCCCTCCAAGGATACTGATTGGCTGGCAAGATGGATTCTCATGTGATCTCACAAATCTATCTGCCTCACAAAGTAACAAGAATCTAGTTATTTGTAATTTAATTTAGAATTTATTTTAATATGGAAAATGAGTGACTGTGATGGACATTGAAAAAAAAGCAAAAAGTGTGAAAAGATGTCTGGCTCTCCTATGGTCACTACATCCCAAAGCCACTAGAAGCATCACATTTTAACATAAGAAATGAATCATCTGTACGTGCACAGGCATCATTACTTTCAAACAAGAATCCTTGAGAGGACTATCTTTAACAGTGCCTGAGTTCTTTTAGCTCATGAAAGTAAGAAGAATCCTCCCCAAGGGATGACTTCTCTTTCTATAGGAGAGAGCAAACAATGAATGTGATTCCAACCTCAAGCTCCTGATCTAAATGTGTCCTCCAAGACTTGTGTCCATTGTTATCACTGACCAGAGGGAAGGATCGAGAAGGGCACGACATCTGGGTCTCTAAAAGAAAATGCTAATTTCCCCTGACTTATCCAAGCCCTTTGGCTGAAAGGGAACTCACTGCAGACTGCAGACACTGCTGACACTGGTGTCACACACTGGAATATTAGTGTTAGTTCCCAAGAATTAAAGAGTGAATGAACAAATCAGTTCCAAATGCATTTGCACTTTATTAGGATAATGAATGATAAATTAATTTGGTTTAATTTAGTACTAAAAAAGGACTAGTTCTAATGCAACAAAAATAACAATGAACTGCATTTTGAGAAACAGTATTTTTTTTTTTTTCCCTCTCAAATTGAATTGCTAAATTGTGCTCACAATCCAGACTGGTAAACCTTGCCCATAGATTCAATTTCATGACCTTGGTTTAAAGGCTAGACTCTCAAGTTTTCAAGTCTGTCTTAGAACAATAACCATGTGTCCACAGGAATACTAATTCAAAAGATGAACTCTACAGTCCCTGTTCTGTTTAAAAATGTATTTCAAAAATTTATCTGAAGTTAATATGAAGCTGGACATCAGGGGGGTATCTTCTAAACTTACAGCAGTACTACAGACAGCCATTCCTAGCCGAGCTGCAGTAGAGGACAAAGAGGGAATTTCATACTGAAAAGACAACAACTTTGGATGATATCCAGTAAATTTGTCGAACTCAGACAGTTGAAGACTCATATTAACTTTTGTATTTTTGCGAAGGCCGGACCCAACTCAGAATTTTGTCAGTAAAATCAGACTGGGCTTTTCAATATCCAACTATTCTTTCCTTTTTTTTCATACAGACTATCAAGCAGCTGCCAGATTTCTGAACAGAGTTTGGCAGGATGTTCAGGTGACAGCAACGTAATGTAGTAAACAAGTCAAGTTAGCCCTCTGAGCTAATGTGTGCATTTTTACCATGTCTGCAAGATAGCAAATGCACTTGCGCCTAGTCTGTGTGACTGTGGGTGGGAGGTCTAAGCATGAAGGCAATGAGACCAGCTAAAACCTGGTCTAAAGCGCAAAGTCCGTGGTCTTTCAGCACAAGATAGCACCCGGCGAGTTTGGCCGAAACACACACACACGTCTTCACAATCACAAAACGCCTTCATTTATGTTCATTCTTTTCCTCACACAGGAGTGTGGATCAGTAAAGTGTCATTTGAACATATCTTCTAGCAGCAATAAAGTGTAAATATTGAAGTTAAAAGTGTGCGTGTGTCTCACATTTAACTGAGGCGCACACACACGTCTCCACAATCACAGAACACCTTTCATTAATGTTAAACAACTGTGCACATGTGTGTCTTTAAAGATAAACTCACAAATAATTTTGCGCACTTTAAACTTCAGAAACTCTTTCTGATTGTTTCATAGTGGGACAGAGGAGGGCAAAATATAACTCACGCCCCAGGGGGGAGACGGCAAAGGTGGATTTGGACACTCCTTGAGTAAATTATATCCATTACACCTCGCGTTTTCCACTTGCACTTTAGATCAGCGTAAGATAGGGCCCTAGATATCAAACAAAAGCCAAATACTATATCATATTAAGTTGCTGTGAGCTGAAATTTCACACCCTCTAAGCCAAAGTCTGTCTTCCTCCTGGCAGCTGCCTCCTTCTCAGGCCTACTATGAGTCTGTGTTTGCATCCATTTAATCCAGGTTTAATTCAGGCTTCACTCAGACTAACCCAGGTCTGCTCTGCAACTGCCTGTGCCTATTGCAGACACCTTCACAGAGAATGGGACGACTTGATGTAGCGGAATGATTATATCCTGGAAAAGCAGCATGAAAGCGAGGAGCGCTCACTCTGCAACTACTTCCCCAGAAGTACACAGCAGACTGACCATAGACGTATAACAGAACTAGAGAGGGCAGTGACACCCAGCCTTGCCACAAGTTTTCCTAGTGGCCACTTGAAGTATTGCAGCAAAAAATTCCCCATCTGCCCAAAAAGCAATTGTCCCCATTAGCCACCATTATAAAAGATTTTTCTAAAACTTTCCTTGAGCTGAAAAAAAGCCATTGGGCCATATAACCAGGAAGTAAACCTGGAAGCTAGAAAAGTTTTTTGGCAACTCTCATTAGACTAAATGGGTGCCATCTTTGCATACACTCTACAGCTCAGTACATCTATGACACTGACAGATCAAAAGAAAAACTTGACTAAGTGGTCTCTGAGTGATCATTTGAATTCTCAACTTTCAAATTTTTACACAGAATAATGAATGTGGATTTTGTCCTCCATCCCCCATTTTGTCCCATCTACTTTCACCTGGCCAATCACTGTGTAAAGTGGGCAGAATTGTAACATTGTAGGTTTTGAAAGATTAAATTACTGCCTCACTGACAATCCATGACAACCCTGTTATGATACCCAACTCATATCGGTCCAGGAGACCAGAGAGAAAGACTTTTAAAAGAGGTTGGGTGTTTTCTCATAAGGTACCTTCTTGCACCGTACCTGAGTAGAATTCCCACCCCTCTCATCTCAGTACTTCTGTAGCTTCTAATGGAATTTCTGTTGTTTGAAGTTTTAAGTCACTGTTTATACTTGAAGGTATCTGCTTTATTTTACTGTTTAATATTTGGTTTTTACTTGTACTTTAATTGCTAATGAAAGCCCAACTTTTCCTAATTTTGCTGCCTCATAATAAAAGCTTAGAAATAACAAAATAAAGTGGGACTTAACAGGGAAAAAGACACCTTCAAACCGGTAACCCTGTTGTAATGGAGGTGCAAATCCCTGCCCTTATGGGCTGATGGCTGAGTCAAACCAAGCCAGCACAGGTATATGGAAAATGGGCTCGAGTGGTCTCATTGAAAGGACTAAAGAGCTTTCATATTTTCACACAGTGCCACAGTAAGTCTGGACCAAACCTCAGTGTGAGGACACCCTCAGTGCTGAGAGCTGCGAGCAAGTGGCACAGATTCTACCAAACTTCACCTGCCTTCTGAGACCAACTGACCCCGAGTCAGCCACTTTGATCCACTTATCATCAGTCAGCCACCTGGTTGGGTCGGGATGAGCTGGAGAAGAAACAAATCTTCAGGAACAAAGAAAAACATGTAGGAGAGTGAGGCATATTTAGGTACATTTTCCAACTCAACAATATTTCAGGTAATTTTGATGGTCAGCTAAGGACAGGCCGGCATTAACTGGCCTTTCTCTCTGAGACCATGAAACTCTCTGTAGAATCAGAAAAGCAGGACTGCATTAAATATTCTCTGCTATGATTTCTTATATTATGCAACGTGGAGCCACAACAGAAAGCAAATGTGAAAATGAGACTGAAGCTGTGAGGCTGAATTATTTGGGGATCTTAAATAATTGAGAGAACTCCGACATGAAACTAGTTTATTCTAGTTTATTGTTTGAAGTGAGTGAACTACTAGCCTCAATGAATCCACAACAGTTTGCTGTCAGGAGGAGCTGTGCTGGATTCATTTAGAGATACAGATATGGATTTACTTTCACTCACATTATGTGGATTAATGTTCATGACTGATGGAAGCAGTAGCCAGTACTGATACTCTGGCCAGGCTGCTTGTTTGGATAGATAGTAACAAATCATTACTGAGCAGCAGATTTTTGGGTACAAACTTACCTGACATGCAAGATGATTTGTTACTTAGAAACCACCTGGGAAGTTGTCCTTAGAAACTGTTTGGAAAAGGGCAGGCACTTTTAAAAAAGTGTGGACACACATGGATAACTTGAAGCCTGGCAAGATGGATTCTCATGTGGTCTTTTGATACAAGCAGTAATATTTATTTTTTATATTCTGTATACACTTGTGATGGGAACGTTTCAATCAAACTAAATTTAAAAACTACAATTCCATGTTTAAAATACTAGTTGCATTGGGGATGATGGGTAGTGCAGGATCACCCCCATGATTTTTGACTACTGACTGAGTTGTGTCTGAACGTTTCAGCACCACGGACAGCAGCTGTGTTCACAGACTGTCTCGTATCAGAAATACCACTAAATACTGCTCTGTCTTTTCTTTGTTTTCTCTTTTACAACCCAGATTCTGGAAAAGTTGTGACGCTGCATAAAAAGTAAATAGAAATTAAACTGAATACAGTACAAAAACAAGTTATTTAATGTTCAAACTGAAGAACTCGCTGACAGTTTTATAATCAGGGTTAATGCATAAAAAATAACAGTGTTTCTGTGGTCACATGAGAAGTGTTCAGGAAGAATAGAGAGTTTGTTTGTTGTTCAAAGCTGTGGACATACTGTAGGTCACAAGTTAACAATGCACAGAGAGAGCCCTCTGGCTCTGGCTCAGCATACACAGGGAGAAACAGACTCAGAAGATAAAGAAATGTCATGGGTTGGAGCATTAATGCGCAACACATCTCAGAGTCAGTGTGGACTGACACATTTTGTGAGAGAAACAACCTACCAAAACTAGTTTAAAATACTTTACTGGCCTTGACTACTTCTACAATTATTTGATGTTTTGAAATTTTGAAACATTTTCCTCCACAAACAAACAGCTCTATCTCAAAAACAGAGAAATTGACAATTACAAGTGGTTTTCATTTTAAAAAGCACAATTTCCTTTTTAATTTAATAACAAATATGTGGAATTTGTAGCTTTTCAGACCAAGTTTGATTCAACACATTTCTGTAAACACTAGACAAAACAAGTAGTACTAAAACTGCTGTAAATAGCAGTGATGGAATGAGTCTGTCAAAAGAAGAGAAAGTAACTTCACAACATTTCTCTCTGTTTACATCCTGAGTCAACGTGGATAATACTGGGCTTTCAAAATAAAAGAGAAATGTCCCAATCTTTACCCCACACAGCTCTGTTACAAGAACAAACATCAGTAATGTGGCAGGTCATGTTTTTGGCAACTTATAAGAGAAAAATCGCTGAATTTAAACACTGGAAAGCACGACACAGTCTTTACAGACTCTTTGTCACACATCGCCCAGGAAAACGGTTACGATTACTGATGATTATGTGATGTGATTTTTATCAAAAAAACTCACAATGTCTTTGTTGTTTTACATTATAGTGTTGTAGGTCAAGTTTTATGAACTTAAAAGAGAAAAATCTCAGAATTTATACGTGGAAAAGTTGGACCCGTTCAGTCGTGTATACTGACTCTATGTCCCGCTTCCTTCAAGACAACAGCATCTGTCTCAGGCAGTGAGACAGGCGCTGATGAATACATGTGGTTCTGGTTATTGATGACAACTTAAAGTATCAACACCACAAAGCTCAGGACTGTTTTTTGTATTTTAATACGTTGGGGATGATTTTAAAATGACTGACGTTGCTGAGTGCTATTGTGAAATATAAAACAGGTGCTCTGGGGCGCTATTGGGTCCAGAGGGTTAAAGAAAATTGGCAGTGAAAAACGCATCAGAGTACAAAAATATCAAAATGTTTTTTTTTTTTTTTCATTCCTGTCTCATTTTTAGTGAAACTTTTTTTTCCTGCCAATACAACTTTTTCTAATAGAAGTATTTCAATGTCAGTGCTGCCTTTTTCAGTTCAGCTTCATTTTCAATGCCAAATTTTAAAGTCACTGTTCTAGCTCCATAATAAACTGGTATCATACACACACATGCCATTTACTGTGTGTAGCAGAGTGCAACGTACTTAGTTCTCTTAACTGTATGTTCTGTTGTGTACATCTTATTCTCAACTTATACTGTACTTTACTATTTCTATCTTATTCGTACCTTTTATTTTTCATTTTTTTACAGTATTCTTATTTGCGCATAATCTTGTATCTATCTTTAACTCTTTAATCTTAAGTTAGTCTCTTTAAACTTTTTATCCTCTTGTCCCTGCATCACCAAGTCAAATTCCTGTGTCCTCCTGTGTCTGATTCTGATCAAAATATACCCTGGGTCTTAACGTACTCAGATGATGGGAGCATATAAAAACTTAAGTGTTGGGTCTTGCAGCAAACAGCAGAACAATCTGTGCTTCAACATTTGATTTCATTTCATTTGAGCTGGAGGTGGCGCTGTGTTAAACAAAGACCCATAAGATGTTAGATGGGGAGTCAAATCTGACTGGCTTTCTGATAGACAGAGCAAGAGAGAACGGTCTTTTCTCACACGTCGGGGGTCTCTAGATACATGTGGGACATGTTAATGTTGAAAAGCCAACACTGTTGATTCAGTTCAATAATAGACATAAAATGATGATTAATGTCCCGGTGTGTTTGAAAGGTTTTATTCATGCTGACATTATTTACAAAGACAGGAAACAAAGCAGCAGACTCCCTCAGCTGTGTTGCTTTACAAGGTGAGAAGTTTGCTAAGCTCTCTCTGCATCGCGGGCGCGTCGCTCCAGCTGCAGGAGCTTTATTAGCACACATTTCCCACAGCTAACAATGACCTTGATGCTCTGTTTACAGGGCGAACCTGCTCAGCGCTGCGCTCCAAAATGCCCACGGGGGCGACATAAAGAGGCAGAGGACCACGGAGAGGTCTGAACACATGGAAAACAATGACAGGGGACGTAAACGTGAGAAGAACAGCAGCTCAAATCAATACTAATGAATTCTTGTGCACCACATCAACTTAGCACTTGTTTAGAGGTGAGAGGTGGGAGAAAGGAAATGTACACACAGTAGAAAGCAGATGTCAACTGTACACCTTCACTGTGTGCATCCTGGAACAGATGCATAATTATGAATTAGTAGGAATCTACTGATGTTTGTTAATGTTCAAATATTGTGACTGTCTTTGTTCTTTTACTGACGTCACCACCTCTGATGTTTTTCACCAAATATAATGTCACTGTAAAGGTTTAAGTATTATCAGATTACAGATACATTTTGTAAAAATGTGCATTATTATTAGGAGAACAATTTTGAAGCAAAGAAGATATCCTACCATGCACAGTGCCAGCTGCAAATTCATTCTCATGGCCTCTAGTGAAAAAATGCTTCACTGGGTGGAATTCAGTATTTTTCTGTCTTTAAATCAATCAATCAATAAATTGTGCACAACAAAGGAAAGAACAGCTGGACAAACTAATGAACCTAACAACCAACATAAAACATTTAATCTATTATTAATCCACTATTAGATTAATTGATTTTGAGAATCGAATAATAATTTTGAAGTCTTTTTTTTTTATTTAAAAAAAATCAAAATTCTCTGATTTCAGCTTCTTAAATGTGAATATTTTCTTGTTTCTTTACCCTCTGACAGTACTGACAGTACACTCAATATCTTTGAGGACGTCGTCATGGACTTTGGGAAACAATCATCAACATTTTTCACTACTAATTGATTAATGGAGAAAATTGGGCAAAATTGTCAAGATGTTTGAACCTATTTTCCAAGTGACAAGATTATGATTGGATTAATGAATCAATAAATAATCATCAATTAATAGTTTTGAGTCATTTTTTCGATTTTAAAAAAAGGCCATGTGAATATTTTCTGGTTTCTTTAGTCCTCTCTGACAGTTAACTGAATATCTTAGACTTGTGGACAAAACAAGACATTTGAGGATGTCATCATAGACTTTGATCAACATTTTTCAGCATTTTCTGACTTTTCGTGGACCAAACAAGTAATCAATTCATTAAGAAAATCATCGACTGATTAATCAATGATGAAAATAATCGTTAGTTGCGGTCCTAAAAACACTATATTAGGCTAAATAATTTCACCATATTATTTATTGAGGTAATCCAAACATAACGGAAAGTAATCAAGTTACATTACTTTAATGTTGTGATACTCGGATTACATTACTGACTGCATTTTCTAACAGGTAATTAGTGATTGTATCAGAATACATTTTTAAAGTAATCCTCACAAAGCTGTTTATAAGACACAAAATGCATGTTTTTTTTATTTAAAGTTTAATGTACTTATTCAACAAATGCTCTGCCAGACAAAACAATGTCAAATGTCACAATTACTGCCAATTCTACACTATTGATTTATTATTGAGTAATTTTAAATCGGTTAAGTTCAACAGTGGTTGATGGATTAATCATTAACATGCTTTGTAAAAATATGTTCAGAAAATTCTTAAGCAATGACATTGAACCTAGAGCAGATTGTTGAGGACTTTGTGGGCAACATCACAAACTGATGCTCAGACAGGTGAGTAAAGCCACTGTGTTGCCTAGCAACATAGTTTTGTGTGTGCACTTTATGTGGTGTGTGAAACCTGTGCAGCTCTCTTTGCTTCAACATGTGTGCTTGTGTCTGTGGAGTTTATATCATCTATACATCCCTGTGTTGTCTGCTTTGTTGATGTTTTTATTCTGCTGATCAGAGATCAGGGCAGTGACTCACAGGTCAGAAACCAGGTGAGAATATCTCGTCATTCAGGTCAAAGGGCCGGGTGACATCATGAATTCTGTTTGTAGTTGGAGTCATGTGACCTGACTCCATAAAGCCAGATAAGAAAATCAGTTTCATCTTTGCGTGTCCAGTACACTGACAGATCCAGGACCAGTTTTATCTACTTCTGAAGCTGGAAAATTACTGAGGATGTTTTTTTGTTTAAAAAACAAAAATCTCAACAAATCAGCTACACTGCTACAAATAAATGTGCTAACTAGAACCAAAGGGGGTTCTTCAGCTTGTCCCCATAGGAGAAGCTCTTTGAGTTCCTGTTAGAACCTTTTGTAAAGGTTCTACCTGGAACCCTTTAAGAAAGTTCTACATAGAACCCAACATAAAGGGTTATACCTAAACTATCTGTGAAAGGTTCCACCCAGAGCCCCCTGTGAGTGCTTCTACAGAAAACCCTTCTATAGTGTAATGGTTCCACACCGGACCCTCTCTGGAAGTTCTATGCAGAACCTTTCCACCTTTTAAGTGTGCAAACATGAACCCACCCAGAGGCTTCTACCAAGAACCTTTTTATATTCCAAGGGTTTAATCTACAACACACTTAGGGGGTTCAGCTGTGAACCCTTTCATATTCCAAGGTTTTTATCTAGAACACATGGATGTGGTTCAACAGAGAACATTTTTATATTCAAACAGTTTTATCTTGAATCCACCAAGGGGGTTCTACCAAGAACCATTCTAGAATCCATCCACAGGGTTCTACGGAGAGCATTTTTATATTGCAAGGGTTTTTTCTAGAACACACAGTGGGGGTTCTATGGAAAACCCTTTTATTTAATGGTACAAAAAATCTCTTGACAAACACTTGATGTAAGAGTTCTTCAAGGATTTCAACAATCCTTGAAGAACTCTTTTTTCCAAACAGGGTTTCTTTGGATGAAAAGGGTTCCTTAAGTCTTATAAAGAACCCCTAACAATTTGTTTCTTCATAAAACCTTTTGGAACTCTTATTTCTAAGAACGTATCGTGGTAAAATGCACTGTCCTAGAATTCAGACATAGAGCAAATGGTGTGCAGAGTTTAGTGAGCTTTGTGTGAAATGGTCTAAAAATACGCAGGATGAATGTGATGGTGGAGAGGACGAGCCGCGGCGCTGGAATAATGAATCAGCTCAAAGTTCACTGCAACAATTAAAGAGAAGGTGATGCAGAGAATCTGAAAGGTCACATATCAGGGCACTGAGGAGACACACAGGCTGCCATTATCACGTCCTATCAGAGACAACTAATGTACGTCCACTGCTCGTGTCTCCGAACCTGCTTCATTACACTCATATCACTGTTTGGTTCATTTATACACTCACAGTATCTGTGCATCTGACACACTATTAGAATAACGGTGCTACCTAGAACCATAATGGTTCTTCAGGTTGTCCTCATTTTGGTGCCTACTAGAACCTTTTATAAAGGTGGAATCCTTTCAGAGGGTTCTACTTAGAGCTCTACACAAAGGGTTATACCTAAAACCATCTGTGAAAGGTTTCCCACAAAACCCCCTATGAGAGGTTCTACAGAGAACTGTTCTATGGTGATATGTTGAGATATGTTATATGATATGTTTTTGTGCTTACAAGAACCCACCCAGGGATTTCTACGGAGATCACTGATATTCCAAAGGTTTTATAAAGAACCCACCCTATAGGTTCTACTGAAAACCCTTTTATATTCCCAAGGCTTTGTCGAGAACACACCTAGGGAGTTCTGCCAAGAACCCTTAAATATTCCAAAGGTTTTATCTAGAACCTAGCAAGGGGATTCTGAGATCCCTTTTATATCGTCACACAAGGAACCCCTGACAAACCCAAAGATTTAAACAATCCCTGTCTTTTTTTTTTTTTTCAAAAAGGACTTTTTAAATGAAAAGGGTTCTTAATGGAACCTTCAGTCTTACAAAGAACCCTTGATGAAGCCTTTCTTTAACAAAGTGTTCTTCAGAGGCAAATATTTCTAGCTAGAACCTCGGTCCTTCAAGACAAACCTTTTTGGAACCCTTATTTCTGCTCCGAACATTCTAAAACAAGTTGGATTCCAGTTCATCTTGGTTTTCTACTTGCTGCCTCCTCTTGCTCTCTGCTCCCTCTACGGCCTGGTGCAGACTGACGGACACATTTTAAGATCTGAGACAAAAACCCTGCAGTCTGTACCGCATCCGCCCTCCTGACCACCTCCACCTGACGGGCTGTCAGCACTTCTTGAGTGTCTTGACCTTGTCATGAGCTTTTGCAGATGCTTCAGTTTTCAAACATGTTTGACTCTGTCTTAGCCAAAACCAAGATGCACTTGTAGGTACAACACCATGGAGACAGGAGACGGGAGATGAGCAGAATCCAAACTGGGCGCAGTGGGCAACAGGAATCTGTAAAGCAAAGAGAGCAGGATACAGTCTGCTGTATCTAATGCCTGCAGTTACTACTGTACTGCGACAAAAAATCTCCTGCAGCCCAAAGAGCATTTTCCTAGAACTAGACTTTCAAAGAGACATCTGTAAAACGGTCCTTCAACAAGATAAATTATTACTCTTTGAGTTTTTAAACCATGGAGGTTTGTCCTGCACAACAAGTAGGTCGAAAACTGCTGTAAATAAATGTGATGGAATGAATCTCAGTCTGCATAAAAGATGAGAAAGTAACTTCAGCTCAGTTTTCTAACAAATATGATCTACAACATTTCTTTCTGAGTCTGACAACAACAGATCTTTCACTGGGTAACACTGAGCTTTCAAAGTAAAACAGAAATGTCCATAAATTTGTCTTTCCTACCTTTTCTGAATAAAAACTTTTGGAAAAAACCTAATATAATAACAAAAGAATGAATGTACTAGGCACACTTTGTGGGTGTGGGCAACAGTTAGGGCGAGACGGGCAGGGGGACACTTTCTTTGTCAAGAGCCACTGATTGACTAGTCTAAATTAAAATTTCTGTTTAATCAACATGGGAATTAGTCTGGGGACAATAATTTTGGAAATTGGTCCAATATTGAGTGACACAAAACAAGAAGAAACATAATTGTTTGGGGCATGTGCGCACCGTCAATAAAAGTCCACTAAAAGTTCTAATTTTGTCATTGACAGGCTCAGGTTGTTATTCTAAGTGTCTGGCAACATTATGGAAAGAGAAAGTTCTTCTTCACCTTGAGAGAAAGTTTCAGTCTGCGTTTAATCAAGACTCACTCAACAATCTGAGCCTGTCAGTGGCAAACATAAGTTCTTTCAATGGACTTTTGACAGTGCACACATGCCCCATAGGATTATGTTTCAGCTGGTTTCATGGTTGCAGCTGCAGCGCTGTCACTAAATACTGGACCGATTTCAAAAACTACAGTCCCTGTTAGTCACTGACACACAAAAAAAAAACATGGAAAAAGAGGGTCCAGGTTAAAAAAAAAATTGAAAATTACCCTTTAAACTCAGGTAATTCATAATTACATAATTCATCATTTCCAGCCTGAACTTGTCAAACATGTAGATAAAATGTGTTTCAGACTATCATCAGTGGGATGTGATGTAAGTGTGGGATTTGGAGTTGCTGCTGGTTGCTCAACATTTGACTGATGATTGATTCAAACAAAATCATGTTTAAAAAAGTCCTGATTAAAACGGCTACCGCCTCCATTTGCCAGTCACTCAGTGGCCCACCGGCACTGAATTTGGTGACATAACATGTGAGCACTAACGCAGTGCTCCAGCCACCGCTGATATGAGCTGCCAACTGCTGTCCGCTTAAAATGCAAAGTAGCTTTACCCTGACGCAGGCTCTAATGTTAACAAATGAGCTGCCAGCCATCACAGAGACACCGGGCCTGAAACGCAGCGGGCAAACACATGAATCATAATCAATCAATCCGCCAATCAATCATCGATCGGGCCGGCTCAGTGGTGGAGCGCACAGACGCCTCTGCCATAAGCTGGTTAGAGCCGGCTGCTGCGGCGTCTGGAGGGGGGGTTCCTGGGCTTGTAAATGATGCAGTGGTAAATTAGTCCCACTGGGACGCCGTTGGAGTGGGCCGCGCATTCGCCCAGCAGGAATAATAAGTCTGCAGTCGGAGTCGTAATGCGGCCGTCCCTCGATACAGCCAGAAAGAGTGTCTGAAGCACAGTCACCACAATTACTGCACCTGTCATCCTTCCTCAAAGACCTGTGTGTCTAATAGCCTGAGCCACATATACAGAATATTCATATTTAATATGCAGATCGATGATTACAGAGCACATTAAAAAGTATAATCTGGGTGATATCATTTTGTATCCTGAGCCATTCTACCAAACTGGTGCAAACAGCTGTCCCATAACCAAAAAACAATATCTTTAAAAACCATGTCTTTGTGTTCACTAAATTCCATCTAGTATCTATTGAAATCCAAAATAATATTTGATACAGCAGTCAGCCAGGTGTAGGGTGCTTTAAATTGGGAGGTGGCTGTCCCCAACTGCAACCCCTAAATTTCAACTCATGAAAATGATACAAAAATGATTTTTGCATATTTTTCCATTGTTGTTTCTGAAAGATACTTTAAATAAATTTTGTGTTTTCTGTAAATCATGAAGCTTTAAGTAAAAAATGTTGTCCTGCATTTTCATGTCACTACCAAACAGTGGTGTACTCAGGCTACCTGAGGGGCAGGGGCGAAAAAAATAAGGGCAGCTGTAATCAGTAGGGCACCAGAGAGCTGACAGTCATGATGCATTTCAACTTAATCATGTTTTATTCACTGGACAGGCTCCCTAGAGGACACTTTACCACATTTCAAGGGCACTTTACCATTTGTCCACTCTGAAGGACACTTCATCACACTGGGCCTCATACAAGAACAGTTTCATATTCTTAACTTAAATTTCTCTTACTTTTGAACAGAATAAGTGAGGCTGTTCGCCTGAAGACTTCATAAACCTGCATGTCCAGAGAAATGACCAATACACCTGACAGCAGGTAATAATACACCATTGAATGAACGATAATTGGCTTACATGTAAATTTACAATTATGTTATAATTTGCAGTCAAACAGGATAATTTCGACATAATTATGAAGTGGAATTTATTTTTCAAAGACAAAATGTCTTCAAACTAATGGAATACACAGTCAGTAGTGAAAAAGTTTAGTTTGGATACCAGCAGACTGACTGCACATGACTCCACAACAGGTCTGGACCACTTGGAAATTGTGTTCATATCTGAAAGAAAATTCAAAATATGAGAAAACTGATGAATGTGACAAATTCTCATAAATCACTCGTACACACCACTTAAGATCAAACCTGTTCGTACAAGTGGTTCTTGCATGAGGCCTGTTGTTTTGGACATTAGGCCACTCTAGAGGACATTTATCATGTTTTATCTACCACAGGTTCATACAACAGGGCACTGCAGCAGCAGCCATCATGGCTACCAAGACAGTTTAAGTTTTAGTCCATAGCCTGAGACTGAATGTAACATTTTTAATCAGGAAGTATGTCTCTGTCCCTCTGTGTTATGGCTGCATGTTCAGCAGATTGGCGCCATCAATGTGAAGTAAATGTGTCTGAAAACCGAGTTTAACTTTAAGGAGAGCCACTACACAACACCTATTTTCTTTTTTGGTTGTTATTGCAGAAAACTTTCTTTGACAAGAACAGAATGATCTAAAATTGTCACTGCTGCAACAGTCACGACCAAAATGTGATGTTTTGTCAAAAGTATATTTAATTAGCAATTAAGATATAACATCTTAATTGCTAATTAAATATACTTTTGACAAAACATCATGTGTTCACTGTATATTTAAACAAATGAAATCTTTGAAATAACTATGATCAACTTAATGCCCTTTAAAAAACTGGATTCAAAATACAATGAATCTCATATTTTTTTAAAGTAAAAAAGTGTGATTGTCTTAATTAACCAAAAAAATTATTAAAACAAAAAACACATATATTGTTGTGTTTTGTACATAAGAGGATAAGTTTGAAGTCCAACCAATTCTGCAGAAATGTTCTCCCAGTGAAAGCTTAGTTTATCTGTTGCCAGGACAAAGATTATCAGCCTGGTGCCACAGGCAATTCACCAACCACAATTAACAGTCTGTGGCATCTGTTGTTTGATCAGTTACTTTTGATTCACCATGTGCAAATAGAATCAAGCAGCTCAGAGTGACATGGAGCGGCCTTTTAAGGAGGGGTCCGTGTAAAAACAGCAACAGACTGTGATTGATCTTTTGAAATAATCTCCTTAATTCTCGTTTCTCTTCTCCGGGCCAGGTGACATGACTGCGTGGTTTATATGAGAAGCCGCTTCATTGGGAGGTGTTGTCAAAATGCCAGGCAGCAACAGGTGGCTAATATAATCTACTCGACAGCAAGCAATATTTGAGAGGAGCTGGTGTGTGTGTGTGTAACGCCAGCATGTCAAGAGTCCATCTCTGTCTCGCTGTTGTATTGTCACTGTCTACGTGTACAAGCATGTACAAGCATGTAGCTGCAGCGGTTTGTATGCAAATTATTGCTTTGTTGCAGTGCTCCAGTTGTTCTATACAGGCATTTACATGCACACAGAGTGCTCAGTCATTTGATGGCAGGGTGGTACAGTCAAACATGTACCACTGAGGAAAAAAGACTGCTGCAGAAACTAAGACTTTTTGGTCTTGAGGATAAAACATAGTTGTACAAGCAGGTGTCAGAGACTACTGAAAAATAAAGCTAATACCTTTATATCTGCACTAATTCCTCTGAAGAGCCTGACAGCTAACCAGTCTGTCATTTGTGCTGGAGACATAGCAGCACACATTCATACCAGCCACATGCCTTTGTACCCAGTGTGGCTGCTTACATGTTACTATATGTACCCCTAACCCTAACCCTGCCTACCTCTGTCAGCCCAAGTCTTGACCAGAATAGGTATAAGAGTCCTTGACCTCAAAAGTGCATGCACAGACATCCACTCAATGTGTTTTACAATATTGCTAATGTCCAGGTTTTGTCCAAACTGATAGAGAACAAATATTAGCTTGTAGACAGTCCACAGCTGGTCCTCTTGAAGAACTGACATTTTCAGCAGGTTGTTCAGGTTATTTTTTTGGAATGCAGGCCTTGCCATGTCTTGTGGTGACAAGGATTTCAACAATCTCCTGAATTCGTCCACCACGTCTGGGAAGAACCTTCTAGCTTCGGTGGAAAACACCATTTTTTCTGGCCAAGGTCTCTACCATGACATGATCAATGTTGGGGACCAAAGTCAGTAACAGGCAGAAGCCCCCACTTAGCTCTTATCCCAGCTGTCTTCCTGGTCCACGGTCCGGCTCGTCTGACTGGGTGACCTGTCTCCAAGTCCACTGAACTAATTGAGTCCCTGTGCTTCCTTTCCCCACATTAATGAGTGTATTGCTGTCATCTATCATGTAGATATACCTGCTGTATTTCACCATCAGACCAATGTTTGCTGAGATGTAAGCCAGCTTTAGCCACAGTCTATTAGCATTAACATTATATCATGTGTGCAGCTGTCAGGTAACTTTACATTTACACTTTCACAGTCTTCTTGTTTTAAAACGTGTGAAATGAAAACATTAAAACGTCAGTTGGAGACAGACTTTTCAGACGAGTTACTAGTAGCTTACATCAGCCAGTTACACTTATAAAATCTGATTGTGAGTCATTATTTTAACTGACAAAATCCGCTGTTGTCATCTTGAAATAAGCAGCTGTTTTTGTTTACTTCAAAGACCTCGTGTTTCAACAATTACTCCCAAATTCGATGTTAAATGTTAAACTGCATAAATGCAGTGCAAGAATGGAAAGTTTGGCAGGCTTAGCAACAGTAACTAAGGAGGCTGGGATTTAGCGAAGGGTCAATTAACCGGTATCTCCAAAACGGGAGGTTGTTCAGACTCAGAACCAAGCTTTGGGGGATGCCTTTCCAGGGATTGGGGACCAGAGTCATTAACAGCAGTAGCCCAACATGCAGGGTAATGTTGTGCATGCAGCGAGCCATCTACCAGTCATGCCCTGAAAGTCCATGCGCTTTTTGAGAATCATCTAGTGGTTTAGGACATTCAGAGAGAGAACTTTGGGCAGAGAAGGCGGTGGAGGTTAGCCTTCACTGCTTTGAGCCTTTCAAGCTGAAAAAAAAAAAAAAACATCCAATCTTTCTTTCTTGAGACTCAAGAAATGCCTTAGGGTCTTCCTTGCTGCATTTGAAAGCAGCAAGCAAGGAACTCATGTTTTCTTCAGCAATGCAAATGAAAAATGAAATGTTGTTCCATGTACAGCTGCCAAATGAGGTAAGTGGCCAATGCCAGTTTTCTTATGTAGTCTCCCACAGTATGCATTTTTTTTCTTTTTTTTTTAAAATTTGGCATACAAACTTTTGTTTCCAAATTAAAAGCGATTAACCAGTTTTTTTCTGAATATCTCTGGTACAGAAGGCTTTATGGACTTGGAACCAAGCTCTGTGTGGGTTTCTTGATGACCTTCCATTTCAGAGATATATCAATCTTTCCTTTATTTACACTGTTTTTTCCCAGAGAAAAGAGAGACAGTCATAGCAACTTGAAACCAACATCCTTGGATTTTTGAGGACTGATGCCCATGTTACTATGACATTTCCTTCCAGATATATATCATTTTAACCCTTCAAAAAAAGGCCAATCACTATAACTCTTCAACCATACCAGCTGAAAACATGGGACCAAGTCCTACTACAGGTTTTCATTGACCCCTAGCACTCTGTCCTTGATCTTGACTGTGTATAACCCACTGTTCCAGAGAGAGAAAAAAAGAGTCTGATGAGAAGATAGATATATATCTGTCTGCTAAATGGGAAACTACAGTCAGCAACTGGCAACTGAATCTTAACACAGAGCATATATCTCAATTCCCTTAACTGCATCCATGTTTCCCTCACTTTCATCTCTCCACTGTAGACACAAGGAGAGATGAAAACATGCAAGGGGAGAGGCATTGAGGACTGTCGTAGAGCTGCAACGATTAATCGAATAATCAATTACTCAAATAATTGATCTCATTGATAATTAAAATAATACCTGATAATAAAAATAAAATAACTGCAAAATATTTTTATAATCGTTACTCAGTTTCACTACTTTTTTAAGAATTTAAGTCAAAATTCTCTGATTCTGGTGTCTTGAATGTGATTTTTTCCTGTTTTCTTTCTGGTTTCTAAGGACATCATCTTGGGCTTTGGGAAACACAGATTTTCTGATATTTTATGGATCAAACAACTAATCAGTCAATCAAGAAAATGATCAACATGTTAACTGATAATGAAAATAATCATTACAGGAAAGACTTGTGGATTTTTTTAATGTGACAAGATTGTGACATGATTAATTAATCAATTAATTGAGAAAATAATCAACAATGAAAATAACATTAATTGCAGCGATTAGACTGATGTTTTTAGAGAAACCAGATGCCCATTCCCTTCAACTGTCATATGAAGTGGCGCCCATTTCTGATGTGCACCTGGATCACAGCTGGGTCAGCTGTCGTTCAGCTTGTATTTGCCCATATAAAAGACTATTAAGGTCGCACTTCACTTGAACCACATCTAAAGGCAGCAATTCATTAATTTTATTTATTCAGTATTTGCACCTCTGTTGGTTAATAATCTGTTTGTAAGTCGTCTATATTTTCCAGGTTTGACTGTAGGGTCCATGAATAGCATCATGTATCAGTTTTGAATGAGTGAGTTTTCTATTTTACACACAACACTTCATGAGGAAGGAAATGCATTCAGCATGTTTACCCGACAGTGTGCTTTTAGGTAAGGAACACCAAATGGAAACACAACTTTTGTTGATTTGCTAAACTCCATGAATAATCAGTTTGGTCCAAATCAATGTCATATAGATTCACATTTATGGAAACTGAAAATAATAGTAGAATAGTTGATCGTACATTGTACGCAGGACTAAATTATTGTGTTGCATACAATTATCTTTACATTCTTGGCAATCCTGGTTGGGTTTAGGCTACCAGAACACTTAATTAAAGTTTGGGAAATGTTGTAGTTAGAATTAAATATAGAAAAAGTCAACTCTTGGGATATCTTGTGCTTCAAGTCACTGTTGACATTTTCAATATTTATCCTGGACCATTTTCTTTTCCTAATCTTAGCCAAGTACTTTGAGGTGCCTGAACGGAACCATAAAAAGTAAATTGCTTCAGCTGTCAGGAGTAGATATTGTAAGGAAAACAAATCCAATAATTTGACAGTAAATGCTTTGCTGGTCAGTGTTTCCTTGTAATGCTAAAAAATGCATTACATTTGCTTCCAAATGTAATGCAAATAAATTACATTTCTTTGATCATATTTGGGGATCTGGTAGCACTAATGGGATCTAAAATAAGAGCATGTTTCTTTAAAATTGAGGCAGCTCTCAGGAAATGACCCTAAATTAACTCACAGAATGTGTTAGACATTACAGATTTGCGATATTTAACGATGTAAAGGTCTCTTGAGAGTGGATTTTTAAAGGAGTGAAAAGAGAATAAATGTTTACTCTTCTTTTTGGGTCATTTTCATTTACTGTTTTCTAGCTGGGGCAGCAGTAATGTCACGGACCATTTGTCAGGGACCTTGAGGAGAATTGATAAAAGTGTAGAAAAGTTTAAACGTCTACATCAGAGAGTCTCAGCACAAACTATATTGTTACTTCTCAGCAATTTGCAATCCAAACACTACTTGACCTGAGACCTGCTGCGAATTACCAAAGTGATTGCTTCAAAGTAACAAGGAAGCTGTTTCTCTAGACACCAGCAGTGCCCCATGATGGATTATGGGTTTGAATTTACAAAGACATCTGTCATAGTGATATCTAATAGAGTTTCAGGCACAGCGGGACTCCACGAGAAGCTGAGTGGAATTGGACTCTTAATTATACAGTGGGTCTCGAGACGCTCTCTGCTGTGAAAGAAGGACTGATTTCAAAGGTAGTAAAACTTAAGAAATTGAAATGTATCAAAATAATGTTGATAAATGCAATGAAGCAACTTAAAGATTAGTTAGCCTGTGGACACATTTTGACAAGTCAACCTTTTAATGTTGGCTCACCGTGGATAAAACACCATGGCAACCACAGCAACCACTCTGAGGAAAACTGTGCAGGAGCTCATTTTACTGGAATCTGAGTTCCCTGAATTACACACCTCTCCACCAGCAGTGAACATTTGGAGTAACAACAGCCTCAGTATTTGATTATCTGGTCTGCAGTTATTGAAATGGGCTGGTGCTCGATGGCACAAAGTTATCATACAAGATCCGAGCTGGCTGCCGGTCTAGGCAGTATAGCCAAAAGCCCAGGGTGCTCTACAGTTTTTCCCACCGTGCATTCCAAGTTATACTTATCATTCTGGCAGTGTAGCTCCAAAGACAGTCCTTTTTCATTTCCAATGCATCAAATAAGGCAGCTTGATCAGTGGCCCTATGCTTCAAACTATGACACTCTAGGTATCCCTTTAGTGTCATTTCTGGAGGCACCCCTCCAGCCTTATGTTTTAATGTGCTGTCAAATCAGGAGATTTGGAATAACGAGCAAGAAAGTTCACTATTCTGTAATTATACACACAAGGTACATTACGCACAATAACTTACATAACTAACATACTTATTTTGACGCAAAATTACCTTTTCCTAATCATAACCAAACTGCAGTCATTTTACAACATAAACCACATGTTTATTATTGTTACCAGGACAACAAAGGTCACCTGACTGTGATGATGGAGATCACTTGAGTAATGTTACCATGGTGGCAAAGGTCACCTGACTTCACCCTTCCCTGCACATCCAAAACTCATAAAATGTGAAATGTTTCTTAGCTATTTAAAGTCTAAGTTACAGAATGTATGCAAGTTATGTCAGTTACATTATGTATGTAATCTTAGATAACAAAGTTACTTATATTAACCCAGAACCGTGATCTTTTCTTCAATCTTACCAAGTAGTTTTGTTTTCTAAACCTAACAACATAGTCTTTATGCCTTTATTTTGAAAATCTACCTGGACATTGCATATTTGTTATTGCCAACTTGAATCCAAAAGTCAACGTTCAATCCAAAGTCTCTTTAAGTTATGTTACATAATTTATGCTATGTAAGTTACGTTAGGTACTATATGTGAATGTAGTAACTAGAGTACATGCTTAAAGCACTTACTTAAAACCAAATCACAATCTTTTCCTAAACCAAACCAAATAGTTTCAATGCCACTATTTTGAAAGTCTACCCAGATGTTGCATATTTATTTTTTCTAACTTGACTGCAGAGCCACTGGCCAAGCTGTCGTATTTGATTATGTGTGAGTGAGAATGTGGTGCCAGAGATGGCAATGTTGGGCTGTTTGTCAGTTCACGACTCGGGTCCAGACTGAAATATTTCAGCAACTCAAAGTTTTGATACTTCAAATACCTACTCACTGTATTGGAACAAAGTTTGGGACTTAATGGCTTTGATGCTTCCCTGACTTTTCCAACACATCCTCATACCTAAACAACAGAATATGCTGATTGCCAGTGATTTCCAAAATGACTTGATCACTGAAAAGTACAAGCGTCAGGCGTACCGGACCTTATGCACATGATGAAAATCATATGCCATTAAATGAATGCTTAACATTGTGAAACTGCAGCAGTTTGCTTAGGTTTAGGCACCAAAGCTACTTGGTTACTTTTAGAACAAAAATCTGGTTTGGGTCACAATAAGTACATGACATATGTCTTGTTGCATCACATATGTCACACCACATCCATAACATAACTTAAGTAACTCAAAACTAGTTACTCAACCACTACGGGTCACCACCTAACAATAAACATAAATATGTCATAGTAAGCTGCATGCACAGATGACGTATGCCACTGTTTCTATGGTGAGGACAGGTTGGACTTACATTTTCATGCGTAGTAAAATGTTTCAACACCTACTGGATGGATTTTCAATACATTTTCTATGACATTCATGTCTCCCTCAGAAAGAACTCTGTTGAGAGCCATACCCATGCCCAAGAACAGCCTCACATGTAGTGTGACTGTAGACTCTTATTCTTCTTTGCTTTAAGCAAATTTCCAAAATTCAATTACAAGTGGCCAGAAAGTTCAATAGAGAGAACACCTACACCAGTCACAGACACAGTAGTAACCACTCACTGTCTGAAGACACGTTCAGAATCGTTACAGTATGAACAGTCTTTCAAAACTTAGTGAAATGAGCAACAAAGAAAATGCAAACTGCCTCATTTCCAGACGTGTCTTCACAGGACTAGTGTTCAGTGAGGACTTGTGTTGTCCTCCAACAAACTTTCTCATAGTGGATCTCCTTGATAAGTCTTTCTGAAAAGCTGACTAAATTAGCTGCTATGGCTGTAAACATGACATCTGTTTAACACCGCAAAAATCAGGCACATCCTGTCTCAGACAGATGCAGAAAAAGAAGTCCATGCATTTGTTTAATCCTAGGCTGGATTACTGCAATTACTTATTATCAGGCTGCTCCAACAAGTCTCTTAAGACTCTCCAGTTGCACTCACCAGTTTGTCCAGAATTCATGTGGCAAATTCACTGATAAGAACTGGGAAAAGAGGTCATATTTCTCCCAAATAAGTTTATCTGCATTGGCTCTATGTTTCCTCTTTGACAAAGCTTACAGTTAGGGCTGGCTCAGGTGAGATTTGAATCATTCCTCAGCAATGCCGCACTTTGCATCTCTACATGGAACTTCCACTGTAGTACTGAATGTTGTCTTTCCTTGTGATCTGTTTTTCTCCTGTCTTTCTTTCTTTCTCTATTGAACCGACCAGTTGAGCCAGATGACCGCCCACCCAGACCCTTATTCTGCTCAAGGTTTCTGCCTCTTAAAAGGAAGATTTTCCTCATCACTGTTGCCTGCTCTTGGTGGCAATGGTTAGGTCTCTGTAAATAATATAATAAAGTTCTATTCTTGCCCTATATGTGCCCTGAGATAACTTCTGTTATGATTTGGCACTATACAGATAAAAGTGACTTGACTTGAATACAAGAAAACTTAAATCCAACACTTGGCCTCAACATTTCCCAAGTTACTTTTCACTGATACCTGAGTTTTTGTTATTGTTTTCAATGCCCTTTGCACATAAACCTTCCACAGTGGTAAATATGTAAGTATAGCAGCCCCCAACAAAAGATTAATGATTCATTTATCTGCCCAGGTTATTGAGGAGGCGTTTGGCAAAATTGTTGTTGGACATGTTGCATTGTCTCTTAGGGAAGATTTGGCCATGAACTTATCTCCCATGTTTTTCTCCTCTGCTTTTGCTTTTCTCTATTTATGCAGACATGGTTAATCTAGGCTGTTACCGACCCATCTTACATTTAGAAATACCATTATGATGGAAAACAAAGTTTTTTTTTCAAGAACAGGACCGTGCAGTTTCAAAAATACTTGTCATTGTGCTGGAGCAATCTTACCTGTTGTGTAATTACATCAGATGGACATGAAATTATAATAAAAGCATAAAGATCACAAAATCTTATCATTTAACAATTTATCTCACAGGCGTCCAAGCCAAACTCTGCCTAGAGTTGCATTAAGCCAGGAAACCTTCCTGTACCAGCAGCAGGCTCTGTAATATTTTGAAAGTGAGTCAGAGTGTGAGTCATCAAGGTCACAGTCATGGACTGAATCAAGTATCAAGAGACTGTGTGTCCAGTTTGACTTCTATCCTTGCTAGAAAAGTCTTTTTCCTGCAATTTATGCATTGTACACTTGGGACTATATTTCACATCAGTTTAAGTGCAACATACACAGAAACAAAGCTAGCACTCCCATTGATCTGTCTTGATGTATCACTTTATTAGTCACATTCTTTATGCTATAACACCTTACATGCTGTGCAACAGTGATTCTATTAGATGAAAAGGTGGAAAAAATTAAAGCAAGAATTGCTTACTGATATTATGTAAGATTTTGTTTAGTCAGTGAGATAAATCATTAGATATACTGTAGGTCATTAAAGGTTGTTCAATCCAACATTTTGGTTCAGACCAACAAATTTTAGAATGAAATATGATATGACACATTCCCCAAAGCACAACTCCTAATCTGAGCATGGAAGGTCATTGTTGATCTTTGGCAACAGTTTGTGTAGCAAAGCAATGTAACATGAAGATTTGTCTGCAACCTTGACTTGCAAAGAAAGAATCATGCAAATGAAAGATCCATTACTTATTTTATTTGATTGGGCAAGTGAACATGGTTTGGGGCAGATTTGGATTACCTGGGTGTCTTTTTTAACATTTGGGCAGATTCCCTGATGAAAGATTTGGCTATATTCCACTGAATTATATCCTCATCTCATCAAATTATATGACTGACATTGACAGGGCACAGAGTTTGCTAAGCTTGACATTCAATGAGTGACAAACCACAATTTATTTCATTTCATTAACTCGGCTGGAACTTGGCAGTTTTACATATCTATCTATCTATCTATCTATCTATCTATCTATCTATCTATCTATCTATCTACACGTGGGGTGTGTGTGTGTGTGTGTGTGTGTGTGTGTGTGTGTGTGTGTGTGTGTGTAAAACTTTATTGGAACTGTGGCCTTTGGCCTTTTTTTAAATTCCATTCTGAGTGCGACCATGTCATAGGAAGGCAGGGCTGGATAGTTCTCTTTGAAGGATGTTTTATTTTTCTTCTTGCACTTGTATTCAGCCACAGAACATAGTTGAGTGCCACTGGAGGACCCTCCTCTGTCCCAAAACTATAGGTCCAATAACAGCCATTACTCCATTTTTATTAAAGATCTCCTCCAGTGAAAATCACATTTTTTAAACCTTGTGAACATGTCCGTGTGATGTTTTTCATGTGTCACAAGACATCAGGAGCAATAAACATAAGCAGTAAATGCCAAGTTTTAGCATTTCTCACTTTAAAACTGCAGCGAGCAAGGGCAATCTGAAAAACAGGCTGGGTATATGATGCATATTCATGAATCCTTGAACACTAAATGAAGATAAGGTGTAGAGCTATACGTAATTATGCTAATACACTATTTTAACAAGGTATTTCAACTTATTTTCCAACACAACACGACACAATTTATTACTTGTTGAGCACTTCATGTTGTTTAAAACATGACTGGTGTAACAGGTATTGGTTGAACCCAGTAGCAACACACAGGCACAGAGTGTCATTTGGTAATGACCTTTATTATAACACAGGCTAAACAGGAACTTGAACAGGTGAAGCAACACAGGTAACCGTTCATAACTCAGGCAATGAGTTGCTACACAGTGTCTGAAGTCCAAGCTTGAAAGATGAACCAAGCCAAACCCGGAAGCGTGGCCGTGAGCCCATGGACCCAAACAGTTCTGTTCAGCTTCAGGCGACAGTAACAGGACGGAGCAGGCAGGAGACAAGGTCGATGAGGTGGTGGATCCAGAACCAGACAAGCAGTCACACGAAGCAGATTAGGGACAAGCAGGAGGATGGTTGGAACCAGGCGGGAGAGTCAGAACCAGGTAAGGAATCAGACAGGGCAGACAAGCCAACAGAGCACGAGCAGGAGGTAAGTCAAGGCCAGGTGAGGGATCAATAAGCCCCCACATGAACATGTGTGGCATCTCTCTGACAGTCTCTGAGCGACAACCATACAGGTAAGCGGAAGGAAGCACTCTGTAGCATCGTCAAGTGGAAACACAGTGCAGCCACAGAAAAACAGGAACCAGAGACACTGAGGCAGAACTCGTGGTTGGGGATGAAAGGTTGATGCATTTACTGAGAGACAGACGAAGCAGGCAGGTCAGACGCAGGCAGAGTCGGCAAAAAGGAGTCAATCTGGAAAAGAACGCTGGAAAGTCTTGCATGAGGACAAAGAACAATCTGGCAATGAGTGAGTGAACTGGAGGGGCTTATATACCAGGTTGATTGGCTGATGAGCTGCAGCTAAGGCAACAGGTGAGTGGACTGGGGTGATCAGGTGGGAGTGGCTGGCAGGTAGAGTGAGGCAGAGGCAGGTGAGTGGAAAACTAGGAGCTGAGGAGCAGAATGCAGACTATTACAACTGGAGGTGGACTTCAAGGGAAAGTGCTGGCTAGATCCACTGCATATTTGTGACTTGGTTAAAAACAAAACAAAACAAAAACAAAAAAAAAAAACTTTTATGAGGACTGCAGCAGTTTCACCAAGGAGGGTATCTATTCAAACTTTTCTAACATAGTAAGTAGATACATGAGGGTGTGACTTCAGAGATTTGTCTTGAGCTACCATGAAGTCAAAACCTTCCTTTTGTAAGAATTCTCCACTCCCAGAGGTGGGACCAAATAAGTCTCAAGTCTTTGCACTGTAGTCATGACTCACAAGACCCAAATCTACACTCTTTGAATTTCGAGTCCTAAGTAAGTCATAATGGTACACATTTTCAGTCTCATTGATTTACAAAGTTTCTTGGCTGTTAACATTAGATAGGCATTAACTCAGTAACTACAAGCCCTGACTTCCTGTTCTTTGTGCAACTTCAAATGTTGAACAAAACTGGAAGTTGTTGTGTCTCCATCTGTAATTTTCTGTAATTTTCAACCAATCATATTGCCATTCGTTTTTGACCACCATGAAGTTTTTTACATGACCAAAATGATCTTTGGTATGATTTTTTTTTTTTTTTTCAGTAACAGAGCTCAGAAATGCTTCATCAATCTTTGCTGTTTGATTGGTTCAAACAAAGTGGATCTTGGACTGTGGGGAACGTGTGTAAGTGTTGACTTGCGGAAAAATAGTGTTAAGGTTAAACTGATTTGTGCATTCACACTTTGTAAACAACAAACTTTAATCTTTGGGATTGATGGAAGGTATCAAGTATTTTCAAGTGAAAAGGCTCAAGTCCAAGTGAAGTCACAAGTCATTGGTGCAAACAATCAAGTTGCAAACAACCTGGGAAGGTGCCAGGGTACTACAACAAATGACAAAAGTATGCCATGTGCACTGAATTACACAGAGGCTCCATCATCTAAAGAAGACAGCAACAGTTTATTGCTTCACACAGAATCGATCGCAGCTCATCACACAACTCCCTCTGTTCTTACCTGTCAAAATAAAAGTCTGACTGTCACTGCTCCACCAGCTGTTGATCAGTGCAGTGCTGAGTGCTTAGTTGCTCTCTAACAAGGTTTCATTGTAAGCTTAGGTACATGTTTGTTCTTTTTTGGAATTACTGATTGTATATCATACAGGTGTTAAAATTATGGTACGGATATGATAATTATCGTACATCTGGCAACACTGACGAGACCAAAATCTAATGGTCAGGTTGTCACCACAAATGTACTGGCACATACCTGTTAACCAGAGAATGAGCCCTTTCCACTCTGAACACTCCTTTACATTTCTGTTTGCATCACCCAAAAAAATTACATTTGCTTTCAAAGAGATAAACAATTTTGACTGAAATGATGCCATGGCCTTTCCTCTAGTACTGCCACCTTCTGGGCAAACATTATGGTGTTAGCTCACTGGTGGTAAGTAGGGCTGAATATCGACACTCAATACCTTGAAGGTACCTAAATAACCCAGTATCAAATAGTATCGAAACTTGTTCCATACTACTTCCTTGAAGCCAATCGCTACAAGCCTTTTTTAAATTTAATCTGACATGAGATAGGCCCACTATGACAGCAGCTACAGCTCATACAGTCTGTGGTGTGAAGTGTGATGTATTTGACGGAGTTGGATGTTCAGTGTGCTGAAATGCCACCAACAAAAGTATCGAATTAAGTTAAGTGTTCTATTGGTATCGTATCACTTTAAGGATTCTGGCACTGGTGCCAGTATCATAACTTTTTAGCTGAAATCTACTAGGTCACATATAGGTCTCCAAAGTATTTGTAGCAGGTTTTTGTAAAACTTTGCACCTCATTATAACAATAAATACTACTAGATCAAACTGGACGTATGCTGTAAGTATCTGACAGGCACACCTTGAGGTTCATGAAATCTCTGCAGATAAAAACAGCAAAGAGGGTGTTCTTTTCCACCTACAGGACTGACAGCGTTGGATAAATGGGCCAGTTAACCACCCATCAGCAGTGACTGACAGCTTTAAGTGAACAGAACCAAGTCAGCATATCTGATAATTGGCAATTGTGGAAGGGAAGAAGAGTGGATGTGTGTGTGCGAGATAGAAAGCTGGATAAAAAGGTGGGGTGGAGGTGGTGAAGATCCCGACCTCCTCCTCCTCCTCGTCTTTATGTCCTGTCACTTCCTGGCAAGGAGCCCTTCCTCATTTCATCTTTTTCATCATCTCCCTTGACCTTTCTGTTGGATGGCCTCCCTCAGCATCACATCCCCTCATTCCCCAAGAACGCTGCCAACCCTGGCTCAAACTCACCATCGTCTTCCCCCCATCCCCACCCTCCCACCACACTCACAGAAGTGTCAGATGTGGGTAACTGTCAGACCCAAGCGGCTCTCTCTGTGTCACCCACTCATTAATTTAAATGACTCTTCGTGGCTCGCAATCCTGTCCTTGACTTCACCACCGTGACATCTGCGTTGCCATTACTGTGGCAGCGATGGCTGACGTGCTGCTCAGCGTGACCTGTTGTGCAGGTCATTGATCAGGACTGATCAAACAAAAACTATCCTCCTGCATGGATGTGCTTGTTTGTCATCCAGACCTGTTGTAGAGTTTGATGTTCAGCCATTCGTAGAATCGGTGTAGGTGTGCCATCACTTGTCATTCCACAGTTAAGCTCTTTAATTGGACTGGTTCTGGCAGCAGATGTGCTTGCTAGGACAGCCTTTTATGACTCTTTGCTCTTATTTCAGGTCAAGTCAGTTTGATTTATGTAGAAGAAGAACAGAAGTTATCTCAGGGCACTTTTCTTATGAGTTCCCACCAGGAGCAAACACTAGGGCAACAGAGACATGGAAAAACTTCCTTTAAACAGGCCAAAAACTCAAGCAGAACCAGACCCTATGGTGGGACTGGTTTAATTTCATGCTGGACGGCACAATATAACCATGCTATGTCTATTCTAGGGGGAACTTACCATCAGGCAAAGGTCGGCAATTGCCTTAGGCCCTAAGCTACCAAGTGCACCCTAAAATGCCAAAACTTTTTTAAAAACTTCTAACTAATTAATATTTTGCTTTCTAAAAATCTGTACACTAAAATGGCAACTAATGAGTGTCAGGGCCTCTGCGCTAACTTGGACTGTTCAATGATGTCACCACAAGGGCTGACACCTCAATTAGTTGATCGTTATGCTCTTGTCTGACCAAATTCTCATTGGTCCGACAATCACTGGTGTTACTTTAATAAGGCATCTGGCAAGAGATACAGAAGTATCCACTGCTGTACCAGCCCCGGCGCCAGACAGTTATCAGTAGGGGGGCACAGGGTTTTCACTGGTGGGCACTCCACACTCCTTTTTACATGGTATGCATGCATGCATATCCAGCAAAGTCACTGCCAAGATGAGCTGCGTTGTCTTTTCAGACTGAGTGGGATCACAGCCTCTGCGGGTAAACAATGCCAGAGGTGAAGTGCTAAATGTAGTTGTTAAAGTACCGGAGTGCACCTTTGATGCATTAACCACTGTTCCTACTGTGGCAAATGTAAATACATTAGTCAACTATAGCTGACCAGATGATCAGTGTTGTAATGATGTAACACTGACTTTATGAATAGTTTCATCATGATTTGAATATTAGCAACTGTCAGTCCTCTCCACAGAAGCGCCCTCTCGCTTGATTTCTCTCTCTCTCTCTCTGCTGCGACTGCAGAAAACAGCTGGAAACAGATGTCTCTCACTGTAAAAGCTGCAATCTGTCCGATCAGGGCTGTTCACTTTAGTGATGAGTCACTTTAAGTCCTTAAAACATGTGAATATTCTATTTCCACACTTGGAGAAAAAAAACATGACTTTGGCTCTGGAAAGCACTGCAAATATGCATCAATAGTACTGCAAATGTTACCTATGATAGCTCTGAATCAAATATAAAACACTAACTTAGTCCAACTGACATAAGTTACTAGAAATAAATTCACATGTATCTCAACAGGATTTATAGCACAGGAATGCTAAAAGCCAAGATCACAATAAATTTACCTGTAAGCCAACAACACAATTCACTCAACTCAAGCCAACAGCTTATTCACAAAATACACCAGACACACACCACGCTCAACCACAAATAAGAGATAAGTTTCAACCACCTCTAATATCATCAGAAACACAGCTTAACAAAAAATTAACAGCAAGCTATGGTGTCACATTTAGCAAACACTTTATAAGCCTAAATTTATCATGAAATAGTCTTTCCTTATGCAATGCATTTTATCCTGGCTGTGCTTCATGTGAAATAATCCACAATATCAAGTCCAATTTTTTGCCCTGAGAGAAAGATGTCTTTAAGTGTTTTTGTGTCATATTAGTCCTCAGGTTGTTTTTAATCCTGAACAAGTGTCGAGACAACAAGTCATCGTGCGCCAAAAACGGATTGTATTGTCCAGTTTACCGATGTGCACCACCACCCTGCTCACATAAATAACATACAGTCTCTTGGTTTGCAGTGTGGCTAACTACTACAGTGCAGCACCAGCAGCCTGCTCTCCTCGCAGGTTAACATCTGTGCTGAATGTGGTCACACATGGCTCCAGTCGAGTGGTTATATGATAGTTTATTCTGACACAGCCTACATACAACTTCATTTTCTAGATCAAAATAATGTCAAATTGCACTGGTTTACAAGATATCACTTGTTGTCAATCCTTGGATTAAAACATCCAGATGTTTTTAACCATCCCTCTCTACCCGCGGGGGGCTGCAGCCCCGGCTGGTGGTGGGTGGCTGCGTAACATCTTAGAGGCAACAGTTAACCAGAATAGTACATTAATTTAAAAAAAACATAATTAGATTAACTGATGTATTCATTTGCAACTTTTAATTACTTATCGCTTTCATCATGTTTAATGTTTTTACAATATAATAAATTTTGAGAATTTTTTTTTTGTTTTTTTTGTTTTTTTTGTACCTCCAGACTTCAGGAAAGCTTCTTTCCTGAAGTCTGTGAAATTCATTAATTCATCTTCAGCAGTGAGAAGCCTAATGCCTGTGTTCACCCTTGGCCCCAAAATGACTAAATCTGCCTGTTTCTATCATTATAAAATATGTTGATTACATTAATAAATGCGCCATCAAATTCATAAGCACTGTATTTTATTATTAGGTTTGAATAGTCCAAAAGATTCTAGACAAGTCTAACATTATTACTGCTATGACAACTTCACAGTTCATAAAGTGAGTTAGTAATTCCCTGATCAGCAGATTTAATATCTCCTGGCAAAGTCTAGAGTGATGTGATTAATGGGCACCAATTTCCAAGTCAAGTCAGAACCTTATGACACATTTTTCATTTTTGGAATCAATTGCTTTTATTTGATAGATTCATTAAAAATAAAAATTAGGGTGCTTTGTAGGTTCAGTGTGTAAGATTTACAGGGATTTTTTTTGGCAGAAAATGGCTGAAATGGAATATAATGTTCATAACTATGTTTTCATTAGTGTATAATAGAAACAGAGCTGTATGATATGGTAAAAAAATCATATTGGGATTATTTTGACTGAAATTGCAATTGTGATACAATAAGTAGGGATGGACAGTTTTAAATTACAATTTTTATTTTTACTGAAAAAAACCCTATTAAAATCATGATGATGTGATTTTTATTGAGGTCTTTACCAAACAAATGTGTATTCTTTCATCTGGAGAAAAAGATTTTTAGTCCAGCTCATCTCTGCAGTACTACAGTACCTCATTATAAAGATGTTTTCTCACACATTTTTTCCTTTTTCAAAGATTTGTGATTTGGTTTTGTTTCTGCAGTTTGGATATTGGACTTGGCCATATTGTGATTTCGATAAAACTGTCATTAATTGTGCCTTCTACGGAGGCCGGCATGTTGGAAGTGCAGGGTGGGACAAGGTGTTTACAAATCTGCAAGCTCACTGCTCCAAACCCTACATACTGCCATTGAGCAATAAATGAACTGCTCCCCAAAAGAGGCATGGTTCGTACACACTTATGTCTGTATTGTTCTGTCAGTTCTGACTCTGATTCTGAATCTGCATATTGATTTTAGTTCTTAATGATTCTTGATTCCAATTTTTTGAGTGTCCTCCTGCGCTCTTCACAGCAGACTTGTGTGAAACGCTTATTACCATGGATAAATAATACCAGCAGAAACACTAAACTAAGCTGACATTAGCTAGATAACCATGACAGGCAAGTTGAAACAAGATGAAAAAGACATAACCATCATCATAAATATGACATCAAAGACATAACTAGCCAAAAAAACAGTGCAGAAGACGAAAAAGATGTTACAAAAATGTCATAAAATAGGCGACAAGACAAAAAATGAAGTAAAGATGTAACAAGAAGAAAAAGATGAAACAAAACAAAAAGTTGTAACTGGACAAACAAGATGTAACAACGCATAAAACAATGTTAAACACAAAACCAAACAAAACAGAAGTCACAACACGAAAAAGACGTAACTAGACAAAAAAAACGACATAAGATAAAAAAGATGCAATAAGACAAAACACTAAAAACTCAGTAAAGGATGCAACAAAACAGGAGAGGAAGACCCGACTACAGAGAAAATCTCACTTAGCTGTGTCAGGAAACAGTCAATAGAAATGTCTTTCTGAGAACGACTTTTACTTTTGTACATTTTAAAGCCTGTACTTTTTCACTTTTACTTGAGTAAAGACATTGAATTTGTAAAACACAAGTATTATTAGGGTCCAGGTAGCCTAAGCTGCCAGGACCCTATTGTAATCCTGCATGTTCTTTCTTTCTTTCTTTCTTTCTTTCTTCTTCCGAGGAAATCCTACTTCCCATGCACGAAAAATGACCAAACTTTGCACAAAGGTCCAGTCCCATGTCAGATTGAAAATTCATAACAAATCAACCATATGTGCTACAGATTTACAACTTTCACCACAATGTAGCCCCAATACTGAAGAAACTTTTGTATATTTAAAACTATTGCAAATTATGAAGTCCATCACTCTGTTTTTTTCAAAAACTGTAAAACTTATTAAACCTATCTCCTCCCACAATTTTTGCTCAATTGGCACCAAACTTGCTACAGAGCATCTTCAGACTGTCCTACACAAACGATCCACACAGATTTTTGATTTATCAAAAATTGAGCCTACAGTGCATCAAAATGTCTGACTGTAAACGGTATTATAAACATTTACTTGCAAATTCTTGCTAAATACATTTTCAATGTTCATGAAAAAAATGACAAAATTTTGGAGTCATGGTAGATGATGTTTGGGAAATATCAGAATTTTATCTCAAAAACTGAATTTTTTACAGCATTTTGAATTTCACTCTCATGCGAACAATTGGAGTCAATGCAAAAATGGCATTTTTAAACATCAGTTTTTCACTTTTGGAGCCAATAAATCATTGTTAAAAACTAATGACCAACATCTCCATGCTGTCTAGATGCAATTTGTGTATTTTGGGATTTTTGTCTCAATAACTGAATTTTTGACAGCCATTTGAAATCTGCCTTTACATGCTAACAGCTGCTGTCTTGCACACAGGTGACTGGCTTAGTCAATTTGTGAAGCTACAAGTGGTGTTTCCATTTGCCAATTAGCTCAGTGAGATAGAGGATGGTTCTTGGTGTTGAAGGTTGTGAGTTCAAGCCTCAGCTTGTACAACATTTCCATATGAGAAATCTACCCAAACTTTTCACAAAGGTCCAGTCCCATGCCAGATGTCCTCAACTGGAAACACAAGACAATAGTCCTGATGGTGGCGCTACAGCAAGCCTCTAAATTTCAAAACTTTGAAAATTCACAACAAATCAACCATATGTGCTACAGCTTTGGAACTTTCACTTTGAAATGTTCTTTTCCATGGCATGGATGGCTGCTGCCTGGCACCCTGATCCTGGGCTTAGTCAATTTGTGAAGCCACACATGAAGTGAGTTCGAGCCTCAGCTAAGGCAGGATGGACTTTCAAATGTGAAAGCCTTATGTTCAGGTATCATGCTATGTGGATTAGAGACTGCTAAGATTTAAATAATTATGATTCAGGGAGTTTTGGGAAGAGACAAATACTCTTTATCAACACGTTTCCCTGTTATCCCTTGTCTTTTTTCCCTGTTTATTTGGCTTAGCTATCAGTCAATATGCAGAGTCTCTTGTGCCAGAAATTGTGAGTTCAAGCCTCAACTGATGTAAAATGCACATTAGAATGCCACCTTTTTTTCATCTTCCTACACTCTTCTTGTTGCTCAGAATTGCCTAATTTTGCCTAAAATTGCCCGGCCCCGACCATTGCTGCGCAGCAGCTATAATTCCACTTGAGTACAAAATGTTCGTACTTCTGTCACCTCTGTTTGAAACCAATAGCTAATAGGGTGTGGTGGTGTTGGTGCAAGCTAAAAAGACCGCTTAATTACCTTGAAAAGAATTCTGCTGTGTACTTTTGGCTCTCCATGCTGATGCCACTTCTGTACCAACCCCCCCCCCACCCCCCCCCTCGTCCAGGCCTGATAAAGTCCAGAAGCGAGACTGCTTGAGACATCCTACATGCATCTCTCTATCTTCTGTTCCTCTGACAACTCATTTCATGGAAATTATTCATGAATCTGCCTGATGTACAGTAATCACTCCTTCAGTCCTTTGGAATATCATTAGGTTGCAAAGAATATGAATTTCTAAATGGGCTCTGTGAAGTAGTATTATCTGAAAGGAAATTCACATGGAGTGATCATAGTTTCATAGACACCTTATTGTCATGTTTCATCAAATCATTTGATTTGGTGCGTTTTTAGAAATGAGAATTATTCTATTGAAGTGTTTTTAGTCTGAAATCAAGTAACAGAAGGCTGGCGCCAGTTTCTTGGCAGCATGGATGAATGCAATGTGGAGGAATTTTATATTCTCATAGACCTCCATGTTTCATTGAATAAAAATTATGTTGTGTGAGAAATGGGTGGATCACATTCATCTCATGCATGAGTGCCCTGCGTTGATGTGGCTACGATGGGGTGTATACATTTGAGAGAGTCCATTGCTTCTGATTACTAAATGTGTAGAAATCATGAAGAAATCACCAAATAGAGAAGCAAGAGAAAGACCGGGGGGAGACGGAGGAAGTCTGTGGGTTAGAAGTCATGAACTCTCAGCAGTCTGATGTTTCTCTTGGGAAGAAATGGTAAACTGGTAAAAAAATGACACCTTAATAGACATTAAGGCCCCTACACACTGTGTGATAACAGTGATCCTGCAGGTCCAAGGCTTGTCACACTATTTGAGATGTGTCTAATCAAAATGTGTCAGACTGCATGATATCAATTTTGAGGGATGTCAGACTGTGCAATGAATATCTGGTGGATCATAACACTTGGATATAAATTGAATAAAGTGTATATGCTAACAGAGACATTATTGATTTGCATCATCCATCTGCATAAATCCAATGCTTTGAAAATCCATCATCCAACAAGACTTAGGTCTTTGGTCTCGAAAGAGTGAGATCAAGTTTGTATTGATGTTTCCACACTGTTTCTTGCAGTCAAAAGCTGAGAGAAACAGGATGAGATCTACAACCTGGAATTGTCAATGATTTGCCTCTCCAGTCAATCCACGTGATTATTTCTTTTCAGCAGAGGTGGGACCAAATCATTGTTTTGCAAGTTACAAGCAAGTCTCAAGTCTTTGCATTCAAGTCCTAAATCAAGTCCCATGTCAAGACAGGCAATTCCAAAATCCTAAACTTTGCTGCCCACTGACGAGGAGGATGGAATAATCTGTGGATCCTTATCAGCGGGAAATAGCCGGTGGGCGTGACTGGGCTGGTTTGGTTCTGCCCTTCAGGGAGCTGGGGGCAACCATGTACCATGATGTCCGCAGCGGCCCGGCTGTCAACTCATATATCCATTAGCTGCCTTTTACATATATAAAGTGATGTGTACGGGCACACACGAGGGCACATAATAGAGAAGAGGTATGCAGCCGAGCACAGGCACCTATAATGGAATATATTCCTTGTCCACACTCGAGTGACTCTAAGAGGGGCTATAAATAAGCAGTAATATGTATGTAGACTAAGTCATGGCGGGAGATATGACTTCACTTTCACACCTCTTGACCTTAAAAGAAGCAGCTCAAAGTCAAAACAGCCCAGTCAGATTGTAGCAAGGAAATGAAAAAGTCTATTTATTATTTATTTTTTTGACTGGTATATTTTAACAATGTATATAAATTTATATTTGGTCTATACCAAATATTGTTGTGTTTTGTTACACTGCATAATACATCATACTTTCCACTAACAAACAAAGGCTGATTTCTAATAAAGGCAGAAAGATGAGATGAGATGAGATGAGATGAGATGAGATGAGATAATTCTGTATAATCCTTCCATAACACAGACATTTGCAATGTTACAACAGCAAATTGGAAAGCAAAATAGAAAGAAGCATAAACAAGAGAAACATAAACAATAGGAACAATGTAAACTATAGGAAATACTGTATAAACAACAAGAACAATATAAACAAAAGGAAATATAAACAAAAGGGACAATATAAACAGGAGCAAATATAAACAGTAGAAACAATGTAAACCAGAGGAACTATAAACAAAGAGAACAAACAGGAGAAAATCCATTGCACAGTATGAAATGATATACACTGCATATGACATCCCTGCTGAATCTAGAGAGCACCTTTTACGTTTTGCGCAACTTTTGCAGCCACCATAGTTTCTCCTACAGACTTGGAAGGGGAGGGTGAGGCGAGTTGTTTGCAATTTGTAAGTTCACAGCTAGATGCCAGTGGTCTTTTATGATGGTTGGAATGTTGTAATCGATCACATTCAGCAACAAGTTCATTTCCACAGCACATGCTGTGTTCTCCTCCATATTTGTCTGTTTTCTCTGATGAATCTAGTAAATTATACATTTCCACAGCACTGATGCATCAGTGCAACAGAGAGTCACATCATACTCACAACTCTCCTAATTTGATGGTTTTTTAAACACAAGTATTGTTTTTGTCCACCAGTTGACTCCATTCTTATCTCACCACTGCTGATTTTAATGCATTAAAACCTTAGCAGGAAAGGTAGATTTGAACTGCTAGAAGGTTTTTGATTTGGAGGTTTTCAAGAGTTGAGTTACATTAAAAGCAGCCTTGCAGTGACAGAAAGAATGGCGAAGCAGAAGTGACTGGAAATAAATACTGATCGAAAACAGTATTTGTGGTTTGAATAGAGTGGTGTCTGTTGTACTGACAGAGTTTATATTGTGAAAATGTACCTGATACTAAATTTATCAACAGATGAGGTAAACATGGAGGAATAATTTGCACAGTAAACAGTGTCAACACTAAATTCAAATAAGAGCAGATCAGAAGAGTATCTTTGTTGAATTAAAGTGAGTCTTTAACATAAGCCTGTTTCAAATAAAGACCTTGTTCTTTCTACATTTTAGATAAATAGAGGCCCTGACCACAATTTGAAAAGTTAAATGTAATATTTATGTTTAGTAGGTGGTGTTTAATTTGACTTCTCTATGTCTATGTTGTTTGTTCTTGTGTTTCTGTGCCCATAAAGAACCTGTGAATCAAACAGAATGGGCAGTATTGTAACTTCTTTCTTTTCAGATTTTTTCCATAAATATTGTATGGAAAACATGGATACAAGTGCTTAAGTGTTTTTAAGTACTCCTGAAGCCTCATAGGCTTTCATTTAGCTAGTCTCACGATACCGCACAATTAGGGATCTTGCCACCCACTGATCTGGGGAATTCTAAATACAAGGTTGTTGCTTGAATGGCAGTGAGAACCTAAGTGAGCTGCCAACAAACCTAGTAGTAAGTGCATGACTTCTGCATGTCAACTCCCCAATATGAAGAGCCACCCTAAAAAGAAAAAAAATAATAATTATTTGTTTCCATCCAGTTTTTTGCAGCAAAAGCAGATTGTCTTTAAACTGGAAGAACCCTGAAGAGACTGACTTGTGAGTGTAGGCTGGTGAGTTAATAAAATGTCATGCTAAATGACAAAAATAATAATATGTCTGGCACTCATCTATAATTCTGTGGTATTGTGACCAAAGTAATAGTTTTAATAGAGTGACAGTCATCTGTGATGCACATTGCATCAGTTGCAGAATTGGTCCACTTCTGGTATTTTCAAGCAAAGCTGTAGTAATGACTCTACCAGCAAAATTACTCAAGAAATAAACCAGGGTTTGGACTTGAAAATCTGAACCAAGTTTTAAATGTTACTGTTTAGATACAACATTGAGCAATTTCAGACTAAACAGTTCTGGGAACTCACTGAGAGGAACTGCCCACTAGGGAGAACTACATACCATCAAGGGCTGTGGCTGTGTACAGACATCCTTAAGTGGTTCAAGCCGTTGTTTGTATGGTATACCAACATCAACGTCACTTCTCAATTAAGTCTCAACTTCACTGTCCATTTGTCTGTATTTTGTTCCATTTTTAAAGGATTGCTTAAGCTGTTGTGGTTGCTGCATTGGCTCATGTGTTTGACAAATTAATATTCCATTACATCTGGACCATTCACCGTAGACTTAGGCCTACATCGCTCATAGTTCCTCTTCAGCTTGAAGATTACCTACTGTGAAGTAGGTCCCTCAAAACGGCCTTCTAAGAACTACAATTGTTCCCAGTTCACTTAGAATGATGAGGAAGTTCCTCTGGTCTGAAAACACCAAATTCCTACTCTTCTTCTGTGAAATTTTCTTTGAATGTGTGTGATGCCACCAAATGCAAGTTGACTGTGGCTATACAGTATAATTCCTCTCATCTGAGCTCAGCCTAATGTTTTATTCAACTGGATTCCTTATGTCAGTTGAGGAGGTTGCCAAAACACCAGTGGTGACCATGAGGCTAAAGGAAGCCCTGCCAAGTGTTTTATTTTGATAGATAAATAAAGGTGTCATGAGTGTCTTAAACATTTATCCTGTGCTGCCCCAGCCAGTGAGAGGTGACATAAAGTCTTGACAGTGAGTTGGACTGAAATGAAGTCACTGATAATTCTCAAATGCTCAGTGGTGTGGACAGCTGAAACAGCAGGCCTGCACTGCATTCTCACATTAGTCTGCACACTGCAGCGCTGGTGATTTCCTGAAACTTATTTTAAATTTGACAGATTGTCATGAGTCACTCTTGAGGTCACGTCATAGTTTACTTTTACATAACAGACTGTCAGTATGAAAAAGCTGCTGGCTTAAGTGTGGACACGTGGGCTCCCAGCAAACACGGCTGGACCAGGACCAAAACAGCCTCCGAGACCAATGAAGGCCAGTTTGATGTCAGGGAATAGGCTACGGTTCCAAAGTGTTTTCCTGCCATGTTTGTCTCTGGCACCTCTGGGCTGACTCATGGTTAATCGAGCGGTTAGTTTAGTTACCTTAGCAACAATTAAAGCTATCTTTCCATCAGGAAACTCTATTCCCTGTCAGTCTCAGAGGCTGTGTTCATCCCAGTGACTGTTTGTGTCGACTGGGAGGTCACTGAGCCCGGTTTCGTTGACCATTAATGGCAGCTAACAGTCAGTTTGCTACTTCAGCAACAAGACAGCTAAAGCTATCTCTTCATCAGGAAACTCTATAAACAATCTTAGTACTGCATTCTCTGTCAGCCTCTAAAGGCTGCGTTCATTCTGGTGACCGGTCGTGTTTATAGCAACAAGTAAGCTGAAGCTATCTTTACATCAGGAAACTGTAATAAAATCACTGAGAGCTGTAGCTGAGCAGCCAGAGGACATCAGAGGGGAAGTCAGAAAATATTCTCTCTGTAAAGTATTTCACCCAATAAAGTCATAAAGTTGTGCTTTTGCACAGTGAGGCCCCCAGAAACACTGTAGTCTGCTCTGGTCAATGGATGTATTCTTCGTCCTTACTTCTCCGTCCAATGACAGCCTTTCATTGGACACAAATGCAGCATACTGTATGTCCCTGAGTGCAGGATGAGTCATCAACAGTTTTAATTCACTTTTTAGGAAAAGATAAACTCTGAAATGATATTAAAACTACCTAAGAATACCTACAAAACAACTTTTTGTCCTTGTTGGGGCAGACAGTGGTGCATAGGTGATCAAAATACGTAAACATCAATTTTTATGGGAACTTTAAATCGCTTCAGGTGGAAAAGATAAAAGAATCTCCTTAAGATTATATTCTTATATGCAGTTTCCACTCAGTTACTAACAAATCTCATAGTGGACCTTTTATTTCCCTTCACTCTTTAGTGGGAAAGAGCAATGAACAAAACATTAAGGTAATATTAGCACAATTCTCAGTTTTAGCTGCCACTGACCATCTCTTTCAGCGGTTAAAACATTTTTATTGGCAGCAGATTAAAATAATTGTGTTTAAATAACAGTGACTCCTTAAGTAACGTGACCAGAGTAGATCAAACCAAATCAAACTTGGCTGCTGTTTGGTTAAAATCACAACGAGTGGACTATGAGTTCTTAAAGTCCAACACCAACATGATGAGATGCTGCACCAGCCTGTCATGGTGAAGAGCTGAGCCATGAGTTTCCTTTGAAGAGTGTCTGGGTTCAACCTGAAAGACAGGGTGAGGAGATCAACCGTGGTAGAACCATTGTTCTTTTGTATTGAAAGAAGCCAACTGAAGTGGTTCAGGCATCTCATTTGGATTCCTTCTGGATGCTTTGCTGTGGAAGTTTTCCAGGCACATCCAACAGGGGTAGATTATTTACCTTATTTGGCCTTCCTCCACCATGACCCAAACCCTGATGGTTACAATGTAGGATTGCACAATAAAATAGTTGTAACCCCCTACATGGCACACACCAGTCAAGTATCATAGCTGTTCATAATATAGTTACAAAATGTAATCCATAGATTCATGTACATGGACATGAACTGTCACTATAGTTTGTGACAGTCAGCAAGACTTTCAAAGAAATAAGGACGGACCTATTAAGTGACAAAGTCTGCAGATGGACGAGGTGGGGTGGTAGGATGGGTCAAACAAATACAGAACTTTCACATAGACTCTTGTACATGGAATAAGGGTAATGCACAAAGTTGTGGTATGGGAGTGCAAACATAGCACAAACAGAAAGTTCTGTGTTATTTTTTTATTCAGTTCAATTCTATTTTATTTGTCCAGTGCCAAATCATCAAGTTATCTTGGGGCACTTTTTATATAGAGCAGATCTAGACCATACTCTTTAAACCTCAAATTTTCCTGCCAGGAGCAAGCACTGAGGTGACTGTGGTGACTTCATTTTAACAGGACAGAAACCTCATGTGGATCCAGGCTCTCGGTGAAGAAAAGGCTTTCTTTACTTCTTAACTTGATGAAACAAGACCAAAAAATCTAGCTGATATCATGTCAGTTTCTGAAATCATAATCTTCCAGTTTTAAGAATTATTTAATCAACATTTCATATATTTTCTTCTCATCTAATTTTCAGGATTTAGCTACAGGTTGTCAGTATAATTAGGTGGACACTAAAAATGTCTGGATTTCTGCCCTCTCAGCAAAGAAAAGGCCATTAAAGGCTTTAATTGAAATTGAGTTTCAGCTATTTATAGTTTTAGTTACTTGAAAATGTTAAAAGTTTAAACCATATTAAAAAGTTAAACCATGAGAGATTTAAAAGGATTTCGATATGATAAAGAGATTGCTACGTAAGACTGTCATTACATTGCCATAGCCATGTCATGACACCTGTCGTAAACATGAATGTTTATGATAGGACACCTTTCAAGCCAATAATGTCTTTGTTATAATACTTTGACATGAAGCAAGACAAAAATATCTGTCGTGACAAGGTTATATGATCAAACTGTTCAGCTGTATGTATTAACATTACATTATCATTAGACCTTTATAAGGATGTGATGGATATTTTCCATGGTGTTACATGAAGTGGTACATTCTGGACTTCAATACAATAAAGTCTTATTACACTGTCAAATGCCTCTGTAACAATGTCATGAATAATTTTCTGGAATTCAAATGAAGTGCCATTGTGACTTGTCATGAAGATCTTATTAAATGTTATAAGGGCAGTTTGACAACAGTACATAGATGATTTAGCTCCTTAGCTGATTGATGGATGGTTAGCTGGTTTACTTGTTTCTAAAGTAGGCTAACTGCTGTCCGCTGTTATCAGTACTTGGTGCTAACTATTTAGTTATAATGTCAAGTTGTCATAACAAAGACATCAACTGATTATGCTGTCTTGGTTAATGTCAAGTCTTCATGACAAAGACATCTCAAAGAATGTCAACTTCGCATTAAAAATTACATAATTGAGCAAGGGAAACTTAATGACAACAGTCATAAGCATTAATAAGGACTCCTTCATGTTTAAGACATGCATAGTGTAATGAAGTCTTAAGTGTTATCACAAAATGTTCTTGAATTCCGACTGTAAGTCACCTATACCGAGTGTCAAAGCAGCAGTCCACTAGCAGTTCTGAAGTTTTAGCACCACTTCTTCTTGTGCTGGATCTTTGAGAACTCTTTCCCACCCCTGAGGCGAATGTAAATAATTCACACAACACATTGTTGCTCCACTCTGATACATGAGGAAGTGAACAGACACCAGGTATCCTGTCGGTCCTCCAGTTTCGACCAGGATTTGCTGCTGCCATGACCTTTGCTGTGGCTGCAGTGCTGGGGGAATTACCATGTCTTAACTAGCTGCAAGTGGATCAATATGACATCCAATGAGGAGGGGAGGACAGGGGTCACAAGTCAGCGCAGACCCCCCTACCCCCAACCCTATCCACAGCACCATCCCCATCCCATTACCACGCTGTCTTAGCCACCTAAAAAACAGCCCCATCAACATCTTAGAGGTCATCATGCTAACCTCTTCACACCGCTATCTGTGACACTCCAACTCCTTCAACCACCCCCACCAGACTCTCAGCCAAGGGCCCAATTAAAACGCTTGCTGTGCTTTGTCGCTGTCGAGAAATCGCAGATGCTCCAAGGCTTGATCCTTCCAGTAAAACATGCTCAGCCGGCGCAGGCTCGGAGCCCCCCGCCAAAAGGTTCGCAAAGGTGCTGAAACACGGATGCTGCCATCAATTATTTAGCAAAAGGTGAATATTTCACACATACTGGGAATACAGGTCAGGTCCTGTGGATGTTTGCAGGATAAATATTTAAAGATCAATATTTTATGGGTATGAAAGAGAGCATGGAGGCCTTGGGGAAATAGCGGGGAAGTGCAGATGAAAGGCAAATAGTGACTTAGAGGAGAATCAGAAGGCACTTAGTTTCACCATAAAATATATTCTGTAGCCGAGACTGAGGTGTGTTCTGCTTTTGAATTAAATATCTTCAAGTATCTTTAAAGTTGGAGAGAAAGGAGCATGGATTGAGGCTTCTGCGGCCTAGTTTTCCCCATTCCTTCTCAAAAGAAAGCATTACCTCCATGTTTTATTGATGATTAGGTAATCTTTTCAAAGCAACCTAATGAAACCAGCCTGAATATCCCGCGCCGCTGACTGAAAGAAGGGGATAAAGTGTTTCCTTGCCTCGTTTGGCTTTGTCTCAGGGTTTGTGTCACTTGATATTGGCCAGGTGTTGAGAGATTTATCTGCATGTAGTCGTGCAGATCCTCACCTTCAAACTTAATTAGAAATCAAATTGATTGGATCAAGAGCAGATGTGCTTCCTGGGCCGGAGGTAATCTGAACGGACACGGTATTTGACGGGTTATTTGTTGGGTTTTTCACTCTCTGTCGCCGTGGATGCCTTAATCCACTTCCCCCTTTAATTTCACATGGTAAAGCATCTATTGTTCGGCGCTGTTTGTTTGAGTGGTGGGTGTTTATTTTGAGGATTATTTCTCTGGAGGTGGAGCGGGTCTGGTGTATTCAGGCTTCTTTTGTGCTGCTGTTAAACCTGCATGCACACAGAAGCACACACACCTTTATTACCTAGTGCAGTTCATGGGCGCCTAGTTATAGTTAAAAGTGGGAGTGAAAGATTAATATGGCAGGAAAATTTTCATTTAATTTTAAAGTGCCATTTCCTGCAATATAGAGTCTGCAATCATGACCAGTAAAGCTGCTCTTTCACTATAAAGCTCAGTTTATATTTTAACATTGAAACATAAATCAGAGTCTACCTAATTTCAGAGTTTGTCAAGATGAATCGTACACAAAGGGCAACCATTTACTGCATACTGCTGTTAGAAACAGAGCAGAATTAGACAATAATCTGCAGATCAACCACTGTCTGTAATCAATACACACACTATTAAATAATTAATCAAACCAATAACTGACAGCAGTCAACATCAGACAACCTTATCATACTTTAGCAGTTACATAATGTCTCTGTAGTGGTAACAAAATGTGAAAAATTACTATGTGGGAAAATATTAAACCAAACTCCATTCAAAAAATATCACATTTTATCAATTTATTATGTGTCCACAAAAACACAAAACTCTAGAAACACAAGATAATAAACCTCATGTTTTAACAGTCTTCTTTTCAATACGGCATCTATATTATTCAGAAAGATGAACTCTATTTTTGTACAAACAAAATATTTTGGATTTTGTTGTCTCAACTCTTTACCAACTTCTAATGGTTAGCTGCACTCTTTTAGAGGGATAAGACTGTAGCAATAAGAGGCAAACTGTTCTCACTAAAATAAGTGCTGGGTGGTGGGTCAGATAAATGTCGAATTAAACACAGACTCATAACACAATTCATTCATGTCTATCGTGTGTGACATTTCAGTTGTTACCAAAGTAACTACCCGGTTTGTTGAATTCCTGTTTAGTGTTGAAGAGAGCGCAGCCACATTCCAACAATATTAAACTTGTTTGATCGTATGTGAACGACACTGGCATGAAGGACTAATTAAAGACAGCTCTGACTGAGTTTAATGGCCACTTTTATGGCTCAAGTACAGTCATGTATTCTCACAGTAGCCTGTTGGGAGGGCTTAGAGGATAGGTTCACATTTACTGTCTTGATACAACACTCATATTCCCAACTGTATATTGATGTTGCTGTAATTGCACCGTCTGTCCAAAGTGGCTGCAAAGAGATCCCTTTCTAAGCCAATTTCAATGTGAGGTTGGATAAAATCAGCAGTCCTTGTTAAGTGCAAAATGTACTTGAAAACTTCAGTTGAAGTTACACTTAGAAAAGTTAGAAAGATTAAATTGTTACCTTGTAAAGTTGCAGTCTTTTTAGTACCAAAATTCCTCTTTATGTTGCCACAGACAGTGTCTCCTTGCTCAGTTGCTATGTAGGAAAAGTAACAAAAAGTGTGAATTTGGTACAAAAAGGGGGAAAAAAGCTGAATTTTGAAGAAAAATGCACAGAAGGAGAACTGCGGATTTCTGGTGAATGTGCTTACAGAAGAGTTCTTTTTGCAGCCAATATGACCAGAGGGAAGTAATAAAGCAACAAAGAGACTGCTTTCAATGTGGTATTAGCATATGAGTATTGTCTTAAACACATAATATGTCAGTTTTGCCTCTAGGGGTGTTTCTCACATTTAAACAGTAACAAAAGAAATAGTTTGATGATGTTGTGAAGTAGTGTGGGATCACAGGAGTTGCTGTTTTCATTGTTAAAGCACCCTTGCAGATGAAAATCTATCTAATGTGCAGATTTCATGTTCACAGATGAGCTAATGTTTTACAGCTTTTAGTCATGTTTGCCAACTTCCTCCCAGCCACTCATATGAAACGCAGTATAGCCTTGAATAAATTACAGATTTCTGTAGGTTCAACCATCGTTGGAAACTTTTGAGATGTTGTTAAGTACACACTTAACAAATATGTCTAACTTTGTTAGCATTTAATTGCAGAAATGTTAGATTTATAGCTTTAAAATAGACTTGAAAAAATTATAAGTATGTTTATTAGGCTAAAATGACACAATATGAAAGTACTGATGAATACCACATAAGTTCTTAAATTGTTCACTTGAACAATTTTCAAATCTGTGCATAGGGACGATTAATGCATGACTTACCAATGTGTGTATCCTTGAACATTTCCCTCCTCAAAAACATTTGCATCCTATTCTTTTTTTGAAAGCCAGCATCATTTACATGCATATCTAGCTTACAGTCGTCATCTTCACTAACCTTGCCGACACATTGCAGTATATCTTGGCTCGTTACTGTGCTGATTCATTTTGACCCACTTGAACAAGTGTGGGTTTGATGACCTATGCAAATAAGTGATATATACAGTAAGTTTAACAGAGCATTTGTCAAGTCCCTAGACAGAGAATTACACAAATACACAGTTCAACAGGAAAACATTGTTAAGTAACACAAAACACAAATATTACTACAAATAAAAATACAAAACAGTAAAGACACCTAATGAAAGTTATATGCTCACTCATTACATTTCTGATTGTTCCTTATGCATTTAAAAATGATTCTATAATGGTCCAAAGTCCTGTGTTTTGGGAGTCAAAGTGTCCATTCTGACTCAGAAACAGGAGTATACAGTCGCATCTAGTGAAACTATTGACTAATCCATTTTGGACAGAATCAATCAACTTAATGAACAAAGTCAAGGGCAAACACTCCAGGGTGTTAATGGCTGTACATTTACAATGAAAAAACTTTACTTTGTGTAATGAATGCAAATCAGCCTCTGGACTGATGACAACGATCATGTAGGGTTGAGATGATCCGCCCGCTGAATTACACAGTGAGAGGAAGTTGTCATTATGCTGCTTTTATGCCAGATGGGTTCGGACAGCCTGCTTAAAAGCACTTGAAAAGTCATCTGTTTTGCAATGCATGGAATAACTGATAGCCGGGCAGATGATACTGTACATCTGCTTCTAGCTGGAGATGATTATAATGTGTAGAGACTGAGGCATTATGGGATATATGGAAGTGCTGGAGTTGCGTTACACTGAAGTCATTATACAGAGAATCCTATTAGCAGAAAGGATGTGTTTGTATAATCGGTGCACTACTGTGTAATATATGTTGCCCTGTATTTTTTGTGATTTATATTTTAATTACATTTTTCCTATTTTCCGTTTCAGGCCACTGTTATTTAAAGGAATAGTTTGACATTTTGGCAAGTATGCTTTCCTGCAGACAGTGAGATGACTCGGGTGACAAACCAAATGTGGGACAAAGTGTATGTTTGAGTGGGACAATGTGGGAAAGGTCTAAAGTTTTGATATGTCTATCTAACTTAATTAATCAATATTTTAAACTCATGCTTTGCCCCCTGAGTAGTACACTCTGGACAGATGAGTACTTTCCCGGTCTGTGTTGTAGCTGCATTTACTTTTCTTTGTGGCAGTTTCCATCTAAGTCTACATAACTTTGGGAGGACCCTCAATTTTACATGTTCCCCATTTCCCTCATCTGTGGTTTGACTCTTGAAAAATAGAGCCCATCAAAATGTGGGACATCAACTGAATATGTGGGATGGTGGGCAGAGGTGGCAAAAGTACACACATTCTGTACTCAAGTAGAAGTACAAATACTTGTGTAAAAAACAGACTCTGATAAAAGTAGTAGTACAAATTCAACTTCCTTACTCACTACGCATATTTGATAACATTTCCTATGATGGCATGTCTATAATGCATTAAAAAACACATTTATAAGATTTTATTAGGCTTTATAAAACTATAAATGTTTATAATCATGCATGTCAAGTTAAAACAATGTTTATAAAGTATAGTGATTGACATATTATAAGTTCAGCATTATAACCACCATAACTTCAGCCAGTTATAGAACACAAATCATTATGGATTCTAAATTCTGTGTGTCTTAAATGAAATAATGACTTATAAACATCAATACATTCCAGCATGACTGTGTGGCTTTAAGTAAAGTGACATCACCACATAAAGTTGCTAGGTAATTGTCTGATGTTTATAAATTATTACATTATACCACTTCAGCAACTTGGAATTAGAGCTTTAGAACAGGCTAAAGTTAAGTATTTTATAAACCTTGTTATAAGCTGCTATGCGTGACTGTAAACATCATGCATCACTTAAAGGCTTGTCGATTATGTGTTATCACTGTGTCTATAATGATGTTAATGTGAAAGAAGAATCTGAGTCTTGGGTTAAAAACACATGATAACTACCATAATTTTAGCCAGTTATGAAGACACAGACAACTGTTCGAACGTATCATTGCAGATTATAAATTCTAAGTTTCTGAAATGGAATAATGTCAATAAAGTAAAGTGACAGCACTATATAAGGTGTCTAGTTAACTTCTAATGTTTATAAGACATTATTCAGCTTCAGCAACTTGCAATTTATAATCTGCTGTGATACAGTAGAACAGTTTTGTATGCCTCTTTATAACTGGCTAAAGTTATGGTGGTTATAATGTGTTGTGTAACTCAGGACTCACATTCTTCTTTCAAACACAGTTGTCATTTTGGCATGGAGCTATAAAGCATTATGAATGTTGAACTTGTAATACAGTATTCCCACCACTTATAATACTTTATAAACCTTGTTATAAGATGTTATGCACGATTGTAAACATTTAACAAGTTTTATAAAGCCTTATGAATGTACCATGTGTTATGAATGTCCTAAATCCCTGGTTACACACCACATTATAACTACCACAATTTTAGACACAGAGAACTGTATCAAAGCAGATTATAAATTCTAAGTTTCTGAAATGGAATGAGATCTTATAGGCATCAATAATACACAGTAGTGTGACTTTGGGGGATTTAAAATAGCAGCACTATATGAAATTATTAGCAATTATATGATGTTTGCAAATGCTTCTTTCAAACAGTTGTCACTTTAGCATGGAGCTAATGAACTCTGACTTTGTAATACATTATGTCCCACACTTATAATACTTTATAAATCTTGTTATACATTGTCATAAATACTTTATAAATCTTGTTATACATTGTCATAAATAATTGTAAACATTTATAGTTTTCTAAAGCTTATAAATGCAATGAAATGTCTTATGAATGTGCTTATAATGCATTATAGACATGACCTTCATAGAAACTATTTCTATAAATGACAAATACAAACTAATAAACAAAAAAAGACAAATTAGCTGAATGCATGAATGAATTTATGGTCAAATAGAAAAACATGGGATCAACACATTTATATAATTGAAAAACAAACAAATAAAGGCTGCCCTATAGATGCTACATCAATAGTGTACTGGCCTGAGCAGAAGCATAATGAGTTCTCAGGAGCAGTGGCCATGAGCTCTCTATAGGGACTGTCAGAATCAGGTGGGTAGTGATAGAAAATCATAAGGCTCATTTAGCTATGCCTGTCTTGTGACACTAAAGGACCCTCATTTACATGTCACAAGGTGATCCTGAGCTCTCTATCGACCGGACGGGGCAAACAACTGATGTGTATAAATTGCGTCTGTAACAGGTATGGACGTTTGGTTTCAGGCTTTGTTACGGGACTGAATATGTGAGCACTAATGTGCGGCTGGTCGATCGTGGATTCATTTTGCCATTTAGAAAGGGTCTCTTCCTATTATATCGCTGAAATGAGAGTCCCTTTTCATTCTGTCGGCTCGACTTAAAGTTGGCTAAATATGGGAGAAAGTGAAATCTAAAAGGTGACTGCACGAGTGGCATACAAATGGAGATTACAAGGACGGAAAAGTTGCCTGTCTCTGTGATTTTTTTTTCTGTTTTGACAAGCTTCTCTGCTCAGGTTTCTGGGATCATTTAAGGCTCAGAGATACTTTGTAAAAGCCGTCACAGGAGTTTTTTTTATTCTAAGACCGGCTGTCTTGATGACAACTCATCACTGGTCACCGTTGTTTTTAAAATGTGACTGTATCCTTTAGCTTTTAGCCTCATATCCACTTACGTCCACTCAGTTTCCCTCCAAGGAATGCTGCTGAAAGTTTGACAGGGACTAAAAATACTCCCTCCTCACAGACAGGTTTGACAGTTACTTATGAAGCTCCCTAACTTCACTTCCAGCGAGGAAAAGTTCAACACTGAGACTGAAGGACATCACTCAAAAGTGTACCATGAAACAAATGATGTCTTTTAGTTGAAAATAACATCACTTGTGAGTGTATGACTAACACAGATGAAGGGTCAGAATATATTTTTAGAGAAATGACTGAAACCATTTCAAATGCTTTTTGGAGTTTAATCCAGTCCACCCAATACGTAGATGTGACCTATGATGAAATGTCTTGTCTATAAGGAGATTTTCTTCAAAACACATTGTACATGTTAGTTGCTGAAACACAGATCTGACAGGAAACAGGACCTGAAACACATCTCAGTGACGTGCCAGAGATATGGTCTTCCAACACTATATAAGCTCCATGAACTGACTCAAGACCGCCTTCCCCGTCCCTCCATGTCCCAAACAGTCAGCAACTCTCTCAGTCCAAATCAGCCCAGCAGTTCACTTCAGCTCACTTCAGTTCCAACAACCAGACACAGAAGAAAAAAAAATACCATCCTGTCATCATCTTGTGGCTCTGCTGGCTGAAACATGTTTGGACATGTCCATGTTTCAGGTTGTTTTCAGGTCATAGTGGTGCTTGACTCCGAGACGTCAGAGTGGCCAAACCCTGAGTGTTCCAGAACAGAGGAAACTGCTCATTTTTTCATGATTTTGAGACCTATTTTTTGTACTTAGTGAATTTTTAATCATTCAAATTGGCTGAGTGGTTAATAACACACGTTTCTGTGGTGTGACACACTCAGAACACACAATTATTGTTGATTTACACAACCTTTAAAGCAAGGCTTAGGCAGTATGATGTTCCCCTAATGGTCTGGACGGCCAGGACACATAGATGCAGGCCTCATTGGACATTTTGATACTTTGTTATCAGTTTGATTAGAATGTCTCTTTCTACAGTATAGAACCAATCACAACATATTTACAATCACATTTGCTTTAAGTTCAGTTTATTGGCTGCGTCATGTCAAGTGTTTCCTTTTTCATGCTCTTATTTCAAAGTGTATGTGCATGTTGTTTTCTTATCACATGACTAACAATACTTTCACTTTGGGGATCTAATTCACCTACTGGGCCACAGACTAAAGAAAATGACAAGTTGTGTTTACCCATGAGTTGCAGTTGGGGTGCATTCAGACCAAATGAGGCACTGAGGCATTTAGCACAAGGCTGTGTGGTGGTGTTGGGATATTATATATATTAGAAAATGACGTTTTATTTCTCAGATTAACGCTTCCTCATTAGATATCTAGATAGATAGTACTTAATTGATCTGAAACTGGGAAATTCTTATACCTACTAACCACCACTCACTATTCTCATTCAAATACCACTGCACACTCTCAAACAAACAAATGAACAAAAACCATAGAAAGCTTCTTGGCGTCACCATTTTGCAGAATAAACTGCAGCCAGATCCAGACATCGAAGCTGCTTACACAAAATAAACCAAGTGAAGAACTCCACCTGGTCCATGAACACCACCTGGATAGCACCCAGTTTCACAGATATTTTTTGGCTAAGTTAGTGCGTTAGCAAAGAAACACAGCAGCACAGCAGTAACATCAGATAGGTCGACCCCCAGGTTTAACTTTGTATCTTTAAACATGCTACAACAAGCTATAGCTGAAAATGACAACAGAAATTAATAAGTCTAACAATTTTACACCGCAATTTAAATCTACTGTCAGTTGTCAACCAAGAAGTGAGTGTTGTCACAGTGAGGGTCCACTTTTGGGTCCTGGGGCAAAACATGCAATTTAAGGGATGCTGATGTTAGCATTTAGCTCAAAGCACCACTGTGTAGTACAGCCTCATGGTCGACTCGTCAGCAGCAGACAGACTCAATATGATATTGTGTGTCAAATCGACGAATTCTAATCATTTCCTGTGAAAACCAAGAGATTCTGCCATGTGGTGCATGATGGATATGCCTTGGGGAGTTGACAGCCTGTTCATCTTATCTGTATTTGCATACATACATGCATACATACATAGTGGATTACCTATTTCTCACTTCTCAGTTTTTTTCAGAAACATATTTTAGTGCACTGTTTAGCTGTAATATGTGAGATTTGGTGACCACCAAAACCAAGCAGTGCCAGCAGTTGAGAGAGGGTTAAGTTTAAGATTTGATTTTGTACCTTAAGTTGCAAACATGGTCATAGTTGTGGGAGACCATATCATTATTCTTGGCTCATGGAGCATCAGTGGTAATATTGTAATTTGGTCAATGTGGGTGGCTGACTACTGAATTAAATAAGAGGATCTATTCTTTCATTGTCTACATAATTCTTTTAGATCTTGGAGGATACCAGATGTTTTCACCAGATAAAGAGCTGATAAAATGCTTCTACAACTCTGAATTAAAGTAGAAATAAGTATGTATCACGCTGAGAACTTAGGCCCAATTAGGACTCATTTCCTACTCATGCTTGATATATACGAGTCCATCGATCATCTCCACACCACATCTGTGAGTGATTATCTCTTTATCTATAGGATGTATGGCTGTTATTGAGCCGCCTCGCAGGCTGTTTAAAAAGCAAAGCGAAAGGAGGAGAAAATAGCCGAGAGAGGCGGAGAGAGGCAGCAGTAATTCCTTCACGGCATCAGCCTCTCTGCCACAGATGACCCCCAGAGTATTGGTCCTGGCAGCCAGCTACAATTATCATTCAGCAGCAGTGAAGGACTCTGTTTGATATCTGCCAAGGTAATTTAGTGGGAAAGATTGAACATAGCTTCTTTTTTTTTCCCGCGGATTGTGACTGACCCCTCTGCATATGGAGTGTGGATGCCTCCAGAGCAGCAGCAACAGCCTCCCGCTTTATCCCGGCTACAAAAGATGAATTTGGAGAGCAGAGAAAAAAGGCACCGGCAACTATTACCTGACTGTTACTTTTGCATGAAAACAGCAGAACCTTTGCAGGGCAGTGTCATCGTGATGTTACTGTTTGAATGGCTCACCAGAGACATATAGTTTGGGTTGGGAAAACAGTTTCCTGGGCGCATCTCTATCATGTTAATCAATGCACTGCCTGTGATCAGCACCCATGCTGCTGCTGTTGCACCTTCTACCGATGCACATTAATCATTTCTGCATCACTCACTCTGACCACCGCTGCATCTGAATCAACAGCAGAACCCTATATTGCAGAGATGCAACTAAATTCTCCTTCAGTGTCTGTTGCACCGTAATGACATGAATAATTCAGTCGTAGTGTCTCTTAAAGAAGTTGTTTAGAAATCAAGCACGTCTGCAAACAGAGCGCGTGTGCACACAGCAAAATTAGCACATTAACAAGTTCACAACAGTGATGGCTGACCACCAATATGGCAATTTCACATGGGGCTACAGATAAACAATTTTTTCCCAGGATTGCAAAGTCATGACCCCACCCTACTCTGCCTCTTATTGGCTGTTAATCATTGTCTTTGTTGGTTGAGTTGGTTAGGTTTAGGCATAAGGAGTTATGGAGCAAAAACAAAAGTGATGCATTCATATTTTTACGTATGGTATAGTATGGTTAGTGAGTAAAAGTACAATCTGCAATAAAATGTACATTCAAATGTACAAATGTTGTCAAAGTGACTGGTATGCCATGTATTTCTGGCCTGTGGGCACAAATGTCTGCCCATTGACTTCCTTTATACAAAGTATGCATAGTTAGCATCTCAGATTTTGCAGGAGCGCACAGAACCTGCACCAACAGCATTTACTGCCACATACTTACATGCCAACTTTATACTGGCATGGATTTTAAGCAATACATCCACTAGAGGGCAACACTCAGAGTCAAAAGTAACCCCACAGAAGAAGAAGAAGAAGAGTCAAAAGTTTCTATTAACAGCACACATGCTGATGCTGGTGAAGGTTCTGATAATGAACCTTTTGAGAAATAGGGAAACATGGAGGCATTGTTACAGACGGAGGTAGTGTGTACAGACATGCAATGCATTGTGACATTAGGATGGAAAATCTTTTACACTTACTAATAAATTTCCATTTCTTAAGGATTTTTCAAACTTTTGTCATGTCCTGTGGTCGTGTTTTACTTGAACTATAGGCTACACTGCTACACTGCCCCCACAATTACCAGTAGCACTGCTCTGTTTCATCTGTATGTTTAAGCTTTCAGCATACGTGCGCAAATACAGAAAAAAATGAATGCTAAGTATGGACAGAGGGCTGCATTAATGACCCTTTACACACCACCAACCACTGGGTCATTGTGGTACATCTGACAGCAGATGTACCAAAGATCATAGTTAGCTAATGTTAGTTAGCTAACTGTGATTATAATATAATAATAATAATAAACTTTATTTATATAGCACCTTTCATACAAAGCATGCAGCTCAAAGTGCTTCACATAATAGAAACTATGAAGAATAAAAAGTACAAATATATATATGTACATACAGTAAAAATTGAGCAAGAAAGGTAGAATAGCACACATTTAAAAGAGAGTTAAAAAGAATATATATATGCAAGGACAATTTAGTACAACCCATTGGGCATGGACTAAAAATAGGCTAACTTAGCCTTTCTATTACTTTTCTACTGTAAAGGCTAGGTTGAAAAGATGTGTCTTTAACTGCCATTCAAACATCTCAACAGAGCCTGCCTCTCTCATGTGTTTGGGTAGGCTGTTCCACAATTTGGGAGCATAGCTGAAAAAAGCTGCATCTCCAATTTTCTTTCTGATTCTTTCTGATTACATGCTGCTTTTACAGGTCCCCAGCAACAGCTTTAACCATCTGCAAGTTTTGGTTGTTTGTTCAACATCGACAAGCCTAACACGAAGCATATCTAATCATGTGCTCCATTTACTTTGGAGGTTGGACGACAGAGCTGGGAATGATGTCACACCAAAGTCATCTGTGTTCCAGTACAAGACGTTGGAAAAAAGCTTTTTGTGCTTGAAAACAATGCATATTTTGTGCATGCAAACACCATAGCGACGACAAGGAAAAGAGAGCACCTCATTACTCCTATTTTAGCTACCATGCAGTAGCTCCCCATTTCTTTTAAAACTGATTTTAAAAATATTTTACTCACATACAAAGCTCTAAATGTTCTAGCACCCTCATACATTTCTGACTTTTTAACCCCGTGTCAACCAACAAGAGCAGCTCTGTTGACACTTTCAGTTGAAGACCTACTTATTCAGGCAAGCTTTTAGTTAATGTAATACATTTCTACCTTGTTCTGTCATTTTTACTACCTGAATTTGTTTGCCTATTTATTAGATCTTATATCAATAAGATTTTTTTTTTGCAATTCTCCTTTATGTCTTTTTTTAATGCCATATTGCTACTTTTAATTTTTCATTCTGATTTTATGTATTTTTATGAATTTCTGTATTTTTATCTTGTGTTTTTTTTTTTTACCCATGTTGTTTTTAATGCCACACTGTAAAGCACCATAAGTTACATGCTATGTATGAAAGGTAAATAATGTTATCATTATTATTAAATAAAGTTATTATTATAGCAACACATACAGGAGTGAATTTGGACAGTACCATGTGTGCGACTATTTAATGAGTCACAAAAGACAGAAGTACCAATAAACAGCTTTCCCTACTTTCCCTCCACATTGGGAGCTGATCTTCAGGGGACGTTCCAGCTGAAATTTCCAACTCTGAACCAGGAAATTCTGGCTTCCCAGTTCAAATGAAACGCTCCATAAGTACAGGAAACAGAAAAGGACAAACTTGACCAGAGTACCAATTTGGCTCTACTGTCAGTGGATGTTGAGGTATGGTGTAAAGTCACTAAAACTACAAAGGTGGTGGACCCAAAAATGCAGACTGGAGCACTGGAGCGAGTTCAAATGATAATTTTAATACTAAACAAGAGGTAACAAAAAACACCGGCTTACATGAACAAAGGGATCCAAATGAAAACCGAGCCAGGCAGAAGTCCAAAACCAAAAAACACCAAAAACGGAAAAATAAATCCAACAGGAAAATCAACAAATCCAAACGGAAAGGGAACACGCAGGGAGCAAAGCAGGCAGACAGAAACACCAAAAACAACACGACGAACTGACAAAGACAAAGAGACACACAGGGACTAAATAGGCAAGGGGGTAATCAGACACAGGTGGGTGGACAACAACAGGTGAACCAAATCAGTAATCAAAAAAGGGCGGGAAAAGAACAAAGACAGGAAGTAAAGATGACAGACACAAGGGAAGCTCAAAACTACAAAACAAAACAGGAAGTCAAGACAAGACACACGGAGGACCAAGACTACAGAATAAAACACGAAGTGACAAAGAAAACACAAACCAAGACAGCAAAAGACAGAACAACAAAGACACACAAGGGAAAAATGCTACAAAATAACCAACAAAAACTCCAAACTATAACAGTGGAGAAAACAGATGAACAAATAACTGTTATTGGAGAGCAAAAGGGGGCGTGGCTTAAGAGGGGTCAATTCAACAACAATTCATGTATCTCACTGTGAAAATATGCCACTAGAAGAAAAAGTCCTGCATTCAAAACCTTAATAAAAATCTACAATATAAAATGTTCTGTCAGTGTTTAAATATATCATCTGATGTTTTTAAATTAATATTAGTACACTTTAATGTGTGTTGCATTTTTCTGCTGTTGATGTTTAAGGTTTAACTTATTTTAACTACTTTATATACTGTTGGCTAGTTGAATCTGCAGCAATGCATCATGGTCTATGAGATCATCATATTTGTAGCATCACTGTCCTGTGAGAACACTTGGAGGAATTTTTTTTGCTTACTTTAGTCATTCAAAAAAATAAACTGTTGCACTAATTGAAGTACCTTAACTCACCTTAACTAAGCACATTTCATTGTAGCAAAGGTTCATTCAGCTCAGCAAATACAAATAAAGGCCTTTTTATTCATTTAAATCTACTGGTGTGACACCTTATACCCCCTGGAGAAAATGCTCCAGCCCCCACTGGTTCACACTAAGCATAATTCTTTTAATGGTGTTTTGTACAAGCCTAATCTTTGCACAGCTCGTGGTCCTTTAAAGATTATAACAGCCTCCGCTGGACTTGTGAAGTTCGGGACATGTTTAAAAGATTTGGACTTAATTGCTGCAAATGAACAAATTCACACCCCGGGCTTTGTGATTATTGTGGAGGACATCTGAGTCCTGCTCTCTTTTATCTTAGTCTCAACTTAGTTCCCCAGTGAATAAAGAGGACCGTGCACGTGTCTACGTTTAGTGGCTGATTAAAAAAAAAAAAAAACCCATCAAACCCTTTTGGCCACTTGGGGAGCTGTGAATGGACCGTGTGTAAAGTGAGAAGTGCTGACCAGCGGAACTCTTCAGGCTTGCTGGGAAAAACCAAGGAGAGCCAGTGATAACAAGGTCAGTCATCATGCCGGGGGCAGCACTCTGTGAAAGGGCCTAATATTGTGTTTGCCACACATGATACAGCTAAATCACGTCAGAGCGAGCCAGGATGGCATGTCAGTGCCACTTTTTACCAATAATGTCATTATTTAGGGGTATTATTAGGTGTAACATTAACCAGCCGACTGTAACCACAGCAGCAGGGCTCAGGGAGAGAAGTAAACTGTATTCCTCACATAAACACACACACACACGCACACACACAGATCACTGTTTCATCTCTATATGTTGAGACAGAGAAAGTATTAACCCAAGTCTTTTTAATTCACTTAATTAACACTAGAACAGCCATGGTGGTCATTTTGAACATTTTCAAATTTATATGTGCAATAACTTTATTAAAGAAAGCTGCTGGTACCTGACTTTTCCTAAAAGTGTCTGTATTTTCATTTAAAATGTTTTTATATAAATTCCATAAAAAGCATTTTGACCTATTTTAGCCAGAGGCGGTCATACTGACCACATGGAAGTTGAAACTGTTATGTGGTTACTTTTTGCACAGTTGTAGATGCATCTTGGTTGCTTAGCAACTATCACTGTCTCTGTCAACAAAACTTCAAAAGTGGTCTCAATTTCCAATTTCCTGATATTAAAATACAAATAATTAATTAATTAGACTCAATTAAAAATAAAGTAGGGGAGAGCAGGGACAGTTGTAACACATTTTGTCTCCACACCTATAACTCACTGAATTTTTGGTTTTATTTTTTATTTCCAGCCTTTTGCTCCTAGGCTATGATTATTTTTGTGATGGTTTTCGGTGGAAATTTGTTATTATTAATGTTAAAATGACATATTTATAAAATTAGACATTGCATTTAACTGTTTTTCACTCTGAATAACTCTAAATTAATATAAAATTTGAATCAGATCACTGATGGTTATTATCCTACAGAAATGTACAGCTGTAATATATGCAATCATTATAGGTTACTACATGCAATGGCTGCAAATTGATAAATATATTTAAAAAAATAAAATACAACATTTACGTTTTGGTGTGATTTTGTTTTTATAAGATAAACTAACAGAAATCTCTTAGTCTGGTATTTATCATGAGAGATAATAGAGTTTGGAAGTTCAAAATGCCTGCTTATGGCCGTTCTAGTAGTTCTGGAATTCTGCCGCTTCTAATCTTTTGTTTTTTTGTTTTTTTGTTTGTTTTGTTTTGTTTGTTTTGTTTTGTTTGTTTGTTTGTTTTTATCAACACCTAGAGTTAATGGACTGCAGCTCTTTTCTTTCTGAGATCTATGGATACCCAAATTGTTTGATATTAAAAGTATTTTAAAAAGTAGAAAAAATGAACAAAATATATATGATCATGCAACTGTAAAGTTATCCAATACTTTTTAAAACTTCTGAAATTCTGAATTTTTTTTTTTTTCTTTTACCACTGTGGCAAAATATTTTATTAATAAGCATTAGTTAACAGTTAATAAGTCCCTTCAAAAAATTTAAGAATATTATTATGCATTGATAAAAGACCATATGTGTTAATAAAAGCATCATAAACACATTTATTGCCATAGATGTGTATAATAAAGGATTTATTAACCATAACTTTAAAATAAGTGCACTGTTAACTGTTAACAAATGCATAATATGATATGTTTTAATCTTAATAAAGCAATAAATAAAGCTTAGAAAATGAAAAGAAAAAGTCATAATAGGCACATTCTTTAAACTCACTAAATGTGTTTGAGATGCTATTATAAAGCTTAAGAAAGTCATAAAGCTTTTATTAATATTATCAAGCTGTCTCTAACGTCTTCACAAGTTTGCATAACAGCGCATGTGTTATGGTGCTTTTTTTAACACTCATTATTAACACTTAATAGTGTTAATAACCATCTCATAAGGACTCACACAGGCCCTATTAGTATTAACTAATACAAATCCTTATATTGACCTTTATATAGAATACAATACAAAATACACACACTTTTAATATGCATTTATTAGTAGTTTTACATTTTGAATGTAATAATTCTCATGATTATGTAAAATGTTTTATTTATAAATCAGCACATTTGGTCCATTTCTTTTGCTCGGTATACTTTAAACGCTCATGTTGACCTGAAAACACAGCAGTGTTCAGAGTAGCTGTTCGTGGGAAGACAAAGTTGTGTGCGATGGAGCTTAAGACTTATTTGACCTGGGACTTTGCGCTCTCATTTGTATGAAATAAAAGTACTACACCCTGTGACTTCTGACTTAATGAGGCTGCAACCATAATTATCTGTCATAGCTCTTCATTAAAGAAATGAACATTAATTTAAAAAAGAAAGTTTTTATTTTTCATACTGAGTCACAAACTTTTCATAACCTAAAGTTGGGGTCCTGAGTCAAAAAATGGCTTCAGTTGACTATCAGTCACTTATTCTAACTATGCTGACGAGAGACTTGGAGTAATTTGGGAATCAGTTTAGTTGTGATTACACTTTTCTTCCACTAGAGGTTTGTGGATGTACTGTTTACTTGGTCAGGAGTGGTTTAAAATGTACACATCCTCACACACAAGAACACTCTGATTCTGTTCATACACATGAACATAAAGAACTACATGACTGATAAATATGATTGTAGCACTGTTATTTTTCAGTGCTGCTTGTTCGTCTGTTTGTCTGCAGCATTATGGAAAAACTACAGGCCCATTTTTTATTGGTGGAAGGGTGTAGCACACAAAAAGGAAAATCTCCTTAAATTTTGGAGCAGATCTGAATCATGAGGCAGATATGCAATTTATTTTTTACATTTGTTAACATTGTGAGACAGGGCTTTTGGCCTTGGCGCAATACTTTAAAATCCAGTGGACGGTGGTAAAGTTCAGTAGTAACAAAACATAGCCAAGTGTACCTGTAAAGACAGGTAACAGTAATCCTTTGGGGTATTGTCTTTATGGAGCCTTCAGGGAGCATAGTTTCATGTAAGAACTGATGCAATTCATACATCCACACAAATGAAACAATGCTTTTTTTTCTCAAACTATGGTATGGCTATGGAAATCAAATGTGAAATGTTTGCAATATACTCCACCAAAGATATTATGGAATAGTGTTTCAACATGTACGCATGTTTATGCTTTACTGAATACTATCTGGCTGCAGGTGCATCTGTACATTGTGAATGATTTTTCTTTTCCATTAGATTAACAAAGCATGATAAATACTGAGATACAAAATGCCTCAGTGGTGTCGATACCATTAACAAATAATGGATACATTTACCACACTACATGTTGCTGTATCCATTGTCTGGATACATGGAGTCTAGGCACATGCAGTATATAAGTAGTATCATACATCATATACTGTACATGCAGGAGATTTGATATTTACTCAGATTAACACTTCTTCCTGCCTGCGCAGACATGCCAGTGTTTGGAGAGCTACCGTCGACATGCATAATCAGATGATGTAGCATGTATAATCATCAATTTATAAATATCAGGAGAAGCGTGCCTTGCGGTGGAATCATTGCAAAGTGTTGAGCTAATTCTCTGTGGCAAACAGGCTGAAGATTTATGTACACACTCGCCTACTCTTATGGTGTGACAAGGAGAGGGATGACCCAATGCATATCTGCTTCACTTTTAGTGCTTGATAGATGGAGCCGTCCAAACACGACTGTACCCAGCTTAATCCTCAGCAACGACTGTGTGAACTTTATATACATTCTCTATTGACAGCGGTGACTTATTGGAAATGTCAAAAATGTCTCTGTCGCCTCTGTTACGCCTGGTGCTGCTCAGCAGAGGTTCACAATGACCTTTGGCTGATGCTGGATCAGATGCAGAGGATTTATGAGGCTAGAATGCCATTAAGATTTATATATGTCACATTTGTGTCTTGTTTGTTTCTCCAAAAGAGGCAGTCTTAGTTGTAATTACAGTCAATAAAGCGATAACTTAGATCATGTTGAAAGATCATCCAGTAAAATGATATTGATTTGTTTTGATGTGTTGGGGCGGCCCGGTGTGTTTTAGATGTCAGACTCATTGCTCACATTTCATGATGCGTACAAAGCATGAGCCAGCCCAGCAGCTTGTCCTCCTCCTACACCAGTCACTCTAAAATATGGTATTACATATGAGCTGGAATTACTGCTGCTGCTAGTGCCAAACTTGCCCTTTGATTGACCCTGTGATTTATTTTAAGAAAAACCTAATACAGTGTATCAGTAGCTGGCATAGTATATCATATCATGTACATTCACAGCTGTCACTTTTTTAACCTCTCTGTCTATTAGTATTGGCCTCACAATGTAGTTGCATTTGAGGATGTACACTTAATGTTTTTTGAGCTTTAAACTAAATTAAACTACTGTACTGCACAGGTGGACTCAAGGGAGGGCAAAGGGGGCGATTACTCGCCTTTGGAATGAGAATGGGATGCTCCCTGTTACCTGTGGTCACCATGTTGTTCACAAGCTGATAAGACAGACATTTGGATGACATGACACTGCCACAAGGGCCAGCTCAAGGTTATCTAGAGTCGCCAGAGTAGCCAGGGGCATATCGAGAGGAAGCCAGCAGAGGTTTTCACTCTGATAAATTCAGTGTTTGTTGGTGTATTATCCCTAGAGTTGCCACAGTTAACACCCGACAAGAATCCTAATGGACTGTTTGGTTTCCCATCTAATCTAACTTTGTTTGCAATTCTCTTATTCTAAAATATCTCATGTCGTAGTTCATGTGAAATATTGTGGTTTGGGCAAATAAACTGTGGTTAAACTATGATTTGGTTGTAAAACACCTGGGTTCAGGTGAGGGTATGGTCAAGAATGGTGACCCCTTCAATTTTCCCCTTCCACTCCCATCCACATACACACATGAAGAAAGAAGTGGAGATGGGGAGCTGGTCAATGTGATTAGTGCAGTTGGTGATTAAAGCAAATAAGGGCGGATTCAGCAATCTTGTTTAGTCGAGTTGAACTGAACCCTGGAGGGTTTACCCCCTTGGTTTGGTTCATTTATGTTGGTGTGAACAAACATTTGCTTTCTGGCCCTCCTCAAAGGGGGATCTGTCAAGTGAACTCTTGACAAAATATTTTTCAGCAGTTCATTTCTGGTGTGAACATCGTTCAAATCAATCACAGAAGTGTGCCATTGTATGTAAATTAAGTTTTCTCTTCCTGTTGTGGTGACTGGCGAACTCCCACTGCATTTGCTTCCAAAATGTGGACTGGCAGGGGACATACCTGGACTCATGATGATTACACCTGTGATATACTTGCTTTTAACAACGCGTTCGCATATCATCATGCATATTTCACAGTCATCTCAGAAATTAACACCACACATACATGCATGTTAAAAAGCAAGTATCTTCAGTGTTGGAAGATACTTGTATGTACAGTCCTCTAAAGTCTGCGGTGCTCCAGATCAACACCAACATGAACAGAACCTGACAGTTCTCCATAATGAATGATATCCAGGTAGAAATTATGCTGTTTGCTGTCTTTTTACCAGCTGACTGTATGACCAGTTGTTAAACTACATTTTCACCACCACATGACTTATGTTTACTGTTTCAATTGAAAGTACCAAGTAGTATCAAAACTTCTCCAGCCAAATGCTACCTTCATTCGATTGTTTTGGTACCCACATTTAGAAAAAATACTATTCAAATGGTTTTCCTCCCAGCCAATCACCACAAGCGTTCTTCATAAAGCCGAACCTCCAAAAAAAGGTACTGAATGACTTGATTGCTATCAATATAATTTTAACGGTTCTGGTATTGGTGCTGATATCATATTTTTTAAAATGACACCCAACCCTAATGAACCCAAAATGGACCAGATGGAAAACTGAAACACTGTATCATCCTTGTGTTAGTTTGATTCAGGAACCAGACCTTTAGGTATGAACCAATCCTGAGAGCTACATTTTTGGTCCACATGCAGCGGAGGCTGAGGGTGGTAATGTTAGGCATCAGTCGATCTGCTCAACACTTTTGTTCAGAGCAAGATTTTGATAGTGAGAACCCAGATAGCCACAATTACAATTGTTAAGGTTTTATGGTTCTCGAGGGTGAGCCATAATGACATTTTTGATTTCCTGATGTTTCATCTTAAACTTGCATGACAAGGTACATTTGACAAACTGATTCCATCAAATCTTCTCTCAATTCTTGGTTGCCTGTGAAAGTTAATTTTAAATTTTCTGGTGACCCCCAGACCTTTTCACTACCATCAGACCAAAATGTACACTTCTACACATAATATATCAAAATTTAGTGGGTAGATTACAATTAAATGTACTGAGCACATAGGATGAACCTTGTACACTCTGGACCCTTCTTGGGCTTTCTTTTTGCACCCCCCCTTAGGCAAAAACATAAACTTTGCACACAAGATACCTCATTAGTAATGACCAGATGACTTTTCCTCCACCCTCAGGACATTTTTAGCTCCACTATTGATACATTCCCAGAAAAGCAAAATGGTCAGGTGGGTGGTACATGTGTTATGAATACTGCAGCCTATATTAAAATTTATGTGAATATGTTCTCTGATGCAGAGTAGTTTAGAGGAGAGTGATCCATCTGCCTTTTACCTGAACACGCTTTAAATGTTTTCACAATGGTGTAGTTTAAACAGAACCATGCCCTGCACAGCTGGTCCATGTGCCAAGAAATGTTTAGTGAACCCTGTTATATCTTGTGTCACTGCCTCTCCAGCAGTTTAATTAGAACAGCAGATGTAATAGTGATCCCCCATGGATTGACAGCTATCACCCTGTGGGAGTGTGCTGATCGCCGTCTGGTCAGGCCCATCTAGAGGCAATTTGATTTCTCTTGAGCTCATCACTTCAGGCACTGTTTCAGAGAGTGACTTTCTATGGTGATCACATTTTCACACATACAGTACTAAAGGCTTCCAGCAAACAGGAAACTACATGATAAATTGAAGATTCCTTCAATTATGTTGAAGGGCCAGTCTTCCTCAAAATCAAAATATTTTATATAATTTTCCTCTTATATCCATGTAGGTGGCAGATATCAAGTGGTTACTCAAGATAATCCACAAACCTTGTGAGCAGTTTAATGTAGGAAGTAGGGTTGTTCAGTTAAGATACCAATACCAGTAGAAAAATGCCTCAGATACTGTAGTGCACCAATCAGATATCACGTGAATTATCATCCCCCAAAATGGTAATGTGCTTCCTCCCAGCAGCGTCACCAGAGAGAAATGCCAGCTTTACCTCAGCATCAGATTGCATTGCAAAGATATTGTGGCCAGCTCAAGGTAATCAGAAGGTCTTTGGAGTTCCCAGTTTCCCAGTTCCCAGTTTCTCCAGAAGCTGCCGGTGTCTTGGCGGAGCTAAGGCCAACGCTGCAGACTGACAGACTGCATACTACTACTAACAGTAATTGAGTGAATGTATTGTACATCATCTCCATTATTGAATTGCAAGTTCAGAGGCTGTTATTTCAGTCTTTATTTCCTGATTTGGTTTGTTATAATAGCTATCTGGGTAAAATCCAGAGCAGACTTTTAGAGTTGTCTTTCTTTTGAACTGGATTGGACTGAAGTTTTTGGGGGTTGTGGGGGACAAACAATCAAGTGGACTGAACTCTTGTATCGTATTGTTAGTTTTGACTGATGTGCAAAGTCACATGTTGGAAAAGCTATTGGGAAGGAAAAGATGGTAACAGAACATCTCTAATAGGAACTATTTTCTTTCTATTGAACTACACCCATCAATTATTCACCACATCAGATGGAATCGTGCATCAATCAATGGACAAGAGACTGACAGCGCAGCATATAAACACTGATGGTGTCCTTTGCAGCTGAGCTAACATTAGCACGACTGATATTGTTGGTGGGTAGAAGAAAATAGTTCCTACATGAAACTGCTCACAACAAGTTCTGTGGATTATCTTGAGTAAATGGGTAATGATTTCTGGAAAGAGACGCTGCTATTGAGTCAAATGTATTTTTTTGCCGCTTTGAGCACCACAAGCTGAGTGCCATCTGGTCCCATTTTATGTTGGAGAGATGGCAGACATCTCTACGGCTGTTATCTCCAAAACTCTGCAACTCACACCAAGAGTTGGTTCACACCTAAAGATATGGTTCTTGGATCAAGCCAATGGTATGTGTTTCAATTTTCCAACAGGTCTGGTGTGCATTCACAAAGGCTTAACTCAAATGGTACAGAGAAAACCTTTTTAAGAAATTAAATGACACAATGGGTTACAATTGTATGCTTCTTCGATTGGTTTGACTGGGGTTCACACCAGAAATGAACAAGAACAGGAGTTCATTTGACAGCAGTCAGGGACCACACCTTCAAGGTGGACCAGAGAGCAGCTGTTTGGTCTGGACCAGAGGTTGAGTCCTGCATTCATGTCAACTCAAATAAAACTGCACAAAGGGGTTAACACTCCAGGTTTTAGTTCAACCAGACTGAACAGGCTGGTGTGAACACACCCACGAACAATCTAGCTGGATACGTAGTACAACAGGTGGGAAGAAAAATATCTATTTTAATTTGGGGGTGAAGTGTCCCTTTAATTGGAGTGACGGTCCTCTATGCTTCCTCTTTTTTTTTTACTCTTTAGAACTTTGTAAAAGCAGACATGAATCATCCTCTTGGAATTGCACTGTTAACTAGAATATTACATTATGGATTCTTTACATTCACTGTTAGCGCAGATAGGTCATTGTGATTCACTTCAACCTTACAAAATTAGCCCTCTGTTAAACAATTGGAGCCAGAGAATGGCACTTAAATTTCTGCAAGACAAACATACTTTCAGTGGCGACGTTATTACCTTTTTGTGGTGTAAATCGAATGCAGCTTAGGCTGAGTGATGGACCGCAGCAAGACAAATCTCCGTCCTCTGAAAAGTGCTGACTTTAAGGCAAAAAATGGTAATAGATTCTCAAAGTGAGGGGCCATTACTGGGGCAGCATGCAAATGATGGGTGAAGAAATAATCTACAAGGTGTTATTGAGCCCTTGGTTTAAGGAGGAAGGGAAGGCCTCTCCCCATTCCCTCGTCGAAGCACCATAATGTGCGGCTTGTAATTAGATATTGATTTGCTTTGTCGACGAGTATTTCAAACTAGTGTCCTCCTCCTAGAGAGAAGGGGATGCATAAAAGTCTGAATGCATCTTGTTAGGACCAAAATGTAATATCTTCATACAGGTGTGAGATTGCTACAGCACCAAGTGAATAATTACTTATCTCTAATGGAAATAAAGTCAAATGGTAATTTGGTGGCAGTGAAGTAATAGTTTCAGTGTCCTTGGGAGATACCTCTACATTCTAATGCATCAGAATGCTTTTTATTGGATGATAAATATTTTTCAGCCTTTTAAAACTAGATGTCTTTACCCTCCAGACTCTAGTTCTTTCAAAAATTGATTTGTAATTCATAACCAATTATTGGTAGTTGAGAAAAGTACAAGCATTGAAGGGACTGCATTCACAAGATGACAGGTAATTACATTGTGCTGGATGGCTGGCTATGAAAGGTGTAGTTCTAATTACACTGATTGCTTTATGGTATACACCATGCAGGCAGGGATGTTGGCTTCAAATGTGAGGGATTAAGCACCGGACGTAGCTGAATAGTCAGGTGAATTAGGTTGTTGGAAAATCACCATATACGGATGTGTCATTTTACTGGTCTGGCTCTAGGGATGGAAATGTCAGTTGGTCCATCACTTCTGAATGAAATGTTTCAGCAAATTTTGGATCAATTGACATTAAATTTTGTAAAGACATTCATGGCCCCCAGAGACTGAACAACAAAGACAACAAAGACCCTCTTTCTTCTCATTTAGAAACAACATGACATTGATGTCTTTGTTGTTCAGTGAAATTTGAATTGAATTACTGAATAGATTGCCTAGCCTGGCATCACCAGACAAACCTTTCAATTTCCAAGGTAAATTTAAAATGCCTCTGGACACACTTGGATCGACCTACAACTAGTTAGAGCAACAAAAGGTGACCTACAACAGAGCAACGAAAACTTGTGACGTAGTGGTGCTTGGTCTGTTTTCAAGCAAAATGGCAGCCGCCTGGTTGCAATATTTCTCATATTACAGCTAATCAGTACACTGAAATATGTTTCTGAAAACATTTTAAGGGAGAGATAGTCAACGTAGTAAAAGAATCTCGGTCCACATTTGATCAGCACTGCTTAGTTTGACAGCTGATCAGAATTTGTTAAAAGTTTTCAGAGCCTGAGACATGGCTCTGGAAGGACCTCCTGACTGGACGCAATTGGCTAAGCCTACAACCAAGTGGTTATGAATGGCCCAACCAGATCCAGTGCTGGGAGAAGTCTGCCTGAATGTAAGGCGGGCCAGATGTATACCAGAGCAAAGGAAGACATGAGCTTGGCAGATTTGTCTAGTTCCCAGGCTAGGGATTGCTATGAAATTTGTTACAGATAGTCAGGATTCTCAGAGGATGAAGGCTTATGACTTTGTTGATCCTCTGATGTCATGGTACCACAACCAAAGTTATCAAGGTAAAATTTTGATCTGTTTGTCTTCAAATAAGCCAGTTAAATATCTAGACATCTACCGAATGGAGTGTCTCATACTTTGTCACAGCTAGTAATGGTTTTGAGCACCCAGTTTCAATAAGTTTTGGTTGGATTGCTGTTCTCATCACAAAACCAATCACCTGTGTCTTGCTAATTAAACCACCTGTGGCTCTCTAATTCAATCATGTGTACATACCTACATAGGTGTGTCAACCTCAGCTATCCCAGGTCCCTCCATCTTGGAGTTTGTATGTTTTCCTTGTGTTGGTCTTGGGTATCCACAAAACACATTTGTGTTAGGTTTAATACCTCCATCTAAACAATTCTTCTTTTGCTTTTCTTTCTTTGCTGGGGGTTAGGTCAAGTGCTCCTCCATCATCTGAAATTATATTTACAAAAATCTGACTTTTTATGTCTGCAGGATCTGAAAACTAGTTTCTTCCCTCATTGTGCATTGTCGTTTGCTGTGTACACCGAATAAGAGATAATTAATGTGAAAGAATAGATTGTCTGAAAGAGATGAGTCATCTTAAACTGCACTATTATCTGCTTTGTCTGCCGTGCCCGCTGATCTGTGCGAACAAGTTCTGCAGATAAAGTTTGAGGATAAATAATCAGAGGCCAATATGAAAGAGATGAATATTAAATCTGGGGCTGATGTGCCAGCTCATGATTAGGTATCTCCCCCTGTCAAACTGCAGTCAGCGCTTGGCTGCGCGCGCTTGTCTGTCAGAGGTTTGATTGGTCTCCACCTGCTTAAACTGATGTATCTGTCCTATAAAACGAAACAGACGGCCAAGGCTTTACCTGGGTGATTTAGGCAGGCATTGAGTCAGCAACCTGTCCATCCTAATGGCTTTCAGCTGTAGTGTATGGCTTAAAATGAGGATTAGAGCCTGACGTTGAATGGGCAAATCCAATACACTTATTTTCAAATGAGCACAGGAAGTATGATCATCTAAGATCTAATATGATTTGACAATACAAAGCATCTCAGGGTGAAGATATTTTACATGCCTAACAAATGCTGGTTTTACATGGAAGAAGGTACTGCTAACTGACACGGACGCAACATTCAGTTATGAGCACATAATTTAATCTAATTAAAGAAGCATCTCAATTTGTGCATAAATGTTTATTGTTTTTTCCACTAATTAGGCCCGTCACACAACTGATTTAATTTACATCAAACTTGCACAGAATTTCTCAGTCATAACTTGAAACAAATATAAACATACTGAGAACATTCTGCTGGAAACAGTGGAACACACAGTGCTCTTTCCAAATTGAAGATAAATATCTGTGGACCGAATCACCGTGACGTGAACAGTCACTTCTGGGTAGACAACTGGCAGTGGATTTAAATTGTTTAAATTTCTCCCAGCTCTCACTGCTCAGTGAGAGTGGGAACAATTTAGACTGTTTAGACAAAAAAACAACAACTGCAGAATAGGGTTGGGTACCGAAACCCATGGGTTCCTATATGACTGGTACCAACCAGACCAAAACACAATGCAGATTACGGTGCCACATACCTGAGCTGTCGATTGAAATTGAATTGTTACTGATGTTAAAGTCAATGGTAGGATCACTGTATGTGCCATCACTAGTTAACATTAGCAAGTAACCTAACATTAGCTAAACCTATACCACTCAAAAGATTCCAACACCAAGTGGGACAAGAGACAATTTTTGGTCTTTCTGCAACTATGCGCATTTTTTATTCTCAAAATTAAGAATCTGGAATAGGTTCATTTTTTCATTGTTGTCACTCTTTTTTCTTATAGAAAATGTCCTCACTGCAAAGACAAATGTTCCTTTTAACTTTTCTTTTTTAGTTTGTATAAAATTTATAGAAATTTAGAGAGACTTTTGTTGTTTTTTATTGCAATTCTAACCTGTAAGTCATTTCTACTGAGGTGTTCAAATAAATAAAAATTACATTAATAACTAAAATAAGGCAGTAATGCAGTAATAATATCTTATGGACACTGTGTATGGTAATAATGTAAACTTTAACAAAAAGCTACTGTTTACATTAGCTGGATTATATTGTGGTCTCGCTCAATCCTGGGTCAATTTCCAAAATCGTTGTTCCCATTAGTCATTTCGACACAAAAAAACGTGGGAACTTAGGCTCCAGATTAATAAAATACTTAAGTTACCAGTTGTTTGCCTTGAAATTGTCTCTACTGCAACATCTGAAACTGTTGCAGTAATGATATTTTTGCTAATTTTGCAGTTAAATGGCAGCTAGTGAGGTCTACTATGTTAGCTTTGACTCTTAGAATCTAATATATGTCATTTGAACAGTAATATAATTTATTTTCAAAATTAAGTTAAAATACACACTTATTAAGCTGTTTGATGACGACACACAATAAATACTGCAGAAGAAAAGATGATCTATGTCTTGATTTTCTTGGTCTTAAGTGTCACCTGATGTGGGTGATCCGACCCATCAGCCATGTTCTTGCTTGCTAACTCATGTTTCCATGGAAACACATATAAATGATGAATCACATATTGTGATTGAATTAACTCATCTAAACATTGAGACCACAGTTATGGGACATGAACAAAAGTAGTGTTTGGACCATAAAATGGTTCGTGAGTGCTATTAAATCACATTATTTAGTCATTATTTTTTGTCAAGATATTTAATAACACTGTGTGTGTATATTTATCCAACAAATTTTAACATAAATACAAAATTTCACTGCTGGAAAATGCCTGTAGTTGCAGAAGTATTGGTTCAGGCACCGTTTAGGCACCTGAGTCATTTGAAAAGTATTGTTTTGCACTGGTATCAGAAAAAACCTCAAATGATTCCCAACCCTACTGCAGAATCAATCTAAAGTCTTCAGGGCAGGCCTTCTTATAGGGAATGTGACATGCAGAAGTCATATGCCCACCACTGAGTAGGAGCCATTCAAGGCACTATTTTTATTTAGAAACCTTCAGATGGTTGGTAAGCAGCAAGATCTCTGATTGTTTAGTATCACAAGACAATCAGACAATCACAGTTTTCAGAACATTGCAGAGTTTTGCAAGTAGTTGCAAGATTCAGCTGGTCTTATTGCAAATCTTTTGGTCTGAACTGGGCTTTGCCCATGGGCAAAGAAGGTTCTAAGAATGATTATTGTCTGGGGCAAGTGCAGTGTGAAAAGCTCTTAACAGATGTAGAGCATCTAGTAATTTGCTCAAGGTAACATCTCACTCCATCTCGCAAGGGCTCCTGTCTGGCTTTTCGCCAAAAAGAAATTGAATTAAGCTAACTTCTATACGTTCCCCTCCCACTCCACCCAAACCCAATTCACTCAGTGGCTTTTAAATGTATTTTATTGCATGATAAACCTCTCTGCATGGCTAACTCCAGCTAGCTTATTCCTCCTCCACCTTACCAGGGTGAATACAAAGGATGTGATTCACGCTGTACAGTAATTACTTCAGATGTGTTCATCAGTGAAACACTTGCTGTCCTGCGTTCCGGTGAGAAGTCAAAGGCTGGTGCATTAGAGGCAATGTCACTGATCTTCTCTCAGGTCCTTTGTGATTGCTCAAGGTGCTGTTGAAGTGCTATTTTTACCAAACCATCTATTCTTGCTCACCATCCCGCTCTTCTTCTTGTGTCTAACCTCGCTTCTTTATAGTCTCTCTCATCCTTCCCCACAGCACATCTTGTACTTCAGATCCTTCATCCCTCTTCTCCCTCCCCCTCTTTGTCTCCTGTGTCTCCCCCCCAGCCAGGCTTTTACTTCTCTGTCACCCCTCCACCATGTCTGCATCAATACTAAGCCCTTTATGTGATCCTTGGCTGGTTCAATAAAGCTGTGTGCTCTTTTGGGCTGTGGCCCCTCCAGGGTCCCTTCTCTGCAAATAAGATATCGAGGGGACAAATTAAAATGCCGCTGTGATTGTCTATAGACTCTGTTGCAGTGAGTTTGCACTGACGTCTCTCGGGGGTGTGGGGGTGGAGGGAGGGGGCTGTGGGACAGTGGCCATGAGTGGAGGAGCTGATCCACACGGAGAGATTTGGTCTTTTAAAAGCCTCTGCTTCCTGCAGCAAATGCCATTTAAGTACATCATTAATTTTCCTCACTCTTAATGCCGGACTATAAAAATACACCCTTATCACTAAATCACTGAGCTATGCTCCAACAGAAAAGGGCATCGCATCTCTGCAACACTAATGTTGTATTTAACAGTTTAAATTGCACGGTGGAGTCTCAAGACAGGAAGTGAAATGGGGCCTGGTAATTCGCTGAAATTTACCAAAACTGATATGATGAATCTTTGATATTTTTTAAAGTTGGGTTGATAGTTTTTTAGTCTCACATAGATCTGATCTCCACAGACCTGTGTCATCACAGCTGTGTAATGCAATGTAATTTATGGGTCGTGGTAGGTTCTGAGGGGGCACACAACCATTGCGCAGAATGGATGCAGGATACGTGAGGCAGTGGTGATGTTCTGGGAGGATTTACTTCTTTCACCGCCATTGATGAGATATCAGTGGTAGGGGACGCTGTGACAGATCATCTGACAAAAATTTGTCACTCAAAGAAGAAGAGAACGGAGTTCAGCAGCAGCAGAAGAGGATGATGTTATGCAGCATGAAAGTATTGGCCCGAGTGTCACACCTGAGCGCTCAGGCCACAAAGGACACAGCTTTCACCTCTTGCGCAACAGATTTATTATTCGTTCTTTATTATTCATTTATCAAATAAATTTTATTAGAATTTTTCTTTTGCTCTTCACCTTATATCTTGCCAACTCAATTTCATCTGTTGTTCTTTACTTTTTTTTTTTCTGTAACCAGTGGCATAACAAGTCAGCACCGGGCTCTAATGCAAGATTATCAAACCAGGCCCTGCCCATTACAATCAGACATAATATAATGAAATGTCAGTGAATGAAAGAAGTGAAAGCATGCAGCTTTAAAATGACCGACAACAGTGAAATGCACCACTGTGATATAGAGGAGGAGTTAAAGTAGCAAGGCCAGGATAGTGATAAACTAACCTCCCTGACAAAATCTGGTTTTAGAGAATCTGACAGATTAAAGCATCATCACTGTCAGAGCAACTTCTTACATATGAAAACTGGTGACAGTGAACCTGTACATGGATGAAAAATATACAGGTTAACAGGTAACGGCGCACCTGCACACAGATGAAAACTAACAGGTGATGGCAGCACCTTAACACACCTGAAAATACAGTAAACTAACAGGTGACAGCAGCACCTTAACACACATGAAAATACAGTAAACTAACAGGTGACGGCAGCACCTTAACACACATGAAAATACAGTAAACTAACAGGTGACGGCAGCACCTTAACACACATGAAAATACAGTAAACTAACAGGTGACGGCAGCACCTTAACACATGAAAATACAGTAAACTAACAGGTGACGGCAGCACCTTAACACACATGAAAATACAGTAAACTAACAGGTGACGGCAGCACCTTAACACATGAAAATACAGTAAACTAACAGGTGACAGCAGCACCTTAACACACATGAAAATACAGTAAACTAACAGGTGACGGCAGCACCTTAACACACATGAAAATACAGTAAACTAACAGGTGACGGCAGCACCTTAACACACATGAAAATACAGTAAACTAACAGGTGACGGCAGCACCTTAACACACCTGAAAATACAGTAAACTAACAGGTGACGGGCAGCACCTTAACACACGAAAATACAGTAAACTAACAGGTGACAGCAGCACCTTAACACACGAAAATACAGTAAACTAACAGGTGACGGCGAGCACCTTAACACACGAAAATACAGTAAACTAAAGGTGACGGCAGCACTTTAACACACATGAAAATACAGTAAACTAACAGGTGACAGCAGCACCTTAACACACATGAAAATACAGTAAACTAACAGGTGACGGCAGCACCTTAACACACATGAAAATACAGTAAACTAACAGGTGACGGCAGCACCTTAACACACGAAAATACAGTAAACTAACAGGTGACAGCAGCACCTTAACACACGAAAATACAGTAAACTAACAGGTGACGGCAGCACCTTAACACATGAAAATACAGTAAACTAACAGGTGACGGCAGCACTTTAACACACATGAAAATACAGTAAACTAACAGGTGACAGCAGCACCTTAACACACATGAAAATACAGTAAACTAACAGGTGACGGCATCACCTTGACATTGATAACATTCTTCATGTCTACATGTTGGCATTAGCAAATTAACAAAAAGCATAAGTGTGTTGGGTTGACTATTTGTCAAATAAAACAGTAAATGAATTCTACTTACATCATAGGTGTGCTGTCCTCAATACATCCATGGGAACAACCTGTGCTGCTCGTCTTTCGGAAATTTTCTGAATTTTTTTGTAAGCTGTTTTTGTCTTTCTCTTCTGTTTCTGTCAATTCTGGCTTCTCAAACTTACTTTTCTGTTTGTATATTGCTTGTTTCTCACTTACTTGCTGTCTTGACATTTCACTCGCTAACTTACTGTTTATTTTGCCTCGCTGTAGTATTGCACATGTCCATAACTGCAATAACCCAGAATTCCACATGGACACTGTACATTCTTGAACATGAAATTGCCCATAAATCCTTATCTAAACTGAATTTAGAAATGTGATGAAGATGTGTGAGTCAATAAACTATAAGCTCGTATATGTAAAACTTAGTTTGTGTTATTGTAATGGTATTTATTTGGTGAATGATATCAAGAATGTGACACCATGAACTAAGTGTCTTGACTGAATAAGCACTAGAAATATCTTCCACGCATTGTTATGTTGTCATAAGATTAGGGACTGCATCATACATAATTTGAGGCTCATGCACATGGGCCCTGGTCAGTCGCGGGCCCTAATGCATCTGAATTACCTGCATATATGGTGGTCCTGCCTCTGGCGGCAGCTCAACAATATGTTTATTTACTTCTTCCACTGACACCTCCATGGAATCAGTTGGAAGTTCATTTTGCGTTTATAGTCATTCTGCTCTCCGTCCAAACTCCCTGTGCTGGAAACCTATAAAACACACAAAACCCTCATTTAATCCTGCTGTCTCAATTTTCACCTGCTGTCATTTGTGTAATTATTCTTAGTTGAGTGTGTTAGAATGCACACACAATTTAGCACTCTTTATTTGGGATCTTAGTAAATTAGACCCTACAGTGTATGTGTTTTCCACGCTGCTAACCCTGGGTGCTTTGTATTTTAGATGCTTTTGCAGGAATTGAAAAAGACGTTGAAAAAGACAAAGATAAAGATAAACAGACTATCAAAGATGTTTCATTAAGTACAGGGTGACAGGATTTCTGAGTAATTCAAAATTAGAATCCTAATTGTTAAATCTTTAAGAGGCCGCCTATATGCAGTTTCCTCGTGCAGTTTGAGACGATAAAGGCTTCACTTTGGCTTCCACTGTCTCCATATTTCTCTGCTAATGGTGTTCAAGCTGTGCAAGTGCTGTGTGGACTGAGTGCAGATGTTAATCACAAGTTGTGGCAGAGTGTGCATCCCATAACACAAAGGTCACCTTTAACTTCTCACAGGGGAGATGAATTTGGAACAGATTCAACCTGCGTGAGGCCCACACATCACTGGAGTTTGTTTAACTGCTTCCGATTCACATGCACATTTCATGTCACATTTTTTCTGTGTAACAAATCATGAAGCACATTTGCTATCAAAGAAAAGTTAGTGAAATAACTCAGAAGTCACATCACTTTTTCATGAGATGCATTATCAGTAAAAGATTATGGTTGTAATTAAAGCATGGCATTAGCATAACATAGCATGTCATAAAGGGAGAGTTTTAATTAACCTATTAAACTTTTGCCTGACTCAACACTTGTACCATTTATACAAACATTGTTCAAACCCACATGAACTTGTTTCAAAAATCCGGTGGAGTTCCTAAAGTTTGACAGAATGCAAACTAAAATGTATCAGACTGAATTGTGGGAAATCATGTATCAAATGATACCCAAAGCACATGGAATATTTAAATCTAACTGAACAAACCAGACATAAACATAATAGTGTGAATAACAGTTACATAACATAAAAAGATTTTAAAGCTGCATTAATTGGTTTTTTTGCCACTGTGGGGCAATGAAGGGTCACATCAACCTGAAAATAATTAGACTGATAATTTAAACTTAACAGTCAATGTTTCACTCTGATTAGTGGTAAGCCAGATTTTAAGGAGTTAAGGTTACTTGATAATTAAAATTCTATGTAAGATGATCATCACCATATGAGGATAACATGCCCTCAGTGACTCGTGACTTCACTTGGACTTGAAAAGACTTGATACGTTCCCCCAACCCCAATCATTAAAAAGTCTTTCATTTAAAAAGTGTGAATACACGAGTCAATTCATTTTTATTCATTTCGTGACTCAGCTAATGTTAACACTATTCATTCTCAGCAAGTTGACGCAACAACATCTTTGTTCAACCTATGAAGCTGCACAAGCTGCACAAAGAATGGTAAGTCAAGGCAAATATAATCAAAGTTAGTGAGCTAAGTTTGAGCTAACGTTAGCTTAACGGTTACTTTGTTCAACATTCAAATTAGCACTAAGGATGTTACATTGAGGCTAATATGAACAGCTAATGAGTTAATGTTAAGTTAACATTAGCTTAATGTCTAGTGACATCAGAATTTGCACCAACAGTATGTTAAGAATAATATTAACATAGTGAATTAATACTGAGCTAACGTTAGCTTAACAACTACTTAATTCGACATTTGAATTTGCACCAGGAACAGTAAGTCAAGGCTACTAATGACATAGTTAGTGAGCTAATGTTGAGCTAACGTTAGCTTAATGACTACTTCGTTTGACATATGAATTTACTCGAAGAACAGTAAGTTGAAGCTACTACTGAAACATTGTAAGTGAGCTAATGCTGAGCTTTACTCAACATTCAAATTTGGACTAAGAATGTTGAGAATAATATTGACATAGTTAGTCAGTTAATGCTGAGTTAATGTTAGCTTAATGGCTACTTGGTTCGACACTAAAATTTGCACTAAAACTGTTACATTGAGGCTAATGTTAACATAGTTAGTGAGCTAATGCTTTGCTCACGTTAGCTGAACAGCTGAGTAACTGTAAATCAATGAGGTTGAAAACTAAGTTTTTTTTATTATGGCTTGTTTAGGACTCAAAACTCAAAGTTTAGGACTTGGGACTTAACTTGAAGTCTTAACTTGAGCATGGGTGCAAAGACTTGACTTACAAAACAATTACTTGGTTTCATCTCTGGTCTCACCAACTCCAAAGAAAAATACCTGATTCTTAAATGCTGCACTGTTCACCAGCTGTGTCCGCTGAAATAGGAGCAATAAGCTATAGAGTTTCAGAGCTGAGAGGACCTGCAGAGTTTGTTATTAAAAGACGTTTCACATTACTCATTGTCTTTTTATTGACTGTTAATGTATTTAACATTGATTACTGCAGTTAGTCCAGAATATATGGTCATTTTGAAACTTAAAGTATCAAGATGTATCCTGCAAGCAGCTAAATTTCCAGTTCCCTCCATCCACTGCAACAACAGCAGAGAAGGCTGCTGTTACAAGGAAGACATGTTTGGCATTTGCCGCCACTCTTGAGACGTGTTTATCGATACACCACTTGTTCCCAAAATCATTGTGCCATCTACGTAAATTATTGATGTCTGGGCAGGATCGGCCTCATTTGAGAGGCCTCAGAGATACTTTAAACTGATGATGACTCAATTTGGTGGCCCAGCCCAGGTCAAGGCACACAGCTCGATACGTCAATACCTCCGACAGTCCTGAACGGCACGTGCATAGAAGACACTCAAACAGCAGCATGCTCACTCACATTAATGCACATAGTCCCTATGCACACAGATATTTCTTTGCATTTAAATAGACCAATATAAGCAAAGGCAGTGGACATGTTAACACATTCATACAATACAATCTATCACAATAGCTTTCTACTACCTTTTGTAAGACTATTATTGACTATGTCACACACTCTTGAATATGTGTATAAAGCAGTGGTCAAAGAAGTATTCAGAGCCTTTACTTAAGAAAAAGTAGCAAGAGCACAGAGCCTCGCTTTCTATGCTATAAATGATGTCTTTAAAGAGATTTTGCAACACAGTTTTCCTGTGAAACTCCAGCAGTGTTTTGTGGACTAAAAAACTAAACCCAACTTTCAGTCGGCATAACGGTGAGTAGATAATGACTGAAACTTCATTTTTTGGAACTACTTCACATATTGTTGGGTAGCTTAATCTATGAAGACACATCATATTTAATATGTTTTGTAAGAGTTTTTATCTAGTGACTACAACTGTGAAATAGTGTAGTAAAAATGCAACATTTCTCTTTTAAAAACAGAGTTGAATAAAATGGAAATACTCAAGTAAAGAACAGTACAAGTACCTCAGTATTGTATAAAAAGTACTCTGCTTCAGTAAATCTGTATGTCAGCTAATCTATAGTGCAGGTGGTAGCAGTATGATTACAGGATAAAGTTTCATATATGAATGTATGGAACAAAACATATATTCTGTGTATAAGGAGATCTAGTGCTCAAAAGGCAGAAATTGACATTTCGATGCTCCTTGTCTGTTGATTATAATTTACATGCGGTGAGGAGTATGTGTCTGCTTAGATGCAGAATTTCTTTGGCACTGTCCTGTGTCCAGGCTCAAAGAATCAGAGCTACATTAGGGTAACCAGAAACACACGAAGTACACACTACACCAGCCCAGGTACTGCAAAACAAGTGGCTTCAAAAGTCCATCCAATATCAGCGTACTTAAATACCACACTGACAGCACAGCGGCTTATTTCCTCACCACTGAAAGGTAAAAACATTTTTAATGCCTCAAACATATTACACCAAAACAACACTGTGACAAGCGCTTAGAAGCTCTGAAAGGCTGATAAGTGGGTGTTTGAAATATATTCATAAATCTAAAGGTCAAGATTCTAGTTTGGTAACACTTTACTTAACCAAGACGTTTTTTGTGCTTACACCTTGACAAACCTTCACCAGAAAACACTTTTAGACTTGTAATAGTTGTTTGTTGCAGTTTGACAAGACAGGATGATCAGAAAGCACTTATACTGTATGTTTTTCTTGTCTGCTGCATGTTGTTCTGGAAAGTTTTTGTTTGTTTGTTTGTTTGTTTCTGGCTGTTGATTTCATTTGGAACACTCATTGCATAATTTTGAGATTTTGGTCTTTTTGCTTCTGTAATGTCTTCTTTCAGACTAGTGGAAAGAAAACATCAAAAAATGAAGTTTTATAACTAGATTAAGGAACAGGACCACACCTCTCTCTCCCAAACTCTATCACCTGCATCTCACCAATGAAACCACCTGTGCCTCCCACAAACCCAACTCACCTGTGCATACCTATACAAGGACATCAAACCTGCTCCCATTCGTCTCAGTTCCCATGATCCCCTCCCCGTCCAAAAACACCATTCTAATTTTTCAGCTTGCAGCTCAGTGATCATCACGGTGGTCCCTCAACAAAAAGGTCCCAGGTTCCATTCAAGGTTCCTTCCATGGGGAGTTCACTTATCTTCATTTCACTTGTGTCTCTGCCAGGAACCTTGGGGACAATGCACCAAAGCTCATCGAGACATGTCCCAACCCTGAATCTCGCCCCTGATTCCTAGCCCTGCAGCTCAATGACAATCCGACCACCTTCATCCCTCAACCCCTTCTTCCCTCATCCGTCACCTCAACCCCTTCATCCTCCACTTCGACCCCTTCATCCCTCTCCTCAACTCTGTCATCCCTCAAACCCCTCATCCCTCATCTCAACCCCTTCATCCCTGTTCTCAATCCCTACATCCCTCTTTTGACCCCTACCATCCCTGCCAAACAACCCTCTTCCCATCTCCAGCAAATCTTGTCACCAATCTAATAAAGTACCTTTTAACCAAACATATGGCGTGGTCCTTGTTAGTGAATACACATTTAGTTGTTTATTTTAGTTCAGATTTCTTCTTATACCTATATTATTTTCTATAAACCAAATTGTTTATAGTCTATATAAATGGCTCATAAACTCTTCTCAGCAGAATGAAACTAAAATGTTAAATTCCATGCTAAAGCCTTTCTCTTTTTAAATTCAAGCACCTATTGATTAAGGGCATAATGATCCTGTACATCGTTCTGGGTGGTGAATCAATTCAATGTCAGCGATCAAATATTATCGATGCTACTTGAAAATGTCGATCTATATTGTCACCTTTAAGATGTGCCTTTATTTTGAAAATCACATAGCATGTCTGCGTCACAAATGTCTTGAAAGTTCAGTCATAAAGTTGTCAAACCATAATTTAGTTGAATGTGTTAAATGGACAAATATCGTCTGATATCGGTCGCAGAATCCTGAATTAAATGGAATCAAAATTGTTTGATAGCAGACTTTGTGATATTGGCAAATATCATATTTTTGTTCAAAGAACCAATATAAAATTTTATTGTGATTCTTACTGTGATTTTCACCCCAACTATGTATCTCAGTCTGCCTTTACATGTGATGATCAGCACTGTAATTACTTTATATTATATTCAAGTGTTAACAAATAGCAGCTACTGTAGCATTACTGTAACAGTGACTAGCAGCAGCATGATAACGTACCACAGCTCCTGTTTAAGTGCCATGACTCATGATTTAATGTATGACTAATGCATGATGTATGATGCACTGCTATAGCTCAATATTAATAAATGACCATGTGATTCATAACCTAGAAGCTATTTAACATGTCATTACATTTTCTCTAATGAACCATTTGAAGTCGAGGTTCTTTGTTTATTGCATAAAAAGAAAAAAATCCAGATTAACTTTGATTTTACAGTAGTCAGAGGCTTTGGCCATATTAATTGGCTGGGAACATATCCTGCCTTAAAGGTGAGGATAAGTCCTAATGTATTCTTCAACAAATTGAATGGCATTTCAAAATGTAAGCACCAGCAGAGAAAGATTTATTATACGAGATTAATATAAATCATGAATAAAGTTCATCAATTTGAGCTCTCATCCTGGAGTAGGCCAGTCCTCACATCGTTCCTCATCCCTCTCTTTCTAAGTGGATCAGGTACAGTAAGCCTGTGAGCTGAATGCTGGCCTTAGTGTGTGTCTTTGACAATGCTGCTGGTTCAGCTGAGATTCTTCTTGAAATTGGGTCTCCACTTACATTTTAATATGAAATTTTAGCCAACATTTGGACTTTGGAAAAAATAGTCAATTTATAATGATAAATCCGTTCTACGATTCCAGCAGGAGCTGCTGCATGAGCAGACTTACTCTGAATACTTTAAACATGGGGTTTTCTTTTATTGCCACCAAAGATCACCAAACTGGTGAATACCCTACAGCTTGACAAAAAATAGAAGTTAAAAATGTATAGTGCATATGGAGTAGCAGCTGATTCAGAGACACACAATGACAACTTTGCTCTTCATGTCAGTTCAACACAGTTCTCATATCCCTCCATCCCTCCTCAATAATCTCATGTAGCTGCAAACAGCTGTTTCTGCGGGCCCTCCCTGCTGATTTTGACAGAGAATCATTGATAAACTCAAAAAATAGCACCTCATCTGAGCATAGCACTTCATCCCAGTGCAGCACTTTATCCCAGTGCCTCATGCAAGCATGGTGCTTCATCCCAGTGCAGCCCTACAGCCAAGCACAGTATTCATCCCAGCACAGCGATTCAACCCAGTGCTTCATCCTGGTGCAGCCCTTCATCCCAGTGCAGCACTTTATCCCAGCGCAGCGCTTCATGTTCATGTTTCATGCACTGCAGTTCTATATAAACAACACGGCAGTATATACACACACATGAATGCTGACCCTGCTGGTCCACACATTGCTCGGGTGTACATTTTAAGCTATATCTTATGCATCAAGTCTGTATGATCCCATTTTTACTAATTTGTACTATAACTCAACTTAAGCTGTTTGAGCTGGCATGCAGTGAGATACATTCACAAATCTGAGTATTATGCCTATTGACAAGCTCACATATTTGAACCCAATACTGAACAGATGTACAGGAACAGCAGTAACAGGAGAAGCTTAGCCTACAGTGTAACACAATCCAACACAAACTACTACAGGGCTGAATCACTGCCTCTGACACACTCTCAACAAAGAACATTAAAGCTTCACAAAGGATGCATTTGTTGCAGAGATATTGTATATTAATGGATTGTATTACCGGATTGCAGCCCCTAAAGCCGCATTTCAAACATGTTCGCCCACCTGGTGAGCTCAGAAAACTGATTAAGGAAAGTGATGCACTCGCCAAAGTAAGAGAAAGAGTTTAGCTGAGAACACTACAACCTGAGGGACACTCCAGTAGCTGCAGTCGATTTTACCCGGCAAATCTTTTGATTCCTGTAGGTCCCATTTTAAGTATTCCTTTTGATGACTTCTTTTATATCTCCCTTCATTACATTCCCTCTCATATAAGCTTTTTACATCTCCAGTGGCCATGTAATTATCCATGAATCCAGGGGGAAAATAGCCTCGGTGCAATATGGGCATCTTAAGTGTTGTGAATATTTGTCTCATCCATTTTCTAATTCAAAGAGTCAGAGGCCCCTTTGGAATTCCCACCTCTCATCTCCCATGCTTTTACACGCTCTTTGCCCAGGGTTTTTTTTTTTTTTTTTTTTCTGTTTTTTTTTTTGCCATTAGGTTTGCAGCCGGCTGTGTTTCTGGCTACATTTTCAGCAGAGGATGAGAGCAGTGAAATCAGAGGGGACCGTCACAACAAATCCCGAAGTGCAGAAATGAAGATTAATGATTGCCTGACCCAGCGGAGCCTGAAATCAGGATTGAAACGCAGAAATGTCTTTGAAGCTCCAGAAACATTTTGTCCACATTTACTCAAGCTCCCATTTGCAGATATATCTGGTATTAAGTCGAGAGATAATGTAGCCGACGCTCACCTGCGGGAGATTAATTTTGCAACATGATTAATTATGTAAACAGTGTTATCAGTGTGAGATGCTTACAGATCACTGCAGCCGGACGTTTGGATTCTGTCAGCATCGCCTTGTTTACCCTCATTAATGGAGAGCCAGCGTCCAGCGACAAGGTTGTTCAAGGTTGCAGCTCCTCTGTGGGCTCTGATAGGGGGAGCTGCACGGCCAGTACAGCAGGCAGCAGCCTCATCCATATTCCTCATTTCACCATTACAGAAAGTTGTAATCATGAAATGAAAGAGAAAATCTATTCAGAGTGTTTTATAACCTTGTCAGTTATAGAATGAGAATGAATGAGTATCAGTGTTACATGAGAGATGGAAACGTCCAGCTGAGATAAAAGCACTCTGACTGCAGAGCAGTCTGATGGACCTTTCATACACATTATACTGCAAGCAGGGTGTCTGCAGGAAAATTCCAGCTTTTACAAAGTCATTACATGTTTTATAAAGAGGTGTTTAGAATGCAATAAGTGTGGTACTCTTACACCAAATGTGTTTCAAACTAGAAGAAGTCACTCAGCAGAGGACAGATCTCCACCAGGCTACAGATGCAATGCCACCACAACTGTTCAATGCAATCAGGAGAGATTTGCAAAGTTTTGAATAAAGTTCTTTTCTTTACTTATGTGCAAACTGTCTTATCTCGATGTGTACAAAGTTTCCAATTAAGTGTTGTTAGTCTATAGCAGTGGTTTTCAAACTTTTTTGTGCCCAAGGCACACAAATGGGCAAGCCATTATGTCAGGGGACACCTCTATTGGTCTCTGTCCAAAACAGCCCCTATAATCAACCTAACCAACAGAGACAATGAGTACTAGCTAATCAGAGTTCCCTGAGTCTGAGTGGGAAAATAAGGCATCAATCAGTCAGGGCTTTTGCTGTGTCACAGTCTAATCATTCCCATAATCTGGCAACTTCAGTTCACTTTATCTTTAACTTTATCTTTGTCCACACTGTTAGCCAGAACGCTGCTGCTACAATTCTGGAAATCTTTAGTTTTAGTTTTGTTTCTGTTTTTCTTTTGACTTCTTTCTGAATTTACCCTTCTTTGTATAGTGTGTACCTGTTCCTATGTTTTTTATACAAATGTTCAAAATCAATAAACAGATGTCACTTTAACCAAAGGTAATTTTTTAGGGTGCAGAATTCGCCTCTGTATTGGGAAATGAGTGTCTATACTACTAATGTAGTCTATTGTACTAATACTGTAATATTATATAGTAGTATATTACAAATTATGCAATAATATTGTATGGATGTCACAAATCCCATCTCACACTTGGACTTCCCTCATGGCACACCATTTGGGAATCACTGGTCGAAAGTACAGATAATGAATTGAATCAGGAAAAGAATGGGATAAAAAGAAACAGTGTAAACAGTTATTTACATATATACATAGACATACACCCTGGAAAATAAACAAAGAAAGAAGGGATATTACATCACTATAAAATGTACTATGATCTGCTGGTGCAAGACTTTGGTGCCAGTTCTACTGAAGTTTATGGGAGATGCATGGAGATGCACACTAAAACCCAACATATCTGCACTATGACTTTTAATGAAGAAACGCCTCCAAAAATATAAGAACATACTTCAGAGTATAGCATAGTGATGGATTTATCAAAATGTCTACATTAGTTGGTCTTTTGTAGGCATGATTGACATTGCATTTCCCTAAGCTGCACCAAAGTCTGGAGCATAGAACGTTCTAGCATGAAATTCCTTCTTTTTTAGTTTCCTTTCATATTCTGTTCTGTAGTGTATTTTTTGAATTTGCTTGAGGTTGAATGTAAACAGAAGCATCTTCACATAAAAAGTTTTTCATATGGGGAAGCATATTCCGTCAACTGTGTCTGTGTTTGAGCACGAAGCATAATCCATGTAAAGACAGGTTCCTCCTCCCCTCGTCATGCTGCAGTCTTGCGGGTTGCGTCCTGTCAGCTTGGTGCTGGTCCACCCGTCAAGTGTAACAACTTGATCTGGGTTGTTGTGTAGCAGGTCTCTGTAAGATGTGGGTACAGCAGTCTCTGGTTTTCCATTGCTTGGCCTGCCTAAGTCTCATTTTTTCTGTTTCATTTTCCTGGCCGGACATTACCCAGTCCAAGCTACGTTAGCATTATCCCAGCTCTCCACCAGCTGATCTGGCTGGGTGGTTGAAAGATGCCTTGTGCATTTGTTAATTATCACAGGGTCCACTGCTCTTTAATCCAAACCCCATGCTTTTCCAATGAGTGTGACTCTGTCATAGACGTTGGGTGTTCCAGCAATAAAGCAGAAAAAATAACAGATTAAAAGGGAAAAGTAGCAATGTTCAAAAGAGCTAGCAACTACAGCATCTACATGCACTGAATAGTGTTGTGGTATTGTAACTGAGCATCTTGGGGTCACCTCACTGAATCAGCTTAATAAGGAAACAATAAAATGCATGATAAGTGCAAACGTATTAATTTAAACAGTGTTATTTATTTAGAGCATCACAAGCAACCAGCAGCTTTACAACAATATAACAGATATAGAAATCTACAGTTTTGGAGAAAGTCAAAAAGCGTAAACTCTGAATATTTTACACTTGATGCTGCCTGTTCATTGGTTGGAGCAATCATGTCCCAGTGAAAGTTATGTCTATTCAGAAGGTTTATGTTTTGTCATAGAGCTGACTATATCACCCCCAAGAACTGAATTTAATTCCAACAAGTAACCACCATCATGTTCAGTTTCTCACTTCTATAACAAACCAAATTTAAATGTCATTTTCTAGTAACATGTGTAACATATCAGGTATAGACTTAATTCACAGATGCTATGATTTAAGATGATACCAATGGATGATTTTTGATTTTTGAGACAAATGGTTCCTTTAACAAACAAATAGGTAACCCTCATTTTTAGCCTTGCAGTTGTTGATGACTTGGGGCTGGTTAAGAGGAGTGAGGAGTCAGCAGCTGATATAAAACAGAGCAGTCAATTAGATGAGTTTAAAGGTTTTTCAAAAATTGTGAAACATCACATCCTGAGATGTCCTTGAGTGTTCAGTCATAAATGTAGCTGTAGTACATTTTTTATATGAACATTTTGCATGAAATGAAAGGTTTCTTCCTTCTGAAGATAGCAATCTGTAGAAGTGATCTTTTCTTTGTCCTCTTTCTAAATGTTCATCATTATTTAGAACAGTCAATAATGCTCATAATCAGTTATTTCTTGTTGAGCTATTTGTGCCACCAGAGAATATAAGTAATCACATCAGCTTCAGAAAAATGCAGCATGACCTGCTGTCGGTAAGCACAATTTGATTTTCCTCTGTGGGTTCATGTAATGATGATGATGCAGGATGATGCCCACACTCTACATTCAACTGTTTATATAATTTATAGCCTATATATAGGTTTTTTTCAATTCAGCATGTTTGCTTGCAGTAAAAAAAGTCACTCATTCTAAAGTAAGCCTGTATGTTTTTACAGGTTTATAACATTTTAACAAGATTTTAGGTAGATTTTCCCACATATACCAGTATAGTTTATAAAATATACTGAAGAAAATGAGTTTTAAGTTTGATTATGAATGCCTGAGTCATTTTATAGTATTTCTGTCAACATATTCTGTGGTTATGGAGAAAAACAGAGGTGCAAACAGTAATTTTGCTCATCAAAATCAGATGAGCTTTATACAGTTTTTACACACTCAGACCACAAACAGAATGAACACTGTTATAGTTATACATTTCTTAAATAAATGTTTTAATTTACCTTTACCTTATAAGTCCACATCAACTCTCAAGTCAACCAAGAGAAGACCGTCTCAAGTCATTTAAAGTCGTGTCTGAAGTTCATGAGGGACAAATACAAGTCAGATGAATCCTAAAATGCCCCTGAATGTGTGCAAAAATCAGTCTGGACTTCTTAAAGGTAACTCTGATCTCTTGAGACAGCTTGATGAGTGATCAGACGCAGAATGATTGAATGTTTCATCGACCCACTCAGTCACTGCTGAAATGAAGAGGAGGCCACGCAACCGTGACGACCACATGACACAGAGACAATCATATCATCACCACGGGCCTGATATCTACACACCCTGCCACTCATCTGTGCTGACACATTATTTGTCAGATGTCAGAGCTCCACAGAACAGGAGGCAGTCTGCACTGCACTGATGACTGCAGCACTGCGGGCTAACAACATTAGTAACATGTCGACCCAACATTCAGATCTACATAATGATTGCTATGCTATATGACAGTTAACTGCTACTGTACTGTGGTGTTACAATATGCACATTATCTGTAGCAAGTGGGAGGAGCTGCTGGTTCCTGCTGTATATTCCATTTCAAAGCTGTCTTTTACTGGCATCTGTACTATCTCCTGAATAATGCAACCTGCAGGTTTATCCAGGCAATTTATTATCCTTATACAACAGAGGGTTGCACAGCTACAAGAAAGTTTTAGTCCCTTCATGTTAGATAGACATAGAACATATATACAGACAATTAACCCTGACTGGCCCTAAAAAAGTCACTACCTGGATTTAACTAAGCAAACAGGTAAGATCCTTCCACTGGATAATTACTGCAGTGATTAATATGTTTCAGCTGGTAACAAGTTATTGAACCCTAACTGATGCAGTGAGCAGCTTCTCATTTCTTAAACAACCATGTCAGAAGACATATCCTGTGCTCATGGAAAAGATGTTACTCTGTTTCAGAAGGCTCAAATTATTGTCCTGCATCAAGCAAAGAAAACAGCTAAGGAGACTGATGAAACTACTAAAACTGGGTTAAGAACTGTCCAACATATTATTAAAACCTGGAAGGAGAGTGGTGAACCGTCATCTTCCAGGAAGAAATGTGGTCAGAAAAAAATCTTGAATGATCGTGATCAGAGGTCACTTAAACCTTAGGTGAAAATCATAAAGAAATCAACATTAGAACTCACAGTTATGTTTAATAATGAAAGTAAGAACATTTCCACACTCACAATGCGAAGAGAACTCAAGGGATTGAGACTAAACAGCTGTGTAGCCTTAAGAAAACCACTTATCAGTGAGGCTAATCAGAGAAAAAGGCTTCAATTTGCTGGGGAGCATAAAGAAGGTCTCTGTGTGGCAAAAATGGCAACTGGTGCAAGATAGCAAATCCACCAGTTCAACGGCTTTGCGCCAGCTGTAAGATAGGGCCCGATATGCCAGTGTTTTCTGACCACACTTTCAACTGATTGACTGAAAAAAGTAGTAGTCAAGACACCAGAATGTTGTTTAAAAGGAGGAGGATTAGGTGCTAAAAGGTTATTTCTGTCTTTTTTTGCAAGCCTCACACAAACATGCTTTAAAAACTATTTTGTTGTATCTGTTTTCTTGGAAACAGACACAGTCATTCTGTCTTTCAACTTCTTCCTCAGAGCTACAAACTCCTTCCATTCTCGACAGTTAACTATATGGTAAACTCCTTTTCAGGCTGTGTTGATGATAACTTGTAGTAATGTAAATTTTTCTATCTGCCTTTTTCCAAATGACTGTAGTGTGTAGTAATTCAGATTTGTTTACTCTCACATCCAGAAAATACACAGATTCTTTACTTGCCTCTGCAAATGTGGTTGATTGCAAAATTTTATCAAAGCTTCTGGCTAGGAGATTGGAGGGTGTGTTGCCAATTTTGGTGAAACCAGATCAGACGGGATTTGTCAAGGGTAGATATTCCCACTCCTCAATGTGTGACGGCTTTTAAATGTGATTCAATTTTCACAAAATAAAAAAAATAAGGTTCTGGCAGTATCATTGGATGCTGAAAAGGCCTTTGACCGGGTGGAGTGGGGGTATTTGTTTGATGTTATGAATGGGTTTGGTTTGGGTCCTGGTTTTATTGAGTGGGTCAAAGTGCTGTATAAGTCTCCAGCCGCAAGGGTATTAGTAAATGGTTCACTGTCAGATGTTTTCCAATTGAATAGAGGTACGCGTCAGGGCTGTCCCCTCTCGCCTTTATTATTTGCACTCGCACTTGAGCCGCTGGCGGAGGCAATTAGGACTCACCAAGGGCTCTCTGGAGTTAAGTTAGGAGACACTGAATACAGAATCTCGCTCTATGATGATGATGTAGTATTGTTTATTACAAACCCTGAGTGTTCCATCCCTACTTTAATATCGATCATCAATCAATTTGGCCTGATCTCAGGGTACAAAATTAGCTACGACAAATCAGAGGCCTTGCCATTGGGTGATTTGGGGATTGGGTAGCTCCTGTCGACTTTCCTTTCAAATTGTCAGCCTCAGGTTTTACTTATCTGGGCATCAGAGTTTCAGCTGATATTAAAGAGCTATATAAACTAAATTTTAAAACAACCCTGACATCAGTTAAAAATGACCTTAATAGGTGGTTTGATCTTCCACTGTCTTGGATGGGTAGAATAGGTCTGATCAAGATGAATGTACTTCCCAGGATGTTATATCCTATGCAAATGCTGCCACTTAAGATCAATAGGAGAGTCATTCTGGAAACTGAAGGATTTCTATCCAAATTCATATGGCATGGAAAGAAATCTAGGTTAAAGATGAAGACATTACAACTGGGCTTGTCATGCTCGAATAATATCAAGTTGGCTTAACGGGAGCCACCCGTGGATGCATGGTGTTGTGCCCCTCTCTCTCTTTTCAGCCTTATTTCATCTGACCTAGGTGAACTCCCAGCAGAAGTTCAATGCAACTCTATCATGCTTAGCACACTTAGAATCTGGCAGGATATAATTAAACATGCTGGTCGGAGAGATTTTTCTTCAGCATTACAACCCTTAATTAAAAATAAAGCTTTCCCTCCAGGCATAGGAAGGAGTATCTTTGATGACTGGTATTCAAATGACCTAAGATTTATTCATGATTTATTTGAAAATAGTAATTTCATGTCGTTTAAAACAACTTCAGATTAAGTACAAAATACCAAATAACCATTTTTTTGGCTTTCTTCAAGTGAGGCATTATGTAAAATCATGTCTTACATTACCAAATGATCAACCAATGTTAAGTCCGATGGAAAGTTTCCTTCTAAATTTCAACTTAACTGCTTTGAGCGACAAGAAATTTATCTCCCTTTTTTATGGAAAGTTAGTCTCCCTTAACTCTGTTAATACTAATAGAGCCAGGGAACTATGGGAAAAGGACTTAGAGGTTGAAATTTCTGCAGAGGAGTGGTCGGATGCCTTTGTATCTGCTAAGAAAGTATTTGTATGCAATAGACTGCAGGAGAGTAAATTTAGAATTTTACACAGGGTGCAGCACACTCCTGAATTTCTACATAAAATCAATCCTCAGCTTTCACCCCCTTGTGTGAAGTGTAAAAAAGACATAGGAACCTACTACCATTGTATTTGGCAATGTCCAAAAATATCCAGATATTGGAAAAATATTGCTAAGGAGCTTAGTTCAATTTTCCATAAAACAGTTCTCTCTACCCACTGGACAGCTGACTTTAATGTGTAAACTTTTGCTTCTAGCAAGACGTTGTATTCTGTTCCAGTGGATTCAGGAGAAGCCTCCTTCGATTACACAATGGTATAGAGAAGCATTTAAGGTTTTTCCTATGGAACATCTCAGTGCTGCTTTAAAAGGTAACAGCAACTTTTTTTATGACATATGGCAGCCTCTTCTCGATTATCTCCCCACTGATCTTGTTGATTTATTGCAGAGGGGGCGCCCGCACCTTGTCTTTACAAATGGGGTATAAGCTGTTAAATCTTTTCCTCTGTCATGGCTAATGCAAACAGTGATGTATATGATATGGACCAGGTGTATATTGATGTGACCCTTGTATATAACGTCTCTTTTGTAATTTGGCAAAATCTGTGCTGTCTGGTTTGTTTGTGTATTTGTGTTTGTTAATATAAAATTAATAAAATATTATTGAAAAAAAAAAATATTTTGTTGTATCTGTTTTCTTGGAAACAGACACAGTCATTCTGTCTTTCAACTTCTTCCTCAGAGCTACAAACTCCTTCCATTCTCGACAGTTAACTATATGGTAAACTCCTTTTCAGGCTGTGTTGATGATAACTTGTAGTAATGTAAATTTTTCTATCTGCCTTTTTCCAAATGACTGTAGTGTGTAGTAATTCAGATTTGTTTACTCTCACATCCAGAAAATACACAGATTCTTTACTTGCCTCTGCAAATGTAATCATGGACATTCGAAAGTTGAGATTCCCCCGAAATGCTGCTGGTTCCTCAGATGTACCAGTGAATATAAAGAATAAGTCATCAATATATCTATACCAACAGTTCACCAGAGGAACAATAAAGGTTGTTGTTGTATCCATTTCAAACTTTGCCATAAACAAGTTGGAATAGTTTGGACTGAAGGGACTGCCCACTGAGACACCCTGTCCGTGTAGAAAAAAAACTTTCTCAAATGTGAAATAATGTGTAAACAGAGCTATCTCAGCCACTCTCATCAGTAACTCCACAGACTGGACCTGTTGTTCCCTTCAATATAAGTAACAATGTAAAGCCACCATCCTCTCCTTATGGAATACATTAGTGTAACTTGAACTTGCAAAATCCATTGTACACAAAAATCAGCATCATTAATCACCCACAGACTTCAATTTCCTCAAAAAGTCAGCTGTGTCCTGTACATAAGAGGGTAGCTGGGTTAACAATGATTTACAGTAAAATCAGAGTTGAGAAATGGGCTCAGTCAGAGACCCTATTCCAGAAACGATAGGGTGCTATGGGACAGGTTCTTGACAACTTGTATGGATCTTTGGCAATGTGTAAAAAATGGGAGTGTGAGATAACAAAGATCGTCATTCATCCTGTGATCATACTTGATTACTTACCGCCCAATCAGAGTGAGGGATGATAACTGAGGAGTGCTGAAATCTGTGTTCTGTACTTAGTTGATTGTTTAGGATTTTTTATTTTACAATATTACTGCATCCCATAGTATTCCAGTCGACTCATAATTACCAAGATCTTCAAGGGGATTGTTTCTTTTGTTAAGATAAATTGAAATAGAATCTGTTTGCATGAGGAGAAGAAAATTAAGATCTAACATCATCTTCTACCAAAAGCCAAAAACGTCTTGGCTTAAATTTCCTGCCAGCTTGTGACTCACTAGTTATTTCTCTTTAACCAGTGCGCACAGAGGAAGAATTGTGCTCAGAGTCTTTGCAGAAAAAGAGGACGATAGATTTTAACTTAAACAGTTCAACTTTCGTTGTAAACACATCAACATCTTTAGAGGGCACAAAAGACAGACCTTCAGACAAAACCAGTTTCTTGATCATTTAGCTGTCTCTTGGACAAGTTGATTATATCAGACTTCTATTTGGGTGCCTGTCTGTGCCCTCTACCTCCTGGTTGTTCCAGTCTTCTCTTTTGACTTTTTTGGTCCAGATGATTCACTGTGATGACTCTATAAAAAATGACTGGTTGGGTGCAGTGGTGGTTTCATTTTTGGAGTCATCAGTCTAGAGCCAAACTGAAGACTGGTCATCACCTCTCCTGCCTCCAGCACCTTGCATCCTCTCCATCTGTCCAAATATCAAGGGATATACCTTGTCATTTATGTTCACAAACATGTCTCCATTTTCTTGATTTAGTCTCAGATGGTTCCTGTTCATAAGAATCCATAAAAAAGTGCAGCGTTCATTCAACTTATAACCAAGGGATGATGGAATCACCAGCACCACCAACAGATGAATCCCGCTGCCAGCTGTGGTCTGAAAGTGGCAACCTGCACACTGGATGCCCAGCAGTCCTTGCATGACAGTGGCTGGATTGCAGGGGTGCATGAAATCTCAGTCTCAGAATCTTGCAGTGGCTCAATCTTAGAATCTCTGAATCTTGGCCAAAGTTCAGAAAAGATAGGCAGAGGAATACTGTGGCCTTCACTGTTCTCTCGTATGTTGAATTATTTTGCCTGGACTTAAGTGCGTTCTTGGATATCTGAAACTTGACCCAGATAATCATTTTATGGTGCAGTGTTTCAGTGTCATGTTTCTGACATCTGACATTTAGCCTGTTCCAGTGTGATGCTTGACTTCTCCAGATCAAGGCATAGTTCCGTCATCTGTTGCGTATTTGTCTTAACATCTTTTTCAGTCTCATCTGGAAATTCTTTGACACCTGTCCAGAAATCCTTGATCTCTTTCAAGAGCAAGGATTTTGGTCATCAGGTGTTTTAATTCTTCCACTACAGCTACTGGTGCAACCAATTGTTTGTTTGTGCATTTCTTACTTGTTGATGCAACTGTCTTTTCCAGTGTTGCAGCTAAACATAAAATTATCCCCTGGAAAGAAATACTAACCGGTACAAATACAAAGTTGCATGGTGCAATATTAAATGGGAGACATTTGATCTAGTGAAGAGAGTGAGTGTCACAAAGAGTGTGACAATGTCATCACAGGTTCCATGATTGCTCATGTATTAGACCAGTACAGGTGTCCCATCTGAGGAAAATTTGGAAAAATCACACAAAGAGCAAAACAAAAACCACCTGTGCCCCCAAATTTGCAGGTTTTAAATTATGCACTTTGAAAAACACAGATAACATCTGTTGAACATAAAAGGCAGGCAGTAGTCTATATTTCATGAAAAGACTAAAAAAAATGTGTTAGTCTGTCTTTCAATTTGACTTCCCTACTCTGTCTGTGGCTCTCAGACAGAGTAGGAACCGTTCCTACTGAAGATGTAAATCTTTAAAAACACATCACAAATGTATAGTTTCAATTTAATAAAAGGCTAAAATTCCCTAAATCATCTGGTCACTGTGGCTTTTAACAAACGTTATTCAAACAGGAAGAAAAAGTGTCATTTGTTTGACTATTTTCAGCAGCGGATTAATCCACATTTGGTGCTCTGAGTATATCTGGCAGCAGGATGGTGTGCGTGGGATTGAGCCAAAATAAACTACAGTGTGTGTGATGATTCAATGATTCAAACCGAGTTTCATGTCCATCCAAGACTTGAAGAGCTTCAACTATCAGTCTCTTAACACTGTAAGGAACAATCAGGACATTGACATCTGGAATCCTGGATGCCCAAAATAACTGTTCTTGACACAATTCCCAACTGACTTGCTGTCTGAGGAACTGTATCCTCCAATTTGATCAAAGCAGGTTAAAGACAGACACATCAGTACTGTGATCACATAAACTGTTCTTCTCTTCCGCTTGATATTTAAGTCTTCATTTTAATATTTAACCTCTCCAAACTGTGCAACATCAGCATGAGCCACCATAGAGGACATATTAGCTGCTTGGTCTCATCAAAATAAAAGTTGAGGAATACTACTTCAAAATCCTTCAAAATGTTTTAATAAATCATCCATCCATCTGCCCATCCATCCACTGCCTTCTATTCATCTGGGGTTGGGTTGCAGTGGAGGAAGACTAAGCAGGGTTAGATGTCCCTCTCCCCAGCAGGCCTTCCCTTGCTAGACATGGGATACATAATCCGGGCTCTGCTCCCAGTTGGACATGCTTGTAAAAAGTCTAAAGGAAGGTGTAGTAGAAAACTTAAAAAAGCTGGTCTTCTTCAGTGCAAGGTTTGTTTATTATCAAAGAAATGAGTACTGTGGTCTGCAGAGTACAGTACTGAATAATGAACTAAATACTTGAGTTCATAAGAGATAATGACAACATGCTAGCTTGTCCTCATTGCCTCCCTCTTGCAGGGTTTATTGGGCATATGCACCAGTGGAGCCTCTTCTGACATTCTCATGTTATTTCAAACAGTTATCCAATGGCTGAGCTGCTCCAGCTTCTGAGGTAGTCATTCCAATGGTGGAACAGGATAAATTCTACTCTTCATCTCATTATTAATATTCTATTCTGCAGGCAGGATGAACTCATCATTAGTTTGACAGTTTTAATAGCTGTATGTACCTCTAAGGAAGCATCGAGGTCCAGCTGCACATTCTTCAGAGGTCACTGTGTTCTTGTTCTCATACAAAGTTAGCAAACGTGTCCCTTCAAAAACCATCATTGGTTTCATTGCTCTTGTATGATGATTATAATGGTTATGAACGTATTGATTACACAGTATATACAGTGTATCTCCATAGGTTTGTTACAGTGATTAAACTGCAAAGGAAATACAATACACCACAAAGGCACTGAGGAAACATCCTAATCATACAGCAACCACCTCAGCTACTCTGAGCTACTTCCAAATGTCCAAGCTTATCACCGTGTGTGTAAGGCTGAATCCAGCCACCATACGAAGGAAACAAATTTTGGCTGCTTGTATCCACAGTGTCATTCTTTTGGTCACTACCTAAAGCTCATGACCACTGGTGAGGGTTGGAACATAGTTTGACTGGTAGATCAAAAGCTTTGCCTTCCAGCTTAGTTCCCTTTTCACCATGAGGGTCCAATACAATGCTTGCAATACTGCTGACCCTGCACTGATCTGCCTGTCCATCTCACACTGTGAACACAATTCTAATACTTTAATACTTTAACTCCTTTGCTTGGGGCAACAACTCACTTCCAGTCCAGTGGGAGCAATCGGCCCTTTTCTGACAGAGAACCATGCCCTCAGATTTGGAGAAGCTGACTCTCATCCAGGCTGTTTCCCACTGCAAACTGTCCCAGTGCGTGCTGAAGGTCATGGTCTGATGAAACCACATCATCTGCAAGATGCAAATCTGACATTCTCAAACTGGACTCAAACTTTCCTCACCCCAGCTGCATCTCCTTGAGATTCTGCCCATCAATATCACAAACTGGATTGGAGATAAGGGGGGACCTTGGCAGAATTCAGCACCCACTGAGAACATATTTGCCTTGTCTTGTCTTGTGGCAAAATTAAGGACACAGTTCTCACTTTGGTTATACAAAGTGCTCACAGCAACAGCCCGAGTACTGCATACTCCTGCAGTAACCCCCACTGGACTCCCCAGGATACACAATCTTACGCCTTCTCCAAGACCACAACACACATGTAGACTGCATGGTCAAACTCACTCACCCCACAAAAGAGGTGGTCCACTGCCAGGTTGGAGTCCATGTTGCCCTTCCTGAATCTGGGGTTTGATAATTAGTCAGAGCCTTCTTTCCAGCACCCTTGAGTAAACTTTCCCAGGTAGGCTGATCTCAATAGTTAGAGTACACTCTCTGGTCCCCCCTTTTTGAAAAAATTGACACAAGTGACATGTGATGTGTCAACCTAGAGGGCCCAACAATGTCCAAAGCATTCAGCATTTTAGGGGAATCTCATCCACACCCAGCGCCAAGGGGTGCCCTACCTCAGCAACCTCTGTCAGGGATATGGACAAGGTTTCCTCAGAGTCTTCAGGCTCCACCTCCTCCACAGAGGACTTGTTGGCCTGGTTCAGGAGCCCCTCAAAGTTCTCTTTCCACTGCTCATCTATACCTCCAGTCCAGGTCAGCAGTTTCGCCTCCCTGGCAGAACACAGCCTGAGCCAGGCCCTTCCAAAAAACCCTGGCATTTGCTTCAGAGACAACTGAAGTCTCAGCCCTCTGCCCTTATTTTATTGAACCAGAATTAAATTATTTTAGCATTTGCAAAACAAAACATGATGAATAACTGGTGTCTGTTGCTTTTTTAATCTGCTACACACTCTATAAGTAAATTAATTCCTTTTTAAAAAATATGTCAGAGCTATCATTCTAAGCCTGCTTTATTTATTTATTTAACAAAAGCATTTAACTGCAGATTATACAATTCCTTCTTTGTGAAATAATAACAGTAATATAAATCTTAATACCTCGAGTGTGTCTGAAAACATTTTATTCAGTACATCATAATTGCCCAAAAATCCCAGATGTCCTTGTTTTTTTTTGCTAAACAATTGGTATAAAATGATGCTACTTGTTAAGTCTTATAAAAATATGATAATGCACTGAAATTGCACAGGATAATAACACCATTAAAATGTGATTAAAATATGAAATATGGTGCCTTTGTTTTCCTTTCATACCACAATAGGTTTGTATGAGTGGTTGTCAGTGCTTTCAAGTGGCAGATAACATGTTTGGAGAAGAAAAGAGAAGGAAGACGTAAAGCTGGAGGCTGTGTGTGTGTTTGTGCAGTAGGGGGTGGAGGTATAGGTGATTGTTGGATATTGCCCTGTACCGAGCAATTCAGCGTAAATGTGTTGTGAACAAAAGAGTGCTGCGGATCATTGGTCAGAGGCAGCGGCGGTAATGGGGTCCTGGGTGCTCTGTTGTTTAACATGAGCTCAGCACAGACCACTTCTCAGTAAATACAGGGATCCTGCACAGACATGGAGTTTGGGGGGGGTGCAAACCAAGGACATACCATCTAAACAGCAAGACATATCCTCGCCTCTGAGAAATGCTCTGGCCTGACCCTTCTGCTAGTAAGATTTCATCAGGCTGTGCATTTGTAGTTTTGTCTTTTTTTTTAAAAATATATATATTTGTGGTTTATTCACTGATAAACCAAACGCTAAAATATATTTATAGAGATGCATTTATCAGCAAATGATAAGTCAGTTTTTGTTGATGTGCTAGAAGAAGGAGAGATGGGCAAATGTAAAGATCTGAGTGACTCTGACAGGAGCCAAATTAAGCATCTCCAAAATGGTAGGTCTTGTGGGGTGTTCCCAATATGTAATGGTTAGAAATGGAAAGGTATGCAGTGGTAAGTACCTCCCAAAATTGATCCAAGAACGGACAGCCAGTGAACTGGCGACAGGGTCATGAGTGCCCCAGGCTCAATGATGTGCATAGGGAGTGAGGGCTAACCTGCCTGGTCCAATCCTACAGAGTTACTGTAACACAAATTGCTGAAAAAGTTCATTCTGGCTCTGATAGAAAGCTGTCAGATCACATAGTGCATTACAGCTATCTGCGTATGGAGACTGGTCAGAGTACCAACCTGACCCCTGGTCACTGCTGAAATCAATGGGCACACGAGTGTTAGACGGTGTAAGACGGTGGGACGGTGTTGACAAGGTGTTGCCTTGGCCTCCAAATTTCTGATCTAGGGGATGTGCTGTTACAACAAGTCAGATCCATGGAAGCACCATAGGGCTCATTCTACAGTAAAAAATATTAACATATTGTATTATTATAAATTTAAATGACTTTTCAAACAAATTACACACCAAAAAAAAAAAAAAGATCTCATTACCTGATGGTAATGTGGATGTGTTGTTACTTGACCTGCAGGCTGTGTTCACTGGAGGTGCTGGGGTGTCGATATGGTGCTAATTGTTGTTCGACCTACAGCTGTATTCAAACATACAGAACATCCATACTGTTACACCACTTCACTAAGTGCTTTATGTCATTCTATTGCAAAAAAAAAAAATAGATAGCTGGAGATGAGATGCCTCTTTTCCAGCAGTTGAGAGCTTCTTCATCTTTCCTGGCTGCATCTGGACAGGTGTAGACGAGTAGACGATCAGCCTTTTACAAGTAAAAATAGGCATCTTGCTGCAGAGTAAAACACACAACTGCTGCAGCCTGTTGCACCAGCAGTATGTGAGTTCAAACAACATAACTCTCACTAACAACCAAATAATCAGTCTACACATGCTCCCAGGGCAGGTGTAAATCATAAAATGTACTGATATTGGTCAGGGAAGGCAGCTGTTGTAGCATCATTATCTAGCATTATTGCTGCTTAGCTAGCAAACTACAAATGAAATGTCTACACACAACAGCATTTTAGTGTAAACATATGAACATATCTTTGTATTGTGCTCTTCTCCTCCCCTCTTTTACCCATTTACTTCCTTGCACTTGTCAAGGCTGGATCATAATTGTTCTCTCCCTCTTGGCATTTTTCCTTCAGTCAGTTCATCAAAAGGTATGTCAGAACACCGGACGTGGGCTGACTGTGATGTGCATTTATGCAGCATTCCTCACAGTGGTCAGGGCAGATGAAAAACTGTGATGCACAGGGGTGCAAAATATATTTGCCCAGAACTTGGCGACCTAGGCAAACGCCTATATGGCCTGTGCCTTTCACTGGCCCTGAGGCCCCACCTCACAACTTACAGGACTTCTTACAGAACAATTTGCTGCAAATGACTTGGTGTCAGATACCAGAGGACACAGAGATCAGAGGTCTTGTGGAGTCCAGGCCTTAACATGTCACAGCTTCATTGGTGGCAGAGGGGAGACCTACACAATATTAGGCAAGTTTCTTGATTGTTACTATCAAAAACCTTGGGGGTCATCCCTAATCTTGCAGTTTTTTGCAAGATTTGATAGCTGAACATAATGGGTTGGTGTCAGTAGTTGACCTCATCTGACTGGACTGCTGCTGTGGTCATGGCCTATGTGTAGCACTTGTATCGACAAATACAACAGTATAGCTACTGAACCAGTCCAGGTTCAAATTGAGTAGGGAGAGCAGTATAAAGTTAGACCAAAGACCAGATGCTTTAAAAGCAAAGCTGCAGAAAATAGACAAGAAAAAATACTCCACTGAAGTTGTCTACAAGTTAGTGTGAAAAAATAAATGTAAAAAATGTAAATGTAAAATGACTGAAAAACTAAAAGTTGTTTGGCATTGGATGAATGACAGAGGAAACAAAGAAAAATAAGAATATACATGTGTGTTTTTATCTGAAACCTGATGCTGGCTCTTGGTTTTAAATCTCGATACTTTCCTCTGGTGTATTTATCACTTTCCAAAGCATCAAAGTGATGCTGCTGATGAAAGACTGAGTGCAATGAATCATCATCAACAGGTAGGTGAAGCACAGAAATGTTTTTGAGTTCATTGTAAACCTTGATCTGTCTGCAGTCCACCTCCGCAGAAAAGACACAAAAAAATCAAAAACAACTGAGGGACCTTGGGGATAAATTTAGAATGTGACTTTTGTCTAGTCGTGACTGTCCTCTGGAAGTTTGCCATCAATCTTGATTATTTCACAGAAAGGAGGGATCATTTCGGGACATTAAAACTCACTGATTGAAATGGAGCAGGAAATGTCACAAATAGCTGTATTAGTAGAAATGCTAGTGTACTTAAAACTATTGGAAATTATATAAATGTAGGAACAGGAATATAAAACAATGCTTCTATCTGTATCTGTTAAAATATACAGTATTTTAACAGATACAGATACAGCATAGTATTCAGAGCCACCAGACAGATCATGACATGATCTGAGGAGAGAGTCCTGACCTCACACACTGCTGGGCTGGGGGCTACACACCTCTGCCCAAAGGTTAACTCCACTGTACATAGTAATGGTAGTAGTAAGTGCAACAAAATTGGTGAATTCCACAAATTCTCACTTGTGCATGCATCATAAGAACAAACCTGTTCCTACAACTGGTTGCATCTTAAGAACAACAGCCCACTATTCTGAAAATACACAGTCTGGAGCTCCAACTCCAGTGACTGCCTGCCTTACTGCCAGCCAGACTCCATCAACATACTGCTCAATTTAACTGTTATAAACATCTACTTCTTCTACAAGATAGGTAATGATTTCTTATGGATCATAAACAGACACTAACTCATTCGGGGTACATTCTGCATAAATTATAACAATTATAATAAACATGAAACCATCAAATAAGAAGAGACATTCTGCACCAGAACGGTCGTCTCAAAGGGGAACATGCTGGCTGTAGTGTTGTCAGAGAAAATGTTTGCCTTAATGTAAAGGTGAATATTATTTGTGAGAGACCACATATTCTGCTCTCCTGCTTACCGCACCCTGCCCATTTTTCCAACAACCCATCACTCTAAAAATCCAATCGTCCCATTGGAGCAAAAAACATTTTTCCAACAGCTTGTTATCCTAAATACAAAAGCCTGTTGCTCCAAAGGCCAGTTGGTCCAAAATTAGACACTCTCCCTGTAATTATTTGCCCTTAAAGTCTGTGTAAAGGAATAAGGATATTTTTCTTATAATTGTTAGAAAATAGTTGCTGAAAACATGTATTATGTAATACTGAATTGTTCCATTTACCATGTTGTTCACCATTTCTGTGTTCAGGATTTTTTCGGCAGACCTGACGTGCTGGAGCCATGGTCCCCCAAAAACTATATAAGCCCCTCAAACTGGTGCCCATTTATAGCTGCTTTACACAATTTTTAATATCTTAGTGTATTTTGACAGGCAAATGTTAAGTGACCTTCACCATGTGATCTTTGTTATCATGGTAGCAGTGGTTACCATTGCTTTTGTCATAGCAAGGTGATCTTCATCTTCAAAGTTCAAAGCAGTGGTGCTTTGGAGCTATGGGCTCTTAGACAAATTGGCTTTTGGTCCAGTGAGACATTTTTTAGGACTGCCAATTGTTGCAATGACCCATTATTCCAAAGTTCCAACAATCCCACTGGACCAAAAGCCCATTTTCATTATCCTGAAAACAAAAGCCCATTGCTCCTCCTGCAGTTTTTTGCCTATAATATCTTAGTTTATTTTGACATGCAAAAGTCAGGTGACCTTCATCAGGTGACCTTTGTCTGCATGGTAATAATAGTCAGGTGACCTTTGTCATCATAGTCAGGTGACCTTCATCTTTGTGGTAACTTTATGGTTAACATTGTGAAACAGCCACAGTTTGGTTAAGATTAGACACCAAAATACATGGTGAGGTTTAGGGAAAGATTCATGGTGTGGCATGAAATAAGTACATTAGTTACATCATTTAAGTTACATACGTAAGTTTGGAGCAATAGGTGTTGTTGTTTTCAGAATAACGGGCTCTTAGATAAATTAGCTTTCAGTGTGATGGGACATTTTTCAGTTCCTGTTTGCAGTGTAACTATTAATGTAAAGACGACAATACCTGGATTACTTTGACACTGAAGAAAACATTTGATACTGCTATCCACTACTGTATGTGTAACATCTCTGAGTGGGGATTTAATACATTACCGCACAAATTCAGATGCTGTCCACATGTGTTCTGAGAGCATTATCTGTTCATATCTATATAATGTATGTATATTGAGTTACTTCCTGAACAAATGGGCAGCCTAGATAAAGCAGATAGAGCTCAGATCTGACTCTGTCACCACTGATTCCCCCTCAGAGAGCACATGACAGACTATGACACTTAGTAATAACTCCCACTTTCATTTTAATTCCAACTTATTGAGTCTTAAATGAGGAAAGGTCATGTGAAAAATGCTGTAGACGTAACAATCACTATCAGCACATTCTGTCCTTTAGATTCCAGCTCTGGACAAAGGGCTAACAATGGCAATAATGGTTTCATTTTGTGCTACAGGAGAGAGGATTGAAAATTGTGCTCTGCCGTCTATTGATGCAATCACCTGAATGGCTACATCATTCAGGCTGCAGCCTCTGTGAGCTTCGCTGTTTGCCTGGAGAGTTCACTGAATTGAGCCCATCAAACGGACGGCAGCAGGAGAGAGGACCAACACCATCAAGACTAAAGCAGGCCGCTGTCACTCACTGTTAGCTCTACGAGACAAAGCCAGCACAGAGCTGAGTGCATGCCTGTACTGACAGCAGCCGTTAACTCTGGAATACTGAGGACAAAGATGCATTTTAATGTTTCAAACCTATGCGTTAGAACAGAAGCATTTACAGTTTGAGCAATTCCAGAAACACCTTCAGGTTCCATCTTTGGCCATGTTTGTGAGAGTTCAGCTCTGCATGGAACAGTTTTTAGAAGTTACAGCAGTGTATCAGCAGTCTTGCTGTGGCAGTGGCTGTAGCTGCTTTTTCCTACTTTTATTTTTTCTTCTTTATTTCTGTAACATACATCACCTATGACAGAAATACACACATAGGCATTGGAAAATGAACAAATGCAATCAGTATCTTTTGAACATGCAATGGGATCAATGAATTTAGTTATTCACCTGTGTTGTACTTTGTGTGTATTATGAATGAACTACAACTCTAATTTCATAGTACTACCCTGTGTCATATAAAGATAATAAGGTTTAATGTTTTAACAAGATATTTTCACATTATTATGAAATACAAACTTATCGCGTTATAAGAAAAACTATTTTGTTATAACAATATACTACCTTTACCTTTTTTATAATGTGAAATGTTTTATGTTCTAACATGATACTTTATATTGTTTTAACAATATCAGGGATTTGAAGGACTAAATTATTTACAGGAAAGCATTTACCCTTTGAGAATTTCAATTTATAACCTGAAAAAGTTCAAAACTTAATTAGCACTTCAGTTGTTTGGGGGTTACTAGGTATCAAGTTAGAAATAGACAGCAATTAATCGTCTGTATATAAAGAAAGTTTGTGTTCTGAACCACATCTGAGAATTCCTTTTTTAAATCTGTCAGATTTAAGTTCAGGAGATTAAAGGCTCAATAACGAAGGGCTCAGAGGGCACGCCTGGAGAGATCTTCTACCATGTTTGAAATATTTAGATTTCATCCCATTTGCACTTACAGAAGCCTTAGGTGAAGAATATAAAAGCAATTTCCAGAATATAAATTCTGAACAGATGCAAAACCTTTTAACCACAAACAAATAAGCCCACCCAACCCTACTGAAAGCTTTCTCCACATCCAAAGAGACGACCACCTCTGAGAACCACGTCATCGTGCAGATGTTTGATAAAGTGACCTGGAACATCTGTCTGGCCCCCAGTGTGTTCCCAGAGTTACTGAAGTCCAGGCTGCAGTCAAACCAGTCTCTCCCTCTCCTTACAGTCACACCATGTTTTGGTTTGGTTATGTTAGTTTAAGTTATCCTTAGATTTTTGTTATGTTTTGTCATGTTATGTTTTTAGTTTAGTTTAAATACATTGTGTGTGATCGATTACTTTTTTCTTTTTTTTTTTTTTTAAATCTTGGTGGTCCTTAAGAATGTTTCAACACATTCGACCTGGCTTTGTAAACCTCCTTAGCTTTGGTAAACAAATGTTTTTCTATTAGAGATGTGATTTTAATTGAATTTAAGTAACAGACAGACTCTGATTTGTCTGGAAGAAAGACAAAAAACTGACCGAGCAGTAAACAGAGCCTTGGTATTGGATGATTTTGCTTCACAGATTATGGTCAATGAAAATACTAATGAAAATATGGCTAATATCACCCCGTGACATTATGGTAAGTAAAGGTATGCTTAAGGCAAAGCTTGAACAATTTGTTAAGATTTGAGAAAAACTGTAGTTACAGCTAGAAAAGAAGGTTTATCGCATATGTTTCTAGAAAGAACGTTAGATTTTTTTACACTTTTCTTTTTGGGATGATAAGCATGTTTAGGAGGAAGAGTGCACATCTTTAAATTCAGTTTGACGGCAGGTCCTACGACTTTCCTGTCTGAAAGGTGTATTACTAACCTCTGTGCTCTGGTACACCAGAGACTGTGTTCATATCACTCCCACTGACTCTAAGTGAGACATCCAAGTGTATTTCCCAAAATGTCACACTTCATTTGTTCAGAGATGACATGAAACAGTGTGCCAAAATACATTTATTTGACATTCGTGATGAGTGACTGAAAGGTTATGTCTGCGAAGTGCAGACTCTGAACCAAAGAAGACTGACAGGATGGAAATATTTCATTGCTTTGTGTTTGTTCATTTAATTAAAGGTTATGGTTCAGTTTTGGATCTAATGTTGCTCACAGTGGTTTGCAAACACAAGAATGATCTTTTAATTATACTTAATGGAATGGAAATAACTAATAATAAACATAACAAAGACAATAAAGCATTTTAAAAATGAAATCCGCTCGAAAGTTTAAAAAAAATCTCCTTTAAACTATTTAAATGAAAATGATTTCATAATAATTACCTTAATTTAAATGATCTCTTAATTATTCCTCAATACGTTGATATTTTCGACACTGATTCATGGGAATATTTTGTAATGTATATTCATATTGATTTTTTTTGCCACAGAAGAAATCCTATAAGGCCGCTACATTTTCAGAAAAATGCTTGAATATTCTGTAATTACACTTGATTAGCAGAAGTGACATGTAGAAATACACCTGCAGGGTAACTCTTTATCAATCTGTTTCACTTACATAACCAAATAGCTGTTTTGTCAAAATGAAATGTCATATTTGTATATTTCATGACTGTGTCAATGTGATAAATGTCAAAGAACTGGTGGAAAAAAAATACTTTGTTTTCATAATTGAACTTTAATATTTCCAAAACAACATCCTTTAACGATCGTGAGCGTGTCTGCATTCCTCAGATGCAGCTCTGATTGAGTCTGATTGTGATTATAAAATAGGATAGATTTATCACATCAGATAAACAAAGATTTGCACATTTATAGCATAACTAATTAAATGCAATCAAAACCATTTTAACTTCTGATTAGACTGCTCTGAGTCATAAACATTTGGCAAATTCCCTGTTTTGAAGCTGTCCCAGATACCATCTCCCAAAGCTCTGGCAGAGTTTTCTCCCCTCAGCAGGGAGGTCAGAGGTCACACTGGGCACAGAGCAGCAGCCTGCAGCTGTGATGGACTCGGGGGTCTGGTAATGGACACTGCAGCACAGTGCTGACTGCACATGGTGTCCACATAATGGGGACACATTCTACAAATAAGCAGGCGACACACTTGTATCCTACTGTATGTGGATATACAAGTTTTTGATGTCAAGCCCAGCCTCACTGCCAACATGTCAAATACTGTAGCTTAGTATGGAGTACCAAGTGGTCCATAAATGCCTCAGAAATGCAGGGTACACATACACGAAAAGGCACACAACAAAAATGTGTCAATGAGGTGTAAAAAGACACATCAGTGATTGATGGTTGTCAACAAGGTGTTACACATCACAGAGGCATGAAATGCATGTCGGTGAGGTGTTGTCTGTCAGGTAGGCGTTAATTGTGTCTCACTGAGGCATTAACTGCGTCTTAAATTGACGTTATGTCTCAAACATGCAGTATTTGCAATTCAAACAAGTGTTATTTGCTTCTCAACCATGCACTGATTGCATCTCAATAAGGCGTTTTTTGTTTCTAAACCAAGCTATTATTTTGTCTCAACCAGCTGTTATTTGCATCTTAACCAAACATTAATTGTGTTTCAGGCAGGCCGTAATTTTTTATCAACTATGAATTATTTGCATCTCAACCTGGTTTTAATTGATTCTCAACCAGACGTTCTTTACATCTCAACCAGGTGTTATTTGCGTCTTAACCAGGAGTTATTTGCACCTTAATCAGACATTACATGCGTCTCAACCAGACTGTAATTTTGTCTCAACCATGCGATATTTGCATGTCGACCAGGCCTTAATTGCTTGTCAACCAGGTGTTATGTCTGTCTCAACCAGGAATTAACTGTGTTTTGTCTCAACCAGGTGTTATTTGCATTTCAACCAGCTGTTGGGTTTCTTAATAAACAAACAAACATATAAAACTGTTGCTGGAGGGATGCCTGCAGCATCATAGTTATGATAAGAGGGCCTCTGATCAAGCTACTGTATTTAATGAGTTTGATTTTTATTTATTTTTTTATTTTTTTTTGGTTTACTGTATTTTATCCAACATGTTCTCGCTCTCAAAGTTCCAGTGCACACCAGGATACCAGGATTGACACTATTTTATCATCAGATTACAATAAAAACAACAAAGGTTCCACCTAGTATCCTGGTGTGCACTGAAACTTTGATTTTTTTTTTTTTTTTTTGCTTAACTGTGGTTTACCCTGCACCAGCTAGCACCCAGGAGAGAAGACTGCTGTGCACGGGGTCTCTTAAGTTTTCAAGAAAAATTGTGCTTCATAAAGGACAAACAGTCACACACACTTGAATTTTAGAAACTTAGTACAACAATGTCTGTCTGAGTGTGCGCATGATGAGTCATGTCTATCTGTGTTTAATTACATCTTTTTTTATAGCATCACATGACTAAGTAAAACCAAACTGATGAGAAAATGAACACTTGAACTTCAGTGTGATAAGAATGATCTAAAAAGACAGCAACCTTCTTTTATTTATTACATTTATTTTATGTGTACTTAAATGTTTTAGTTTGGCCCATGTCTGCTAAAATGGAGGGGGCGGGGTTATGACCTATATTGCAGTCAGCCACCAGGGAGCCATCCAGATTGGCTTAAATTTTTGGGGAGCTGTCATGTTGTCCACCTTTATATGTCAGTGGTTTGACTGATCTATTCAGTCAACTCTTTTCTATGCTGACTTTCTCACTCTTTGTACTACATCACCTGACAATGGGAAGGATTGGCGCATCAGCTGCCCGTAAAATTTGACTTTTCGCATCTGCACTGCATGCTGTTTCAAACTCTAAAGCTGTCTTATTTATATGCAGATTGAAGAGAACTCACTGCTTTTTACAGATAATTCTCCTCACTTTGTGATTAATAGGCTGATTCATTCACATAAAATTCTTGTTTAAGATGGGGCCCAAATCAGGTGAATATGATGAATAATAATATGATTAATATCATGACTAACAGTCTATACTGGCTCTGTTATTCAGTCCATAGTAGCTTGACAGATAAATTTAATTTAAATTGGAATAATCAGCACAGGTAAAGTGAGACAAATGAAATGCTCAGTAGGAATACTTATATGATATGTCATTAGAGATCAAGGAAAGGTAAAGTTTAAATAATCAGTGTCTACGAATAACTGTTTTTGCAAGCCTGTTTCAAGGAGTTCAAATGAATGCTGAATGTTGACAGAATCAGTAAGTGCCTGATGTAAGAAATCATCATGAGGCAGAGGTAAACAACTCACTTCAACCATAGATTGTATATTAAGTAGGATCTCAACTTATTTCATATACAGTCTGTGGCTCCAACTCACTCTTTGGACTGCTGTACTTATTTTTGCATGTGTAATTGCTACATGTTGCCACCTTAAGTTGTCAACATCAGTCGACAACTTAGGTTATGCATCATTTCAGTTATGCACCATAATGGAAATTACTAATTAATATATTGCTTGTGCAGTGCAGTGTCACAAAGAGCATGTTTTAGTTTGTATTATTTTATATTCAGTCAGTGCAGAAGGTCTCTGCTGCTCTGTGAACACGATGAATGTTGCACACATCCAAACCTGTGCTGTAGAAACACAGTAATATTCCTTTGACTCAGTTTAATGAATGAAAATGTTAATTAGTTTGTAGCAGTTTAATATCAGGTTGTAAAACACAGTGGAAACATGCAGCTCCAAAGCATGTTGAGTAGTCACTACTGAAACATTTGTACCTACACCATACGTTTCTGCCCCCCGAGGACAAACAGACTATTATTTATTTATCAGACTATTATTCATAGTGTGTTGTAGCCCTGAATGGCTTCTCTCTGGAGGAACTGTGTGGCAGGTGTTTTCATGGTCACGACTCCACTTAAAAGACATATACAAACAAAGGAATAATACTTATAGTAATAAATCAAGGACACAGAATCCTCATACTGAGCCACTTGAGCGCACAAAAAAATGACAGCAAAACCCATTAGGAAAAAAACCCAAAACAACCTTCCAATATAACTTAAACTTACACAACATTCATTAAGACAGCTGTGTGAGCAGACAAAGTATTAAAGTAATTTATGTATAATTATACAACACAGGGCTGCACATTAAAATGAAAGTTGTGGACCCTTCATGCTGCACACAGAACATACAGATAATTCAATTTAGTAAAAGTATTTTATAAAGTATAAAATTATTTAACACACTTAAACATGATTTTTGAGCTGTAAACTACAACCAAACTCCAAAAAAGTTGGGGCATAAATAAAAACAGAATGCAATGTTTTGCAAAATCATTTTAACCTATATTCAGTTGAACTGATGCCTGAAACACCCTTAAAAAGGTTGTGACAGGATCATGTTTACCACTGTGATACATCAGCTTTTCTTTTAACACTCAGTCAGTGTTTGGGACTGAGGACACTAATAGTTACAGGTTTGGACAGTGAAATTCTTTCTCAGTCTTACTTGATATAAGGTGCTCAACAGTCCTGTTTAGTCTCTGTTGTTGTATTTTGAGCTTCATAATGCACCACACATTTTCAATGGGAGACAGGTCTGGACTGCAGGCAGGTCAGTCTAGTACCTGAACTCTTTTACTACGGTTGGAACACACAACACACAATGTGTCAATGGCAGCAGTCCTGGCTGGGTTTTGTAAGATGCTGTGTGTTGATTCTCTCAGGATCCATTGCACTTTAATCCAAACCTCACACTTCCTTTTCCAGTGCCTATAAGAGTGTTTCTGTCATAGGTGATATGTGTTTCGTACCTTGCGAGGCAGCTGGATTCACATGATCACGCAAGAATCCATCTTGCCAGGCTCCAGGCTATAAGTTTGTGTCCACACCAGAGGTGGTGAGAGTCAGTCAGCGTCCTTGGAGGGACTATTGGCCAGCATGGACGCGGTTTTAGGCGTGCAGACAATGAGGAGTGTCCATGGACATCTTGAACAAACAACGGTCAGGATCAGTTGTATCAGAACTGGAGAGTATTTCTTCATTGAAAGAAGAGCAAAGAACAACACTGAAGGCTTTTGTTGATTGAAAAGTTTTCGCTCTTTTTCAGCTTCAGTTCGGTGAGTTGATCTGATTGGGTTGAAGTTAGCCCATGTTAGATGTGACAGTTGGCTCATCCAATCATCTGTCAGAGGTTTTCTTGAAAGCGCCCACCCTTTTCCAACAGTTAACATGGACGGCTTCCCAGATGGTTCTGTTTAACAAACCATCTGGCGAGTTAGGTTAATGTGTTTCAACAATACAGCCAGAAAAATAACAGATTAAATGAGAATTGTAAGTTTGAAGGGCAACCACTGTCATAGTAATGATGATGATGATGATGCTGGGACTACTGGGATGCCCTCTTCATCTCTAATGTATTCTTCCTGTCAATCAGTCTTTAGTTGTTGTTTTTTTATTCCAATAATGCATCTGAAAATATAGCCTAAATTTGAGATGTGCACCCTATGTAATAGTGTTTTTTAAACAATAAAAAGATTTTAAAAAATATTATCATAATAGTTGAGAGACAGGGACAAGGCTTTTATTTTTATTTTATTTTATTTTAATGTGTCAGAATAACAGCTATTAGATAACAAAATATCAGCAGACTTTTATTGTTAAGAAGTTTTAGGAAATGATTTTGTTTATCCACTGTATCATAGACACTCACCAAGATTTCTGTCAGTTAAACACACCTTCAAGCGGGCGCAAGCTGACACACTGAGTCAAACTGAAAAAAAGAGTTGCAGAAGTTACCGCCGGAGGCAACAAGCTTTCATTGCCTCCTCTGAAAAGAGGCAAAAAATTAGTGTGTCATGTTCCCATCACAGGTCGATAATTACTGGGAATGATGGGCCATTGTATACTTTCCCAATGAAGGCAAAAGCCAGATGTTAGTGGATTTTTTTTGTCCAGTGTAAAAGAGGCCACAGAAACATCTCCCTTTACTGTCCAGCCATTGAGCTGTTTTATTGCTCAGCAGATAATTGACAGGGGACAGAAAAAGCCTAAAATGAAAACCACTGTAGAAGTAACTGAGATTTTAATGCTAGTTTTCAGGTGATGCCATTCCAGACAATCTTACTATGTACTGTAGTCAGTTTCACACCTTCTTAAACAAGCAGCTTTTCACAATAAATGCAGAACCAACCTGCAGCCATGTGTAGAGAACAAATAGCAACAGAATTGCAGTTAACAGGGAATACTTAGTCCCTTTGCTCCTCATCTATCATACACAATGTGCTGACCGTCCACTTCTTACATACAGGAGCTTCTGTACAGGAAACTCCCGTCCTCCATCCCTCCATTTACCTCTCCCTCTCTCCCTCCATCCTTGGGGAAATAAACTGTTGATAAAAAATCAGGTTGAACTGGGGAAGTGGCCAAACACTCATAAATAAATGACCAGCCCCGTAAAAGTCACAACTTTGACTCCGGCGGTGCCGGCTGAGCAGGACATATTGTTTGTGGTCCCCACATCATAATCTGCATCTGATATTATGTTTCTCGCTGCCAAGTGCTGGTGCGAGCTGCTATTACCCCTGTGTCGTGCCACTCCGCCATGTTTGAAGTATCATGTGCTCCCCTGGGGATAACTCGATTGTGGCTCCACAGAAATCTGCTCTAATGACTCGCCGGGCCCACATGAGCAGAGGTAAACGGCCATGAAATGGTGCCATTAAGCTGGAGGTAAAAGTGAGCTGAGGAGCGTGTCGTCACAAGAGGAAGACATTTGGCTGGAACACACGCTACGCAATGCTTTCACAGATCTTATCTACAGTCTTCACATTACACGAGTTAAACGCACCATATGGTCAATTTGTTCAGATGGAGCTGCAGTATAGAGGAGGTTTTTATTCAGGAGGGGGTGTTCATCACATCACCTATGGGCCTACAAACCACAACGCCTCGCTCAAAGATGTGTGTGTAGCTCTTTATTTAGCCATGCTAGCTTTGAGGCTTTAGGGATCACATTGGATGGATTATCATGAAATATGCTTCATACATTCATGTTCCCCTCGGGATGGACTGTAATAACTTTGGTGAACAGCCCATGAATGTATTAAGAGAGCAGAATATGGCATGGCCTCTCTGCTTTGCAGCCAATTTTTCTCAGTGTCACTGCATCAAAAGAATCCTCTACATTTTCCCCATAGACCACCATATAAAGGTATCAAGGTAATTTATGTATCATTATACAACACAGGGGAAAATTGCTGTCCTTTAACACTAGACACATATGTAACATATATAGAGATAATTAAACTCAGGAGGAATAAGATAAAAAAAAAAAACAATATATACATTTAAAACATTGTCCATCTACTTTGACTGTTTGAGTCCTCCTCCCCTCGTGGTGCTGGAATGGGTTGTGTCTTGTCAGTTTAGAGTACTGTCCATTTGTCAAGTACAACAGCTTGATCTGGGACATTGTGGTGGAGCAGGTCTCTGTAAGATATGGACACAGTCTCTGGTTTCCCATTGCTGGTCCATCTTGAATCCCATTCCATCTGTTTCCTTTTCCTGACTGGACCAGGAGCAGCCTTAAATCCAAGCTGGGTTAGCGTGGCCAATATTCCCGCTGTCCTCCACTCCCTCCGAGGTGGTCCACAGTGATGCGTCCAGCTGCTCTGGCTGAATGATTGAAAGATGCTGTGGGCATTGTCTGCTGCTCTGTAGTCCAAACTCCACACTTCTCTTTCCAATGCCTATGAGTGTATTTCTGTCATAGGCGGTGCATGTTTCAGTAATAAAACAGGAAAAATAACAAACCTAGAGAGAAAAGTAGCAAAATTTGAAGAAGCTATTGGCTGCAGTATCTACATGCCCTGCCATTTCCAACCAAGACTGTCTTCACCAGAAAAAAACAGCCACAGTTTGTCTGTCCAAGCAGGGTAAATTTACATCCTTTCTCTGCGTCATGTTCAACTTTGGTCAATTTTAGGAGGGCGCAGTCATAGCCTTGAGCAATAGCAAAGACCCTGCCATGGTAGGTAACTGGGTGGATGGGTCAAACAAACACAGGAGACAGGGGTTTGTGTCTCTTGTGAAACCAAAAGTCAGTGTTAATGTATTTGACATTTTTACATTATGTTACATTACAATACATTACGTAACATGACGCTACACAGTGTAACATTATGCTACACTGCGTAATGTTACGGTACACTAAGTTACGATACTTTGTTGCATTATGTTACGTACATGTCTTCTGTCACATGACTCCATCTTCAAGCCATGATCTTTTCCTAAACCCATCAAGTAGTTTAGCATGCCTAAACCTAAGGCAACTGCTGCTGTTTCACAGTGTTAACCATGTGTTTAATGTCGTGTAATTTCCGCCACGTGACTTATGCAACACACTCAAAGTCATATAATATGTAACATAAAATGCATACATATTTATTACTTATATATTTTGTTGAGTATTGTACATACATTATCCTAAAAGTTTCCAACAATATTGAAATGCAGAGAAATCCATAATTTATTCAAGTCAGCAGTGTGTTCCCTACTAGCTGCTAGTTGCTATAACTTCTGGGAAACACAGGATACATGCAGAGAGTGAGGGGGGAAGTCATTTATAGTTAAGTATGCCTGTTGCTGGTACTCTTCACCCATCGTATGGCATTTTTGGCATCATTGGCAATTGTTGTTGACGTATGAGGATGAGTTGTCTAAAATGAAAGGATATGCTATTTTTGTCTGTTTTTGTGTTCTCTGTGCTTGTGATGGCCATTTTTCATTATGTTTTGACATTTTGTTTACTAAGCAATTAATTTAAATTAATAAATAATCATAAGATTAATAATATTAATTGTTAGTTACAGCTTTACAGGGCTAGGTCACCATCCACTTCTACTGTTTGGGAGATTCTGTAGTGATGTTTTCCTGTGAAACTCCAGCAGTAAACCTGACCTTTTTTAAATCACCACATTTTCATTTTTGGGTGAACTATCTTTTTAAGTCAGATAAATGCAAAGATATAACATCACATTATTCGTTGAACTCATGCAGGAGGACGGTGTCCTTCAGTCCTCTGCCTGCTCCGTGTCCCTAACCCGCCTCAGTGTAAAACGTTAATCGTCACTTTACTGCCTTCACATTAAAAGCGAGCTGAGAGAATACACAGATGAGGAGACGCCTTTCCTGGTGCAAAGACAAAGGGCACAATGCCTGCTGTCGCTCTCCCAGCACAACCATAAAGTCTTTCATTATGGAAATGAACTTATTATGGGATTCTGCTGGTGTTGTGTTGAGAGAAGGGCAGGAAATAGACTTATTATGACTTGCTGCTTGTCATACGCTGGTGACCTGAGTTAAGGCGGAGGATTATTGTGAATTTGGATGTTGCAGAGGAGCTACCCCCGCCTCCGCCCACTCCTGCTCGTAGTGAAATGAGCTGGAGCTCCCCACAGCTCCTCCACATGCCTCCAGGTGATATTATGCTGCAGTCGGGGCAGATGTCACAGATAAGAATTGTGTCTGATAGCGATGATACTGCCCATGATTGCCACCTTACCATGAGCCCATTAGTGCTCTGGCATGCCTGATGTTATTTGGCTGTAGCTGGTTGTTTACAGCAGTAAGCACTGATTGCCAGAACAGGTGCAGCGATGCTTTCTGCTGGCTCCCGGCCATCCGAAGCTCCAATACGCTGAGAAGTGTTGAGCTTCTCTGAGCAGATGTCCCTAATTTCTATGGACGGTCAGTGGATCTTTGTGCATCAAGATGGACCTCTGTGTCTGCTCTTTTCTTAACATGAAAAGACTATTTTGCTGTTTATACTCCTTTTAAACTAGGCCTGTTTCTGTGAGTTCTAACGAAAAGGAGAGGCAGCAGCCATGGATACTTGAACATTTACCAAAACTTCTTTGACTTTGAACCAATCAACACTTTAGAGATGTGATGCAGCCGCAAAAATAATCCTGAAATAGACTGCCAATTTAAAACAAGCCTCTCAGCTCTGAGTGTGACCTTACAGAGAGAAGTGCCGGCTGTTTTTTCTGCTCATTCACAAAGCTATACCAAGTTACATCAAGTGCATTATCAGTATGCGGTGTACCAAAAGATTCTACAGTTGTTCTTTTAAACACATTATACATGTTAGAATAGCTGTCGACATGTGGAGAGACTGAACTATGAATTGTGGGGTTAAACCATCAAACTGTTTTTTGGCTGGACCTGAAACATATCTCGTTGACCTAGCAATTTTTTGTCACTGTCAGTTACAAACGTACCTTCAGTGACTCTCTCAGTCCAAATCAGTCCAGCAGTTCACTTCAGCTCACTTCAGTTCTAACAACCCAGAACAGAAGGAAAAACAATACCATCCTGTCACCGTCCTCTGGCTCTGGTGGCTCAACCATGTGTGGACATGTCCAATAAAGCCGCTAGACAGAGCGTCCATGTTTCAGGTCTTAGTGGTATTTGACACTGAGACAGCACAGTGGACATACCCCCAGTGTTTCAGAGCAGAGAAATTTGCTCATTTATTCCTGATTTTGAGACCTAATTTTATATACTTAATGATTGTTTCAATCATTCACATTTGGCTGGGAGGCTAATACCACGTTTCTGTGGTGTGACAAACTCAGAACAAACATTTATTGTTGCTTTATATTAATTTTAAAGCAATGCTAAAAGGTATGATCCATAACTATTGTGTGCTTTGTCATTCCACTCACATGTAAGGAGTAATGCCCAGCGAGGTGTCCATTATCAGGAATTAATGGACAACGGGGAGGCCAGAACTGTCCAAAACACAGCGGGGGTGGTTTAGACCAGTATCATCAAAGACAAATATGTGATCAGTGTGTTGATATTTTGTATTGTGTTTATTCATCTGTATTAAAAACACAATCAAATGCTCTGATGTAGATGAGTATTTGTTTTCAGCACATTAATCACATGTTCCAACATGTCCTCTTACCCTAACAACAGAATAGTTCAATCATCAATGAGTCCCAGAACAACATATATAACTGCTGGTGCTCTCTGGTGAACTGGACCTTAAGTATGTTTTGTTGAGTTTAGAAAAATATCATGGTAAGTGTTAAAATAAGTGTTATGTATGTTGGAAGTCATATCCAAAACAAAACAAAATTTAAGTAACTTAGAATGTCCGGCTAACTAAGACTAGCTTACTAGCTGCAGTAATGTTACTTCCAGCCAAACTTGTGTTCCTACTGCATTTGTCAAACTCTATTGGGTTATATTGGGATTTGTTATGTTAAGGTTTAAGGAGGAGGATGTGAGCTGGTGCAGAATCAAAGTTGTCTGCTGACAGAGTATTTCGCTGTCTTAGGTCCAAGCTCAGCTCTTCTCCTGGCTCTCTTTCTGGCTGTTATGGTGACATTATGTGACAAGATGATGTTGCATGATGTTCACATCTCAGGTTAAGTTGTGTTTTCCATGCTTAACTTGTCTGTATTAAAGCACTGACAACAACCTGACACTAATAAGAATACATATGGCCATATACGTCAGAAATGTGACACCATTAGATTTGCCAGGACTCAGTGATATTCTGGCTTACACCATTATTTCCAGGTCTGGTGGGACGTTCTTTTGGAAAATAAGGTGGTGGTTTAGCCCAAGCTACTGGGTAGCTATATAAGAGCTTTGGAGAGCTGAAATCAATGGGGTTAGTATTTCTGAGACAAGATGGTTTAAGGTGTTTTTTACCAACTGGCAAGAAATCCAGACCACTGTCTGACAGTGGTCCGGCTGGTCTGGCCATCTGAAGGTCTACTGCACGAATCTTGTGTTTATCTGCACTTCCTTTTGCCATGATAATGAGTCTATTTCTGTCATCTGTCAACACATGTCATATTACACCATCCAACCAGTGTTTGCTAGAATGTGACGCTCGCTCTCGCCTCAGTCTTTTAGTATTAACGTTATACATATATCATGTATGCAGCTATTAAGTAACTTTACATGTTTGATACACTTTCACGGGGTTCTCGTTTTAAAATGTGTCAATGGAAATATTAAAAAGTCAGCTGGAGACGGACTTTTCAGCTGACTCAAGGAGTTTAAGCATTAGCATTAGCTTACTTTAGCCAGCTACGCTTATGAAAAGTAAGAATTGTCGTTTTAGCTGACAAAATCCCTCATCAGCTGGAAATCAGAAGCTGCTTTAGTTTACTTCTCTGAGGAATTGAAGACCAATATTTCACTCTTAAACCTGCCACCGTTGTGTCTTGTTGAAAACCACAAAAAAAGGTTCACAATAAACAGCACATGTGCAGTGCAAGTATGGAAAGCTTGACAGGCATAGCAACAGTAACTAAGGAGGGTGAGCCTCAGCGAAGGGTTAATTGTGACAGAAATCTTTGATGGATGTTTATCACTGGTTAGCACTTGCTACCACAAGTTGTGTTAGATCACTGTATAGCACCAAGGTGGAACTACGCTTATTATAAAAGCATGTATAGTTAGCTGCATTTATTTCAGCTAAAAAATGAGATTATACAGACAGTTAAAGATTTTAGAGATGAATAAAAAGAATAGCACACAATGTTTTATTTTCTTTGTTGCCTCCTCATCATTTAAACAGTTTAGTTTTCTTTCCTTGAGTGCTTTAATTTTCTTTTCTCCTTCTCCTTGCTGTTTCATTTATTTATTTTAATTTCTTTTTTAACAGTTTACTCTAAGACTTAATTACTTGTCCAATTCTAGGTCCAAATTTACTCTGGGAGTGAGAGGAGTCGGGGGGTGTAGGACGGGTGGGTGGGTTGACATGTGAGTGTGTGAATGTGGAGTGACAGGGAGAGAGAAGATGTAGAGATGAATGGATGGAGTGTGCCAGAGAGAAGTGTGAGTGAGAATAGAAGAGGAGTGGACCTGAGGGGATTGAAGTTATTGTACGTTTATGATTTAACAGTGTGTCACTGTACTTCTTCACTGCTGTCATTTTTTGAAATATGTCAATAAAAACTTGTTATTTTTTTGGATAAAGTATCTCTTGAAGGTTCAGCAGCAGAAATATAAGGTGCTACAAGGCAAAATAAAATTTAGGGAAGCTGCTGCACTTCACTGTCTCTCTGTCCTCATCTGAGAAGACGTGTGCTCGTGCCTGATGTTGGTCCCCAACACTAATCTTTAATGTTATCAAGTGGTGGTTAGAGATCAAGTTAAGATAGTGGCATTATTTTACTGATAAAGATATTATATTACTTATCAAGATTGTGAGAAGACTTGAGAAGAGAAAATATGATTTTGTTTGATTGTTGGTTGGTTCAATTAGTGCTGTTGGAATAAATCATCCATCTTTTGCTCACTACATCTGAGCCTTTCTTACCATCAGGTGTACAGAAACTACAGGCTATATCAACTTCTTTTTAAAATAAAAAAATGTGAAACTATCAGTTATCTGAACTGCACTTTCTTTAATCGATCATTGGTAATATTAACAATCAGTGTATTGATCAAAAAAATAAAACTAAACTAAACTAAAAATAAACAACATCAAATATGTTTTTTCTCCTCAATCAAAGCTTTATTTCCACAGCAACATATTGCTTATTCTCTAACAGCATTGCATAGCCTATGAAACATAAAGACATAAAGGCCAACATATTAAACACATATACTTTAATACTGGATAACATGTGGAGCATGTTTATAAAACAAGGTGGCTGCAGGTCCTTTAAAAAGTCTTAAATTCATATTTACAAATAAAAAGCCTTATAAAGTACTAAATAGTCTTGAATTCTGTTTGGGAAGGTCTGAATTTTTCCCTCTCCACAGTCATCCACAGTGCTTGCTCTCGGTGGGAACAATTGGCTTTATAAAGAGTCTTGGCCTGCTCATTTTAAAATGAACTCTGAGATATCTTTCTTATGTTTATGTACTGCACAAATAAAACTGAATTGGATTAAATATTTATTGATCAAATGTTCTAATGGTCTAAAATTCGCTCCAGTTGCAATAGTGGAATTTCAGTTCCTCTGTTGGTGTGTTACAGGTGTGTTTTAGGTTTTTGCTAATAAACATGTTGGGATGGATGTTCTTTAACTTCACCAGTTATTGTCATTTTGCCTTACTTACAATTCTGAAATGACAATCTGTATTTAACGTAGAAGTCAATGCCTATATTTTAACATTTAAAGTTTAATCAATCATTGATTAATCATTATCATGAACAGATCCTCACATCTAAACAACAGAATAGATCACTTATCAATTACTCCCAAAATGACAGACATTACCGGACCTTAACTACAGTGTGTATGTCACATTACAACTCACATGGTTTGCATTGGTTTAGGCACAAAAACTACTTGGCTAGGTTGAGGAAAAGATTGTGGTTTTGGCGAAAAAATAACACGACGGATGGCTGAAAACTTTAAATAAATGATACTTCTTTGTCCTGTCACAGTAACTATTTCCACTGGGAGGCGCCACCTAAAAATAGACGTCAGAATAAACTTCTTGCACTGTCGACCAGCACGCATGTTTTTCTGCTGAGGATGGGCTGGTTATGTAATTGGTATCTAGGAGGGGCAAACAATTATCAGGTATCTTATTGGCTGAAAAAAACCCATGTCATGCCTCCTTACTTATGAGTCATCATAAAATTCTTATTAATGTGTTATAATTATTGTTATAAAGCAATATGAATGTTATGTTGCAGTGCTATAAGCAGATTATTTGGTAAAAACACATCATAGACATGGGTGTCATAGAAAGTTTACCAAAAATGTTTTTACAATAAAATTCATAAAGAGCAAATGAAATAATATATATATCTGTGATGAGAAAAAGTAAGAGTCTCTCCAGCTCTCTCTAAAATGCCCTTTATTTTATTTGTGACTAATAAAGTCTGTGTAATATTTGACCTTCCACTCATCCCTGAACATTTCATTTATATGAATATTGTGTTATCGTCAGAAAGATTATGAGTAAATAAGCTTTCTTCTTTTACTGCATCAACTAACTTGATTATTATATTCCCCTTCCTCAAGACATAATGTCTGCCTGTACTTTGATTTATGTCAAGTATTAACAGCACTGTAGGTGAATGAGAGATTTATTGTCTGGGGAATGCATGACCAAAATCATCCACACTCTGTGTGTGTGCTTTTACAGTTTTAACACATACATGAATGTCTGAACATTAAAAGAAATACACAACACAAGCAGACAGTGCGTGTGTGTACAGAGCATGTCTGTGTGCACATGAAGTGCTGGTATGTGACCAAGATAATTGTCCCTGTAATGAATGTATTCATGATGCACTAGACTCGAGTGTCTCAGTTTTAACCAAAGTGACGGATCCATCATTGCTCCCCTTCTTGCATCAGGGACACATCTCTAGCGTGCCCTCTTGAGCTTGCATAAAAACCAGCAACAGAGATTATTTATGGGCCTGAATATTAAGCGTGAGCTCTCTCAGTGGCTCAGCATTTTACTGACAGATTTACACTGTGAGGAGCGTAAAGATGGCTGCGTAGTGAGGCGACAACCGTGTGTCAGCCCTGCAGAGGAGGCAGCAGACACCGACTACAGCACAGAGCTAATGAGGGTGAATCCAGTGCTCGGATTGGTTAAATTGAGCCTATTAGAACTACTTGGATAAGGGGGCAGTTTACATGTCATGGTTAATCCCACTCAGCAAGGATGTAGAATTGCATAGAGGCAGTAGATACATGTCTCTTCCAATATCCAGGGACAACTGAATAGTCCCAAGCATTAATTTTGATCAAAGCACCTGTGCTAATATATGGACGCAAAACAAAGTGTTCTTTAATTTTGAAACATTGCATCCTCTTGCCTTCAAATTTCTAACTGTGGTTTGGTTGACTACCTACCTATAGCTAACCTGGCGCACGAGATGGTTTGTCACACAAAGCTATCTGGGAAGTCTCCCAAGAACCTGTTTAAAAAGAGCAGGTACATAAAAAAACATGTCTGTCTATCATGTCTAACATGGGGCTAGTTCACCAATCAGATCAATGCTTCCATGAACCCTTCTCAATGTCGTCTCACCTAAAACCACGCCCATAGCTCCAGTAGTCCCTCCTAAGATGCTGCGACACTTCTGGTGTGGACACAAACAGATGACTTGAAGCCTGGCAAGATGGATTCTCGCAAATCCAGCTGCCTCGCAAGGTAGTCTGACCCACCAGATATTCACTGCAGGTTTTTAGTCCTGCCATTGGTCGCTTGCCTCAAGTGGCATTGGGGTATCTGCTATCAACGTGTTCAAAGTCCCCGGGACACAAGAACAACCTCCTAGTTGCCACTTGGACACTAAAAACAGCAAATTAGTGCCTGAGATGCTAATGGTACCAATGTAAGCAAGCTAACAGCTGTTAGCTTTCTTTTGCAGTGATGTAGTCATTTTAATGCCAGAGCTCACCTCCCGACATGCAAATGTTCCACAAAAACAAGTTCCCCTTCCACACTATTTTGTGGCAGCACCATTGTTGCATCCTGGGCTTAGCACCGCCCAAGATGTTTGTGATTGGTTTAAAGCCTTGATTCTTAAATTATAGTACGTGTACCACCAGTGGTACGCGAGCTCCCTCAAGTGGTACATGGGGGGAAAGTCATAAATATTTTTTGAAAATTAAATTAATTTCAAAACATATAATATTAACAAAATAGTACAAAACTTAGAATGAAAATATATAAAACATTAAATTCATATTTACAATAAGTTTTGTCTTTGCTTTATTTTTGTCTCAATATCAGCCTGCAACGTCATCACGTTCATGCACTTGATGTGTGCATACTTGACACATGATTAGTTACGAGTTGAACTGTGTGTGAAAAGATAATGAGAGGTAAAATGTAGAGACTGAAGATGGGTGATTCAAGAACACTGGAATCATGGCTTCAAACTGGAACTATTATGAAGAGGACTGCAGTTCAAGAGAAGAGTATTTCAAGCAGCCGTGTTGAAAATTAAGAGGAGGACAACACTGAACCGGCACAAGTGCTAGCAGCTATTCGAGAGGTGCCAGTGAAGTGTCAACAGCACCCACTGCTGTAGCACCAAGCGGCGCAAAGCAGTCAGGAAATATGACTCCAGTTAATTCAAATTTGGATTTATTTGGCGTGCGACAGAGGAAGAGTTCGAGGCCGCAGCATGTGGTATGTGGTGAAGTCATCAGCAATGAATCCATGAAACCAGCGCATCTCAGACAGCATGCTTGTCAGATATTTTCTCCCATTTGAACGAAACTGAATTTGGGACTACAGGGGCTCTCTGTCAACATTTTTGACGTGCAGGACAAAGTCAGCGCAATGCTGAAAAAGATGGAGCTGTTCGAAATCAAAGTCAAGGCAGGTGATGTTTCAGCTTTCCCCACTTTGGAGAGTTTTCTGTCTGACAAAGACCTGCAACTTGATGACAGGGTTAGGGACAACATTGCTGCGCACCTCGTCTCCCTCAGACAACAGTTCAGGGAATATTTCCCAATGACGCCCGAAGTGAACAGCTTGATAAGAAACCCATTCAGCATCGAAACCTCTGAAATGCCCAAGGGTTTTACTATTTGCGAGCAGAAGAGTTTAATAAAACTGTCATGTGATGCAATGTTGAAGTCTGGTTTCAAAAAACAGTCGCTGTTGGACTTCTGTACAGCACGGGATACTTGACTTTTATAGGCCGTGCACTTTCTCCTTCCTTTTGTGACAACATATCTGTGCGAAAAAAGGCTTCTCTTCACTTGCCATCATTAAGACAAAATACACAAGCAGGATGGATGCTGAGCCAGATCTGAGACTGAAGCTGATCACGCTCGAGCCAGACATCACAGGACTGTGTGCGCAGAGACAGGCCACGCCTCCCTTTAGGCGCATGTAAGTTGTCAATAGTCACAAATATGCTGGCCAATTCTTAATAATTGTGAGTGGTTCACTGATCCCCTTTTTCCTGCTATGTTGTTACAGGCCATATTTCTGAGTAGCAGAGTATGACAGTACGCACACATTGGTCAAAGCGGGACTGAAGGACTGTATTTAGCATAATAATGTTCAGACAGGTGTGTGTGTTTGGTCCCACATGTGAGGACGGTGACAGTGATGACAAAAAAGGTCTTCCTGTGTCATTCATACCGACATTAGGCACTGACTTTTCTAATGTCAGTGCCTAATGTCATTCTTATTATGGATTTGCGATTTTCTGTTGTGAGATTTTTGATGTTTCACATCTTTGTTGCTAAAAAACACTTTGGAATTTGGATTATCTGTGACCTAGATTAGAAGAATATTTTTTGAAGAAACAGAACACTTATGGCTCTGTCAGCCTACTGTGTGTACAGTAAGTGTGAATGAATGAAATACAGCTGTTATTCTTTAAGTTGTCACTTGCTGTGTATATAAGAGATAAAGAGGTGCTGCACCTTGTTAGGATGAGTTTAAGTCCTGTTATAATGCTACCGCTTTGTTCAGTGTGGCTATGGCTGGCAACAATTATCAATAAATAATCCTAACATTAGGAATAAACATGTCTCCTGTATGAAGTGTCCCCAGCTAATAGGGTACGCCTCGCTACTGTATGTTCAGGTTGGTCATAATGGTGGTACTTGGAGAACTCAATATTTTCTCAGGTGGTACACACAGTAAAAAGTTTGAGAACCACTGGTTTAAAGAAATGCAAACAAGGCAGGGCCTTTGTTCCTCTGTAGCAGAATGTGAGTGTGGAACCAGACCTCCAACGCTGAGCGCTGTGGAGAGACGTGTGGCTATGCAAGACTACTCACAAGGTAAACCTATAGCCATGGGTCTCTTTTTACTCCCAAAATATTTAATATATGAATTACTTGACTAGAAACACATCTAGCGAGATATTTAGATCATTAGGAAGAAAGTGAGAAATACACACAAATCTATTATTTTGTAATTTATTCCCATGCATGCTTTATTCCCTCGCATCATGCATGATAGGTAGGGGACTGACAGCTATTACTGTAGTTATGGGGACACCATGTCTTTGAAACTGAAGAACAAGCAGACAACACAGAACAAGGCAGAGTGGTAGAACATGGATCACTTGCCACAAGTGAACGTCTCATGGGCGATTGGACATGTTTATTGTCACCGCCAACTATGACTTGCTACCGAGCCTGTGAGAAACATGTAATGTGTCTTCTGTGGCCCTGCCGCTGATGATGTCATGGCAGTGTCATCAGGGTTATCTCCGTTTGTTCTTACAGACTACAAATTTGTGACAAAAAGCTGTGTTACAAAGTAAAAGTGTGGAGTTGAAAATACAGGACTGATAAAAAAGAAAAGATGCTATCGTGTTACATTCTGGGAAATGCAGGATCCAGGGTTTTTTAGCTCAGGATATCTCAGCCTCTGCTGCACAGATATCAACCACTCATTTTTTAAATCTGTCTTGTGTGAATCCCCCAACTTTATGGATGTGAAATACTAAAATTTGTGTTTGCTTTAAAGTTTTGGCAACTACAACTACTTGAAGTTGAAGTGGAACTTGAAGATGAAAGCATTTGATCTTGGAAACAGTAGTCAAGTAAACTGGCAAAAAAAAAGAGTTCCACTTAGAGGCTGGTAATGAAATTTGCTACCAAATGACAAGACATTTTTCACTGCTTAACAGTAGTGAAGTAATTCAGCTATAAAAGTATTAAGGATTGGATCTCAGGCTCAGACATGTGCATCTCATGGCCTTAATCATCAGATGAAGTTTGCTTAATTGTCATTAGCTGTGGCTATTGTTTAAAGTGTTGCAATATCAGTAGCAATACCAGTACCCTTAAAGTGATACCAATACCAATGGTGTACTTCATTCATTATCTTTTTTTAAAGGTTCTTCTTTATGAAGAATGCTTGCAAATAATTGGCAAGTAATGAGCAAAACCATATAACTAGTCTTTTTTTTCTGGATCTGGGTCCCAAAAGGATTGAATGCAGGTATTGTTCAACTGGAGAATTTTCGATACAACTTAGTAATTGATTATTTCAATCAGTACCTTAAAGGTATTGAGTATCGATACCTATGCAACCCTAGTTGTCATGGAGATAACTCAGTTGTTATCACGTGACATAAGTGATGGAACTTTTGATAATCATGGGATAACAGGTTGTTCATAGATGGTCTGCTATCATATGACTCTTGGTCATAACCTTTGACTTCTTCCCAGTGGATGTTGGGAGTGTGTTTGATCTGTGCTCACAGACAGATTATGCTGTTTCTTTCTTGTGTTTATTCAGTCTATTATCCAGAGTCCTAACCCTAATTACAGGCAGGAAGTTTTCCATGTTCATGTAAGTTGGTGAGGACAATATACAAATTCCCCTGCCTCTGGTACTCCCTCTATCACGTCATGCCCCTGGTACTTCTTTTAATTGTGAGCCCCTTCTCCCTCGTCAGAGAACCAGAGGGTGGGTAGAAGGTTGGTGGGGAACCAACCTAGATACATAAATTCCTGAATACATGCATACTGAGAACTTGCATTTTTTGGCAGGTTTTGCCCCTGCTCCAGTGCTGCAGAGCCACAGTTAAGGGGGAGGTTGGTTGGGACCCAAACTCATATACAAATTCATGAATTTGAACACACCAAGACCCCCTGGCTCCAGCAGACCCCTCATGCCTCATGACAGGCTCTCATTCCTGCAGAGACCAGAAACCTGGGCCAGCTCCAGCAGGCACTCCGTGCCCACATACTGGGGAGCCTCCAATAAGCTCCCCAGAAACAAGGACCAACTTCCCATGCCCTGGGCTAGTCACATTAGCTACTTATACTCCAAGTGCAAATAGCATGGTTGGCTATGGACACCCGGGTGCTTATTTCAGCCCCACTAGGCTATACATACCAGGGTGCAAAAAGCCACATTGGCTATTCTACCCCAGGTAAAAATGGCATTGTTGGTTACAGACACCTGAGGGCTTGTCTCTGCCATGCTAGGCTACATACACCAGGGTGTAAATAGCCACATTATTAGCTGTTTACCCATCAGGTGCAAATAGCATTGTTGGCTGCGGACACCTGGGTGTTTGTCTCTGCCATGCTACCCTATATACTACCAGGTGTAAATAACCACATTGGCTGTTCCACCCAGTGTGCAAATAGCATTGCTGGCTGACACCTGGGTGCTGATAGCATCTGCCAGTTAATATTTGTGCAGTAACCATTGGTCACTACTGGGCTCTTGTGGCTGTCATGCTAGGCTATATACACCTGGGTGTAAATAGCCACATTGCTTACACTGGATGTTTTCACACAGGATTTAAATGGCATTGCTGGCTACAGACACCTGGGTGCTTGTCCCTGCCATGCTAGGCTATATACTGTCGGCTGTAAATAGCCACATTGGCTATTTACATTGCAGGTGCAAACAGCATTGTTGGCTATGAACACCTGAGTGGTCATCTCTGTTATGCTAGGCTAAATACTGCCAGGTGTAAATAGCTACATTGGCTGTTCCACCCTGGTTGCAAATAGCATTGTTGTCTATGGACACCTGGGTGGTTGTCTCTGCCGTTCTACTCTACATATTGCCAAGTGTAAATAGTCACATTGACTATTCCACCCTCAGTGCGAATAGGCTTGTTGGCTGACACCTGAGTGCCATATGCCAATGACCATTTGTGCTGTTGCCACTGGTCACTTTTTAGGAAAATGTAATGCTTGTCTCTGCCATGCAAGGCTATATACAACTGGCTCCAGGAGTAAGTAATCATATTGGCTCTTTATACCCCAGTGCAAGTAGCATCATTGGCTATGGACACCTGAGTGCAAATAGCATCTTCCAGATATTATTTGTGCAGTAAGCACTGGTCACTATTAATTAACCTCAGTACGAGGTTCATTAGCGGCTGTTTTGGTACTTTTGATCAGATCAGATGATCTTCCTCAGCAGATAGAGTTTTCCTGTTACCATCATCATGGAGCTCATGGATGCTGATGTTTAAATGTACATTTTTCTGAGCACTTCAGGGACCTCTACTCCATGTTAGCACAGTAAACACATCCATGTTAAGGCTTTAAACAAACAACTGATGCTGTTGTTTTTCTCTTGAGAACAGTCTTGACTCACCTGCCAGCTGAATCACTCCTCCCTCATCAGCCCACCATTTATTCAGTGTCAGGCTGGCAAATCACTCTGTTCAAACATCTTTCACAAATAAGCTAATATTTGTAAAGCCATTAAAGTGACACACAGTCTTAATATGTATGGATGTATGAAGCACCTATGACAGCAGCACTGTGTGTACATAACTCTTGCAGGAGTCTCAGATCTGATGCATATTCATGATCTAATATATTAATCTGATTATTCATGACGGTGAGCAGGGAGGGAGGTTGTGTCTGAGTGTCAGCACATTATTTTACCCCTCACAGAGAAACATGTCCCCAGTTAACATCATGCCACTGCAAGGTCACACGCAACTGCACCGTTCCCCATTAATTACAAGGCCTGTGCATTAACATAGACTAAACAGAGAGTAACTTTGTGTTTACAGAAACAGCTCCACTCTCTGCTCCCTGTGTAGGTCACATTTTAAAGATGCCATTAATCTTCTTTTTAATTATGGATATAATGCCATTGTATAAAGCGGATTAGATGCACAGATTGATCATCTTATTTTTCCTGCTGTATATATCTGCTGACAGTGTGTGGGCTCGTATAATTACGAGGAAGCCGAGGAGGAGGTGGAGGTGAATTTGTAAGTGGGCGCACATCCTAAAGCTGCTTCATATGAGGCTGATGTCTTCATCCGAGCTGATGAACGAGGCTGTGTGAAGTTAAAAGTCTTGACCACAGCCACACGTCTTACTCACTTTAGTTAACTGTTCATTTGTTTAAACATATTTTCTGAGAGAATATTGTTATTAGATGGTGTAGGTGGCTAAAGCAACACCTCTGAAATGAACTCAAAGCATTTCTTGGGTTTGATATTATCATCTGATGTAGATTGCACTCAACTGCATTTACCCTGGTTAAACCCTACGTATGCAAAGTCAGCATGTATTACAGCATGCACGCTGCATTCATTTCAGAAGCGTGTGTGTAGAAACCAATGGATGTCATGTCCTCCAGGCAAAAGAGGAAAACAACCATCTAGATTGTTACCAGCGCTAACGTCAAAACACAGCAGCTGTGATGGTATGAGGCCCATGGCATCATAGGGTAACAGTCACCCACTAATGCTGAAGGGTACATACAGGTTTTGGAGCAACATACACTGCTATCCAGACGACATCTTTTTCAGAGATGTCCCTGCTTATTTCAGTGAGACAATGCCAAGACATATTGTGCATGTGTTCCAACAGTGTGTCTTCATAGAAAAAGAGGTACTAGACTGACCTGTGGTGCATTATGAAGCACAAAATATGACAACAGAGACCCCAGACTTTTGAGCACCTGGAGGCAGATATCAAGCAAGAATGGGAAAGAATTTCCCAATTAGTGTCCTCAGTTCCCAAACACTGACTGAGTGTTGTTAAAAGAAAAGGTGATGTAACACAGTGGTAAACATGCTCACGTCCCAACTTTTTTGGAACATGTTGCAAGCATCAAATTCAGAATGAGTGTATATTTACAAATAACAATAAAGTTTAACAATTTGAACATTACATATATTGTCTTTGTACTGTATTCAATTGAATATAGGTAGAAAAGTATTTTCAAATCATTGCATTTGTTTTTATTTACATTTTACACAACGTCCAGCATTTCTAGAATTGGAATTATAGTTAAAGAGTGCAGGATAATTCTCACTTAATAGTATCTATTATACAGCTTGAAATCTGTGCCCGTACCCGACGAGATCTGATGGGACCTGACAGGGTTGGGTTGGGTCGGACCATATTTCTCACAGATTTCACGGGCTTATGTCAGGTTTGGGCTGTATTATTATTGTCAGTAGTAGCAGTAATTTTTCTTTTTTTTGTTTCATTTTTCTCCATAATTTAGTCATTGCCAATTCAAATTCCCCCTATGTATTGTCCCTTTCACTAACAACTTCTACTCTTTGGTGCATTGAGGGTATCTTAAGAAAAATGTCTGTATTCGGGTTCAGGCTGAAATATGCTAATGAGGGACAGGTTCGGGTCGGGTTCGGACAGAATTTTGTTGGACTCAGGCCTTTTTCGGGCTCAACTTTTCAGGCCTGATTAAAGTTTTAATCTATAAGTGCCATTTCCTGCAAAAATAATCAATAGAGCTGCTCTGTCATTATTAAACCCTGTTTATATTTCACTATTATATATAGAAATATTTAATTTTCATTGTGTTCTTTTAGCAGTGAGTGACATATAAATGTACACAAAGGGCAACCTTTTACTGCATACTGCCATCAGAAGTGGTACAGCATGATTTGGCATTTTAATTAAATGGTTTCCTGTTTTATTTTTGAATTTCTTTCCTTCTGTCTTGTTTCTGTGGTTTTATTTCTTGTCTTTGTCTTTTCCCCCCTCTTTCATTGACATGCTCACTTCAAACCAACTAAAAAAGCAAAAGAAAAAGAAACAAAGAAATACAGAAATCTGTGAAAAGAAATCAAATCTGCTCCAACTGGTGAAAAATCTGTGTTCATCATAAGCTGGAAAGTAAGTATTCAGGGCCTCAACATACAAGTGCTGCTTAGCAGCAGTGTGCTGAAAGATGTACAAAAAGATTATTTTGTTCAGTAATATTTCTTTTCTTTCTATACTGATGCACTAAGAAAATCCCACTGTGGCTGTGAAACATCAAGGTCACTGACTTATTTTACTCAGTGTCCAACCACCTAACCTCAGCTAAATCACTGTTATTTTTTGTATTATGCAGGAACAAACCATTTTTATAAGGTTAAAGAAAATGTCTGTTGTTTCCCTGGCCCAGATGTCAATTCTATGTGCTCTTTATGGCCTGAAACTCACCTACACATCATAATAACAGGCAGTTCGTATCAGTATTAGTGGTCTGGCCCTTCATTAATTTTAGTCTTACCTACCACCTAACATTGGTAACACTTGACTTTGACTTGACCTCTATTTTGCACATAAGCATCATAGAGACATTCAGTAACTGGTTTAAAACACATTAAAATACAGGTATAAGCTGATATAAAGACACAAATTTTTATTAATTTACACTATCTATTTCTTAACAGTTCTGTTTTACTCAATAATGTAGCCTCCACTATAGGAGACCACATAAGTTACTGTTGCAAATATATAGAAAAACACTTACATCTGCTTACAACTACATTATAGTGTGTTATAAGCCATTTATTACATAGTAATATACTGAATTATTATAATGTTTAAAAACTTTTATATCTGCTTCGTGTGTTTGTAACTGTTAAAACCTCTGAGCTGTAATGTGTGCCTGGTTTCATTGCTAATTTCAAGGTTTCTATCAAGTGTCATTTGTTTTGTGTGGAGAATTTCAACATGTTGACAACATTATCTCAACTGTCAGGCTTCCAACAAAACAGGCAGACTGAATCAACAGCAGCCACTGTGGGACAGCTCTGTATATTTCCATTTGTAGACAACATCAGGCCATTATTCAGCCACTCCTGTTTGTTATTTACACTGTCTGAGTTGCATTGGTAAGAGGGTCTTTGTGGGTTTTTTTTCCATATCTATTATTTTCAGTCAAGTTGTTGAAGCACTTTATGGGTTGATACCATGTATTTGGTGCAAAATATAATTATTTCTGACCACTTGAGAATTGGTGAAAATCACTCCAACCTACCACTTTAAGATACCAAAACCTTGAAGAATACCATAGAAAATTCGTGCTGTGATTTGGGATCAAAAACTTTTACCTTTTAGAGATTTCTGTAAGAATTACATTTTTCAGCAACTTCTGTTCTGGGAATTGCACATAGACCCCCTTATTGTCAATATACATACATACACTACTGTGATTATACAAGATGTCATTTAATACAAGGAGGTCAAGTTTCAAAAAATGGTCTCACTGTAATGAAATGGTTACATGGAGACAAACATCACAAATGAATATGGTTGGGCTTATTGAATCCACAAAAATCTAAGCTTTCCAGTCTGGCCAATTTATTATATTCCAGTACTGTTTAGGACCTCTACAATGCAAAAATATTCAAAAAGAATAGGCTAAAATAAATACGGCATGCAGTTTTTCCCCAAATTGCATGGGATTAGCATAAAGTTGTCCACCCTGGGCTCAATTTTAAAGCTAGAGTGGCCTAAAGAATTCAGTGGTACCAACCACTGACATATATAAAGATGGACAACATGACAGCTCCCCAAAAGTTAAGCCAACACATCTCTATCATCCCCTGCTGACTGGCTGCAGTATAGGTCTTAACCCTACCCACTCCATGTTAGCAGATGGGACATGAGCCAAACTAAAACATCAAAATACATGTCAAATAAATATTTCCTAAAGATGGTTTCTGTCATTTTAGGTCGTTCTTATCATGCTGATTTTTTGTTTGTTCAAATCTTAATTTTTCTCATTAGTTTGGTGTCAGTTTTGATGGCCGCCTCAATGGTACCAACCATATCATGATAGCTTGTCAGAAAGTTGGCTAAATAATGCTCCAAAGTGAGTCAACATTTTGGGCAGAGAAAATCTAGCACAGGCATTTTCAAAGGGGTCACTTTGGTATGGGTACCAAAGAGTCTCACCTTTATGACATGACATGTGACATGCCCATATTTTTTTTTTTCCATTGGCCAGGAGCCTGTTACAGCCTCTGAAAGACAGTTATTTCAGCTGCAGACATGGGCATCATAGTAGAGTTGAAGAAGTTTAAAGTGCACTCTGATTTTCTTATGCCATCTAGATCTTTGATCGGTCCTGAAAAGTTGAGCCTGAAAAGGCCTAAGCCCAAACAAAATTCTGTTGAAACCGACCAGAATCCTGTCCCTCATTACCACATTTCAGCCCGAACCCGATTACAGCCTGACATTTTTTCTTAACAAGCTTCCCTCTAAGGATCCAAATAGCAGGGGTTGGCAGTGGCAGGGACAATACATGCAGGGAATTTGAATAAATTAGGGAGAAAAATGAAAAAAAGCACTACTACTACTACTGATAATTATAATAATGATAATAATAATGATAGTACAGCCCAAACCCAACATATGTCCATACAATATGCAAGGAATATGGCCTGACCTGACCCAAACCCATCAGATCCCATCGGGTCCCTTCAAGTTCAGGCACAGATCTACAGCTCTAATGCTATCCCATCATGCTGTTGAGGGCTGTCACTTTTTCAAACAGCCTAAGAAATTCAAACAAACACATAAACTGTTCAAATTTATTCTAACACAGCCCACCTGAGGAGTAATGAGAGGAAAACTCATTCATTTAAACTGAATAATTTGACAATAATCAGTCTGATCTCACACTGTATCCCATCTTAATTAAATATAATAGCTGAGATGATGAAGACTACAGTGGGAGGGTTAGAGAAAGTAAACAGCTTTGTTTGAACGAAGATTAGGAACATATTTAGATCCTGATTTAACAGAACAGAACAGTTCAAGTAACAGCTGATTATCTCGATAGATCCTGTACCGGCATCTCCAGCTTCCTCTAAACTCCTGACTCACATGTCTTTTCTCTCAATAAAGCAACAAAAGAGTGGAAGTGGTGATAATTAGCGACCTCCAGCTCTCGCCCCAGAGATGAGTGCATACATTAATTGTTTTAAATGTGCTGATAATGATCTTTGTAAACTGCAATGCAGCAGAATGGAACTATGTGACCAGGGAGGAGACAGTGAGGGGTTTCTGCACAAATTGTTCAGGGTCAGGTCCTACATTATACATGCAGACGCCTCATGTCTTTGATGTGCTTCTCGACAAAGATTAGAAATGTCCCAAAAAAGTCAGCTTAAGGACAAAGAGTCTGACCTTTTACCTTTTCACTACACAAGGAAAGACCAGGAGGGAGTTCCATTAATTAGGCAGTATTTAAAATAAGATTAGTGTTTGTCAGCTTAGTTAGATTTGGGTCCGTTGGGTCAGTTGAGTTTAACATGTCCTCATATCTAACCAACTGAATCAGTCGACTGCCACTGACTCCCACAATGACATGACCACTGGAGAGAACCATTTAGAAGCATACAGGACCTAAAATATGATACGCAAGTCACATGGTGTAAGTCATGTGACATTAACCACGTGAAATAGCAGCAAGGGTGTGCATTAGACTGTCATTACACTGTCAAAACAATGTCATGACACCTGTCATGAATATGAAGCAGTCGTTATGCATGTTTATGACTTTAAGTTTCATTTGGCCGATTGTGTCACTTTTAATGTACAGTTAAAATTGTGTGAGATCTCTTTCTTAGGACAATTTGACATTAATTAAGCCAACAATGTCTTTATTATGACAACTTGACATTAACCCATGCAACCTAATGTGTCAATGTATTTGAAACTGAAACTGTTTAGTTTTATGTTTTATTTAACATTACATTATACTGACATATGTGGTTAGTTTTGACACTGGCTGTCATAAGACTGATGAAGATCTCTAAAGAGAGGTTCCTGGTGGACGTAGAGCCTTTAAAGACAATTTCTTAGTGGACATAGAGCCTTTAGGAAAACTGTTGCGTAGACATAGAGCCTTGAGAACTTCTTAAGTGGACATAGATTGGACATAAAGTCTTAAAGTGAACTTGGTGCTGGATGTAGAGTTCTAAAAAGAGGTTCCTAGAGCACATAGAGCATTCAAAGAAATATCTTAGTGGGCGGAGAGCCTTCAAGAAAATTTCATAGTAGACACAGAGGCTTGAGAACTTCTTGAGTGAACATAGGGTGGACATAAAGTCTTTGAGAGGTTCCTAGTGGACATAGAGCCTTAAAAAATTTCTTAGTGCTGTAGAGCCTTGAGGAGAACCTCTTAGTGGATATAGAGCCTTAAAGAGGTTCCAGGTGGTTGTACAGCCTTAAAAAATACTTTATTGACATAGACTCTTTAGAAAAACTTCTTAGTAGACATAGAGCCTTTAGCCATTCTTAAGCAGACAAAGTCTTAAAGTGAAGTTGTTGCTGTATATAGTGCTCTAGAGAGTTTCCTGGTGGACCTTAAAAAATTTTCTTAGTGAACGTAGAGCCTTGAGAAGAACTTCTTAGTAGACATAGAGCTTTGAGCCCTTCTTAAGTGGACATAGAATGGATATAAAGTCTTAAAGTGAAGTTGTTGCTGGATATAGAACTCTAAATAGAGATTCCTGGTGGACATAGAGCCTTACAGAAAATTTCTTAGTGGACGTAGAGCCTTTGGTGAACTTCTTCAAAAAGTTTTATTGCACTGTCAAATAGTGTCATGAATGATTCACTTGATTTTAATTAAAGTGTCATTAGGCCAGTTTGATGACAGAGTACAGTATCAAGGTGATTTATAGACTTGATGGACAGATAGTAGTTAGCTAATTTGCTTGTTGCTGAAGTAGGCCAACCGCTATCTGCTGGTATTAGCTAGTTAGCCCAGTTAGCCATGGCATGGAGCTAGCCACCTAATTAGCTGACTCAGCATCAGAAAACCACCTCAGTACTGTATTCCCTGTCAAACTGTCTGCCGTTGGCAGATACAATGATACAATTGACCAAATGGCACCGTCATAAACATTTAGAAAGACACTAAGAAAGACTGACAGGTGTCATGACATGGTTATGACAGTCTTATGTACACCCCTTCAAATAAAGTGTTACCATGACATACTAAACAACTTGGTTATGTTTAAGAAAAGATTGTGGTTTGGATTCAAATAATGTGTACCATATGTGACATGACGGAAGTGACAGCTTGAACCATCCATCCACCCCAACCACCTCCATACATGGCCTTTCTCGCTCTTTACACTATGTGACTTCCTCCTTTGCTCCTGTCATAATTACCATGGCCTAACAATAAATGGGTTATAATAAGCTGCTTGTACAGACGACCTGTACTTGAAGTTCCCTTGAAGTGCATTGTACCTATTAGTGACTAATAGATACAAAAGGTTTTGGAATTGGTCCAGTAGATCGCTAAACCTGGTGACCGTAAAACAGGCTGCCACGCAATCCTTCAGAGTAAATGTGCCCATCAAAGTATATCCATTAATAGTGCTTGTTTTTGCCACAGACTGGCTCAGATTCTTATTCTAACTGTCTAGCAACATTACAGAAAATATTCCTTTTTGGTCAGTCCCAAACCAATTGTGGAGCAGTTCCCACCCAGCAAAACTGATGCTAAAAAAACATATTTGCCAGTCATCTAAGAAACATTTGATTTTGCTGAAAGGGAAAGATGAAAAGACGTCTTTTTCATTTCATTGCAAATACAACTATTTATATTCATATATGTATTCTTTCGGTTGACAGACTAAAGAGTCCAAATTTCAACGTCTGTTTTTGGGCTGCATTTGGACCAAATTGGATGAACCAAACAAGACCAAATTTTCAACGTCTATTTTTGTGTTGAATTAATGGCCATGACAGACTGCCAGATTTCATCAAAAAGACAATGCTGAAATGATGTCAGGTGCTTGGAGGGTTAATGTATGATCAGATTGTGACCCGACCTTGTTCCAACCAAACTACTCAGTGTGTCTCGAAAGTTTGAGCTAAAATGCTTATCTGAAGACAGCATGTTGTCCAGTTTTTAGTACTTTCAAGACATTTCCTTGAAGTGAAATTGGCACCCTGGTATAGTTTCACCTGGTATATTGCCCAGATAATTACCATGGCTATGAGCAAATGTCAACTGTGCTGTTGCTCCAGTGTTTCTCTCACAAAAAAATATGCACTTGTCCAGAAAACTGGACCTTCTTCCCGACACATCTGACCACTAAATGGTGCGAATGCTCTCAGTGTGGTTTGTGATTCATTTTGCTTCGCTTGGGATTTTCTCTGACAGAAGAAACCAAACCAAGGGGAAAACACTCCCAGAACCACAACAAATTAATAACTCCGTGACCCCGCATGAAAATAACTCTCACTGCACTTTCAACAAGCCAGAACTCTACTGATGTTGTTTGCTATTGTCTGAAAGCCACCTGTATAACATGTATTCATGCAGATCACTTAATGACCAAGTTTCCTGATGAATCAAACAGCCAAAAGCAGTTTAAATATGTAGTGTGTTGTATCCTTCTTTGTGTACTTTGGCAGTTCATTAACTCCATTAAAAAGTGTGTAATGCAGCAATCCCACAGTGATACCCTCCCAATTTGCTCTAAGACGTCTCTTTTTCATCTTTTCTACCTGTTTCTCTAACTGCCATTATTCATAACATCAAAGCTGGTGTGAACACAAAAATGAAGCAGAACTAAAAGGCAGCAAGGTATAATTTTTCTTCGGTCCGGAGCAAATGCACTGAACTAAAGGTGTGACGTAAGTCTCAGGAAAGAAATAATAACTTAAACACATTACCTAGAAATCTGTGCTTTAGAATGAAGGTTTGTTTAAGGAGTGTTGAAAATCAGACAAAGTTGTTGAGACTATTTATGAATCTCCATCCAAAAATTAAAAAAATGTAAGTATAAAAGAGATAAATGCTTGTGAGACTACTGTATGTCTACACTTGTAAAAGACGCAACATCTCAGTCTCTCAGCACTGTATCTATTTACCCTTTTATGTAGGCATTTAGTTCCTAATGAAAAGTCCTCACAGTCAGTTCTGTGAATCATCCTGAGTCACTGTGACACTGTCAACCTGGAGAGGCGTAGCATCGAATTGGCTGCGATTTATGTCATCTTACTCTTATAAATTGATTGAATTGCTTGGATCAAACACCAAACATATATTTTCTGACCTTCTAGGCTTCCAGACAACTGCAACTGAAATTTAAAGAAAAGCTTGAAGGTAAACTTGCTTTAAATTTAACAAAATAGCTTGAGGGCAAACCGTAATTTAATCTTGGTTTTAGTCTGATCCTGATTGGTGCAACCAGTAACCAGACCCCTTGCCACACTTGGTGTAGGCCTTCCTACCCCTATAACTAACCCTAACCCATAGATCCACCTGTAAAGAAGATGCTATAGACTCATCTACTAAACATGATTTTACATCAGGGAAGTTTTCTATTCACTGTGATTTCTTTGTGATTCAGAAAGTAATTCACAGTTTTCCAGCTATTTGAAAGGAGCTCATACTTTGTGTGTGTGATTTAAATCTACCTCTAACTTCAAACTTTTTCACAAAAGTTGAATAGAGTATAGACTGTGGAACTTATCACTGTCATTAACTCTTTCCCAGACAAGATATCTCGGCCAATTGTTGTTTTCACTGCCAGGTGATAGGGGACGCTGTGACAGATCATCTGACAAAAAAAAATTCACTCTAAGAAGAGGAGAACTGCTGGAATGAGCATCAGAAGAAGAAGGTGGTGTTATCTTGCATGAAAACATCAGTGCTCAACAGCAGATCTGCAGATCAGAGCGTTTCGTGACCTGGCCGCAGAGCCAGTACACAGTGAGGCTGCTCACACCGCAGCCCCTGGGACTCATGCTGCAGCCAGGAAGGACACACACCTAACGTTAGCCACAATGGTGACAGTCACACATATGTATGCACGTATATGAAATGATTAAAAAAAAAAAAAATAAAAGCATGAAGTTGATATTCTGCTTTAAAATTCTCTTTCAGAAAAACTCTGTTCTCTCTCTCTCTCTCTTTTTTTTTTTTTTTTTTTGTCTGAAAAGTGGATATTTGGATGCAGCCAACCAACATTCAAGTACTTATAACAAAAGAATGAATTAAGCTGGAACAAAACATTTTTTGTGTCTGAAACTAGAAGATCTGTTCTTTCTTTTGATGTATTCTGTGTTAACATATTCATAGAACTGAAAAATCTGTGGGTGTTGAAGTTTGATTGAGAACTGCTCCCCCCAAACAATTAAACACATCAGTTCAGGGAGTCACAGCTGCTGGTGAGTACTTGGAATGTACCTTTCCTCACTTTGGGGTTTGATCAGTAGCTAGACTTGCAGGAGAACAGAAATGCAGAAATTAGAAGCTAGAGAGCCAGATATTCCCCTCAGGAGTTGGTGGAGACCAAACACAGAGCTAAAAGAGAGTGAATATTCAGGTTGCGTCCATCAGGTGAACACAAACACAACTCCAAATGAATAACAATGTTTCTCCGTAACTACATAAGCAAATGTTTGCTGACATGTCCACTATATGAACTTATGAAGTGATGATATGTCAGCATTGTGTTCACAGCTTCTTTCTGCTGCTGCCATTTGACCCATGACTTCACGGGTTGGTAAGACACTTTTCAAAATGCTGCATTCACTCTGCAAAAAAAAAAAAAACAACAATATTCCAACATGAAGTTAAACCTGACACTTCAAAATGTTATTTTAGTATGATTTTAAAAATAAACTTCTAATAAATATCTCTGCTAATTGCATATTTGCATATTGGTCTGGCAATGCTGGCTAGCAGGCAGCAGCCTTCAGTGAAAAAGCTCTACAAACTTACTATGCAGTAACTGTTCATCACCGAACAGCAGAGAGAGACTAGTTAGAGACTAGCTGGAGAATAAACTGCAGACGTTAAAAACTAGAGAGCTAGATATTCCTCTCAGGAGTTGGTAGAGACCAAAACCAGAGCTAAAAAATAGAATATTAATGTTTGTGTGCAACTGCTGGACATGTAAATAAGCAATTGTTTGCTAACAGGTTCACCATATGAACTTAAAAAGTCATGATATGTCAGTGTTCTGTTTACAGCTTCTTTCCACTGCCCCCAAGTGGCCTGTGACATTTCAGGTTTGAAAGAAAACTTTCAAAAGTGCCATATTTACTCTGCATTTCAGTTTCAACGTTGAAGCTGACACTTTCATGAGACCCAACAGAGCGAACAGTCATCTTCAGCTTGACACATGACGACGAGGAAGGTCTCACTTCAAAATGGTGAAGGAGGGCACTTCATCTGCACCAGTCTTCACTGAGAGACAAACAACACGGCATCACAAAGTGTCATCCTGGTCTCCATCTTGACACATCAATCGTCAGCCAGCGGTGCTAAATACTCCCAGCACAAGTCAGCCATCGTCTCTGGTCCTTGACGCGACTTGGAGTAAGCGTCTCCCAGCATGCATCAAGAGGCCAATGAATAGCAATCTGGCCTTGCCCCCTTCTATGCTTTGTGAATCTGTTGTGCATAATGCATTTGCAGCAGCAGGACAGGGGTAATTACCACAATCAGAGGAGAGGATCATCAATCTCAGGTGAACCACGGGGAGTAAATGAAGCAGAGAGGAGAAGAAGGAGAGAAAGATGAGTCTCTGCATGAGAAAGAGAGACAGAGGGAGGTGGAGAAGGAGGGGAGTGTGCCCATGTTTGTTGGTTCCCCCAAAACTCCAAGGCTTCGTGTCAGAAAATTGCCACCTGCATAATTAATCATGGCGAGAAAATCTATTTATCTACCCTCCTCCTTTCTTTCCTTCTTTCTTTCCATCTCTTTGTTCTCACACAATTCTGTTTTCGATCTCATTCAGGCACGATTCTTCATTCATTTTCACTCTGTGCTGACTCTGTCACCATCTTTATTGTTTTCTTCTATTCTCATTCCAACTTTATTAAAGTGTGCCAAGTCAGGCGTCATCATCATGACTGTTTCTTAACGCTGTGGTGCCCTTGATCTGACATCCACTGGTAAAACTGGGAGACTTTCTTTTCATTGAAAGTCTTCAACCTTTACAACCACTGAACATTTTACACCAGTGCAGGTTGTAAATTTATGATCTAGTATGTCAGTTAGATGCACTCCTAGCCCACTATATATTTTACAGCTGCATAACTGTATTAAAAAGATCTCCTCAGATGGTTTCATATAATAATTTATATGATAATTCAATAAAGAATGACCGGCAGATCCAGATCTCTTCCCCGTTAGCTGGAGACACGCTGTCTCTGGTGGAATGTGGTACTTTAAGAAGTAATTTCAGGTCATTGTACGTCACTAAACTGTACTGCACATGTTAAGTCCAGATGGAGATATCAAACCTGGATTGTCATTCCTAGGGGAAGGTCACTCTGACGTTTGATTAATGCAAATTTATTGTGGCATCAAGGCCAAAATGTGGCACCAAGGCCAACACCAACAATGGCCACCATCGGTAATCAATACAAGGAGTCATTATTAGACTGTAAACCATTAATCAAAGCAGAAACAAACTTATCAGTAATGTTACTTTAGCAGTTAGTGTTTCTGCACTGGTGACGAAATGTTAAAAAAATATACAGAGTATTAGCAGTTTGAATTAAATGAAATATCCTTGTGTCAAATTCCCCTTCAAGAAATATGACATATGAACAATTTGTTATGTCTCTGCAAAAACACACAACTATAGAAACACAAGACAAATGCATCACCAGTCGACAATCTTCTTATCAGCTTGATCCATAAAGATGAACGATTGTGTCGCCTCAACTCCATACACACCTCTGTTGGTTAGCTGCACTATTTTAGTAGGAAAAGACCACGAGAATGGGAATGAGAGGCAAACGGTTTTTGTTTTCTACTAGGTGAGTCTTAACAGTGATGCACTTCAGCCTCTTCTGGCCGAAATTAGTATCACAACAACAAACAAAAAAGTGATCCTGACAAAAAAAGGAAAAAAAAAAAAATAATAGGAGAAAAAAATATTTTGACAGGTGTTTTGTTGTTGTAATACTCAGTTTGGCCACAAGAGGCTGAAATGCACCACTACAGGTCACACTTTATTTTACAGTACAGTATTAAGATGTAACTAAAGCTGTAAGCAGCACAGAATGGGCCCTCACACCCATCGGGACATGTGCCTGCCGTGACCCCATCACTGGACTGGTCAACAAGGTTTTGAAATATCACATGTTTTGGACACTGCAGGATGCCACTTCCTGTCTCCACTACGTGGTACTACAGCACAACCACTAATTGTATGTTGTGTTCCAGTATATTTGTGTAGACAACACTGAAAATTTTATGTAAATCAGATGGTGACTGTCACAAGAGGATTGCTTCCTGTTGCCAGTAGGTGGCACAATGAGTAGAACTCTTGATTGGGATGTAAATGTGATCATGAAGGGACTCTTATCAAACATGTGAAGGGGCTGATTGGATCATTCATACTCCAATCACAGTAACTTCCTGTTTCATGGGGAGACAACAAAACTCAACACCATGCCACACCCTTCAACAGTAGCCAAATATGTTAATACCTTTTGATCACAAACTGGTCTAGATGTTACACACCAATTTTGAAGTCAATCTGATCAATTCTCTAGGAGGAGTTAGTTAAAATACAACATGTGGAAAGCACCAAAATTGACCACGAAATTCAAAAATGGCTGACTTCCTGTTGGGATTAGGCTGTGGTTCCAAGAGGCTTTTTGTACACTTGTACAAAATTTTGTACACAATTTCGTACATGTAGATGTAATGTACCGCAGGAGCTGCTTCATTGAAATGTTGTAGGAGGCGTTATGGAGCCATTTTGCAATACTGACTAAACATAGTCCTGTAGATAAAATTAAGCTGGGTATCTTATCAAACTTTCACATTTTGGGTGGATTCGACCATGAAGTGCAAAGCTACAATAACTTCCTGTTTCATGGCAAAACATGAAAACCTGACACCACGCCACAGTGACGTCCTTCAACTATAGCGAAATCTTTTAATAACTCTTAACAGAGGAATACAGTGACTGAGAGAGAGCTGAACATTATGATGTCACAGTGAAGTTGACCTTTGACCTTTTGGATGAAGATAAATAAAAAACCCACGGTGAGGGGACAGCCCAACCCCTTTGCCCTTGAGGCAAATGATTGGTTCCTTCCACCATGGCGGCCGGGTTCAGTTCTTCATCCAGAATCTTTCAGACCTCTTTCACAGCAACTGACTCAAGTTAGGAGCTATTTTTTATGTCAATGAAACAGGCAGTGTTAGAACACTTATGCAAATAATTTTGATTAATTTGCTAAAGAAAAATTTGCAGTGTTTAGAGTTAACTTTTTACAATTTTACGTTCACGGTAGCGTCTTTAAAAACAGTTTAATTTGCTGAATCTGCCTCACACATTTCCTCAGTCTGCCCGTTACTGCAGCATTCAAAGGAAAGTAGAAGAAATGAGAGAAATCGGTAGAGGTAGAAAGGAGGACATTTGATCACACTGGTTTCAACAGGACATTAATGTAGAAACCTGCTACAGGTGATGTGGACTACAAGAAAGGTGGAACATGTCATTTTATATTGTCCAAGACAAACATGAGACACTTAAAACTACATTTCAAATAAACTAAATGATGCTAGACATTAGAATCTGATGAAGTCTGTCTTGTGCAGACTGGACAAAAGCTTTAAATACACATGTGAGTTCAGGCCAGAGCCACAATAACATTTGGAGAAAACTACAAAAGTAAAAGAGGTTATTCTCCATTTGTCACCGCTAACATTAACACTCATAAACATTTCATACAGGTAATTCATTAATTAATTCTTGAACTTACCAGTGAGTCCATAAAAAGCCTCTTTCATGGAGCAGCTGTCTCTGTGGCTGTGGAAGGAACAAGCTGTTGTGTTCTTCTTATGAGTTTGTGGCAGGCTGGATGCTTTGCGGCACATTGCTGCCTCTCGCAGGTCGGGGTGAGATTGCAGTTTTAGGCCATTCCTATTTCCAAAGTTGCAATCCTGTGGAGGAGACAAAGTCAAGGACTGCTTTCACTGTCCTTGCCTAGTTCTCTGTGGGATTAAGGAGGACTCCTCATTGTGACTGATTTCATTCCCTCACATGATAACTTGGTGTATAACTGTGTTCTTTGTTCCACATACAGGCTGCACTCCATAAGTGGATGTTTCACTGTTTGCTGTTTCCTGCTCCACATAATCCCTCCCATTTGCAGCTAAGTCCCATGCCAGTCCACAGTGTGGGTCGTAGTATTGCCATTATCACAGTGTGTTTTCGCTCATGGCCCAGGTAGCACTGGTCTGTCTTTAGACTATTTCATATTGAGAAGTAATGCTGCCCTTTTTTTTCATTCTCCCACTGTTTCTGCCACACTCACTGTTGTGGAGCAGCAGTGAACATATATAGTGACCAAGTCAAACCAAATACCACACAAGGGGAAAACAAGATGGACGCCAACTACAACCAATACAAGGCAAAAACTAATTAAAGCCTGATCCCACCCCCTGACTTGGCAGCACATGGTTTGGTCTGATGAGCTGGCTTTCAGATTTAAGAGTGCCCACCCCTAAGACACACTTTTTGCTCAACCAGGAAGTGAACCACCCCCAACAACCACAGTAAGTCAAAGACAAAGAAACACATGATTAATATAACAGAAAAAAGCTTTACAAAATTCACATCAAACAAACTGTCATGTGAATTGTTTGGGTGTGTTTGACTGCAGATGAAATGAACCTGGTGAGCAGGTGAGTGTGAATGGCTGTTGACATATGTGGCTGTTAGCATGTGTGGCTGTGGTCATCAAACATTTAGCACTCTTTTTAAAGACACCACTCGTACAGAGCAGCAAAATATTCTCTGCATCTCCAACTGTGTACAGAAATGAACCAAAAATGGTAAAACTACTGGTGTTAAAATATTTAAAGGAACATTCATCCCCAAATCCGATTTTTCTTTTCTTCTCATCTGTTGATCCATCTAGACAGAAAATGTCTGTCTTCTCTTGAATACAGTGGAACTAAATGGCACTCACCTTGTGGTAATAAATAAGTTTAACATCTTTCTCGTTCTCTTTCTACAGTTTCTTGTAGGACTGTTTTCTTTTTGCAGTCGTATCTACAGGTCTTTGGAGTGCTTCTCTAAAAACTGTATTCCAAGTTACTAATTACCTGTTAAAAAATGTAGTCAGTAACAGGATCTAAGTATCATGATATTAAAGTAAAGCCATTTGATTACTTTCCATTACTTTTGGATTGCCTCAATATAAAATATGATGGAATGGTTCAGCCTGCTGTTTAAAGGGCGACAGAAGTCACATCATATGTTCATGGCCTGGACTGTTATCAACCATGTTGAGTTTAGGGAGATTTGACCGTGTACACTGAAATTAATACAACTTCCTGTGTTTTGGTGAAACATGGAAATTCGCCATGTCGTCATGGCAACACCGTTTAATGATGTCTTACCACCATAATATAGCATTACCAAGGTTTTAAGGCCTTTCTGACCAGATTTGAATGGGATGCATGTCAGAGTCCAAAACATGTCATTTGCTGTTGCCAGTAGGTGGTGCTATGACTATCAAAGAATACTCTCATGTAGATGTGTTCAGGATGGCACTCTTATAAAACCTGAAGTTTGGTGTGGATTGGATCATTTATACTAAAGTTATAGCTATTTCATAGTGAGACATCAAAATTCAACGCCACACCATGGCCATGCCCTTCAACGAGTGCTAAATCTTTTAATAACTTTTGATCACAAACTAGTCTGGATGGCACACACTGATTTTGAAATCTTTATGATGAATTCTGTAGGAGGAGTTGGTTAAAATACAATGCGTGGAAAATGCTAAAATTGATCACTAAATTCAAAATGGCCGGCTTCCTGTTGGGTTTAGGCTGTAGATCCCTACAGACTTTTTTGTGCATCTGGACGTGATACATGTGTTTTCTGATTCATGCATGTCGGTGGATCGTGCCATGGGGTTGCTATTGGGCGAGCCAAACAGTTGACCACACCCACCACCAAAGCTATATCAGACAAAATTTGTCATCACAGCTAATGTGTGGTCCAAATTTCATGCGCATCGAGGACATTTAGCCCCTCAAAAATATACATATCAAAAAGATTTTGAACTCTTCAAGAGTTCTTGTACTAATATAAAATTTGCAGTGTTTAGATTAACTTTACAATTTTACGTTCACAGGCAGCGTCTTAAAACATTAATTGCTGATCTGCCTCACACATTTCCTCAGTCTGCTACTTACTGCAGCATTCAAAGGAAAGTAAGAGAAATTAGAGAATCGGTCCTGGATGGCAACACACTGATTTGAAATCTTATGATGAATTCTGTAGGAGGAGTTGTTTAAATACAATGCTTGGAAAATCTAATTGATCACATAAATTCAAAATGGCCGGTCTTGGTAGAATACCTTAGGTTGATTCTAGATAAAACCCTTGGAATGTACAAAGGTTCCTGGTAGAATCCCCTGGGTGTGTTCTAGATAATACCATTGGAATATAAAAATGTTCTTGGTAGAACCAATAGTTTGGTTCTAGACAAAATCTTTGGAATATATAAAAGAATCTTTGTAGAACTCTTAGAATTCTTGTTTGCATCCCTGGATAGAACCTCCAGAGAATGTTCCAGGTGGAACCATTGCAACATAAAAGGGTTCTGTGTAGACCTCTCACAGGGGGTTTTCACAGATGGTTCTAGGTATAACCCTTAATGCTGGGTTCTAGATATAACTTTTCTAAAAATTCTAACAGAAACCAGAAATGGTTCTCCCACTGGGACAAGGAAAAACCCTATATGGGTCTAGTTGGCACCTTGTTTTCTACAGGTGTATGCAGTGCTGTCCGAGAACATGCAACATGTTGCTGTGGAAGTGAAGCTCTGATTGAGGGGAAATAAAACAAGATATTGTAAGTATGATTGGTTGAGTAATTTAAAAAAGGTTTGGTAGTTAATTTCACCAATGATCAATTAGGGAAAGATCTTACAATTTGCACTGCTAAGCCAGTGTTCTCAGTTCTGTGGAGGTGGAGGAGTAGATGATGTGTATGTGTGCAGTACTCGTCAGCCTGTGGACACATAACTCTCGTGCCCTCCGCTTGAACAGATCTGCTGATGAAGCAGCCGGGAAGTTACAGTGCTGCTGATAACTCCCCCAACTCCACCTCCACCTCCCAACACACACAACCCTGCCCGCCCGCTCCCACCCAACACCACGGGCAAAACTCTCTTCAAAGTTTGTGCTGTCACAGAGAGGTTCTGATCAGATCACCCTGAGAAGATGAAAAATAAAAATAAGAATGAAAAAAAGAGTAAAAACACCGTTTTTTCCCTCCCCTCCGAGGCAGAGCGGCCAGATATTGGACTGTCTCTGAGAGGCTAAAAAGGCCTGTTTTTCTGGACTCTGCCTCCCAAATACTTTAAAGTGAGCATCCGTGGGGAGCGAGGGAGTTGTCTGCTGGAATAGAGATTAGGAGCCAGGCTGAAAAAAGAGAGAAAAGGCAGAAAGCATCACCCAAAGCCTAATGCACCAGCAGCACCCCAGGGAGCTGCAGGCAGGTTTATATGGGCCACTTACTCTATTATGGTGAGCAGGGGTGAGGCGGCAGAGAGGAGAGAAAATGAAGGAAAGAATAGGAACAGAGGAGAGAAAAAGAGAAGAGAGGAGAGGAAAAGAGAGGTTGCTGGAGGAGAGGAGAGGAGAGGAAAGAGAAATTAGTACAGGACAGGAGGAGGAGGAAAAAGGGATAAGGGAGGGGAGTAACAGAGAGGTGGAAGGAAGAGGAAAAATAGAAAACAGATGGCAGAAAGAAGAGGAAAGAAAAGAGTAAGAAAGCAGAGAAAATGAGGTGAAAGGGAAAGGGAGGCATCCAGGTAGACTTGGTTCAGGTTTTGGGATAAGATCACGGTTTGAGTTAAAATAATCGCATTAGTTATGCAAGTTCATATATGTAATGTAACTTACACATATTACATAACTTGTGTGTGTTATGTAACTTACATAACAGACGTTACATACTTAAAGCATGGGGGTAGACTTTCAAAATAAAGCTTGCTCAGAAACATTGCACATTTTGCCGTTTATGAGTTTTCGACTTGCAGCAAAGGGTGAAGTCAGGTGACCTTCATCTTCAATAGTCAGGTGGCCATCACAGCGCTACATACGCAAGTTACTTCCGAACTAAACTTAACCTAACTTATGTACATAATTTAGATCCTAACTAAACATAATCTAACTTACATGCATATGTTACATCCCAATTAAACCTAACTTAACTTCCATATGTAAGTTATGTCCTAACTAAGCCTACGCTAAGTGCATAAGTTCCGTCTTAATTAAACCTAACTTCTGTTAGTAAGTTGCATTGTAACAAATCCTAATTTATGTACATAAATTAGGTCTTAACTTAACCTAACCTAACTTATGCACATAATATAGATCCTAACTAAAACTAATCTAACTTACATGCATAAGTTATGTCCTAACTAAAGCTAAGTTAACTTACATACATAAGTAATGTCCTAACTAAACCTAAACCCAATATACATTAGTAAATTGCATCGTAACAAAACCTAATCTGACCTTTGTACATAAATTAGGTACTAACTTAACCTAACCTAATTTATGTGTGTAATTTAATTTTTAATCCTGATCTCACTTACATGCATTAATTACGTCCTAAACAAATCTAACTAAATCACATTCTATAACTAAACCTAACCTAACTTACATACATAAGTAAGGTTGTAACAAGACCTAACTTAACTGATGTACATTACATCCTAACAAAGCCTAACTTAAATTACGTCCTAACAAAAACATATATATACGTAAGTTTTAAAAGAAGTCACTGCTGACTATTAGTTTTACACAGGACATGAACCTCCGTCTCCTGGGTGAAAGTCCTGTGTATGTTTGGTACATCCATCCACCCCATCTCCTTATATGCAGACTTCTTCACTCTTTGTACTATGTCACCTGACTTTGATAGCACATTAAAACAGAACACTAGAGACAAAATGATGCTATGGGGTACCTACAATGTCAAACTGGACACTGAAGCACAGGGGCACTGACCATGCTGCTGTATTTGACACACTGGGAGAAAGAACAGGTTGTATAGAAGAGAGAGAAGAGGAACTAAAACAGAAGAGGAGAGGAAGAGAAAGAAGGAGAAGGAAAGGAGGAGAGAAGAGGAAAGGATAAGACAGGAGAGTCAACAAAGATGAGATGGAAAATAAGGAGATGATAGGAAAGCAAAGGTAATGAAAGTAAAGGAAAAGAGAGGAGAGGACTGGGGAGATTTGTGAGAAGAGGAACAGAAGAGTTGAAAAAATAAGGAGAGAGAAAATGAGAGGGGGAAATGAAAACAGAGGGAGAGAGGAGAAGCAGAAAGGCTAGAAAAAAGAGAGAGAAGATGGGAAAAAAGGACTGTAAAAATACATTAAATGTCTTATATAAGATGTCTTCATACAAAAACAATGATGTGGACTTAAAGACCATTCTGTTGTTTTTACAGAGAACAGAATACACACACACACACACACAACCACCTCTATCAGATGCATTTTGGTTACATAAAGCCATTGGGGAGCAATTTTTTTTCCTGGTAATGTATAATTGTGCACCGGTGCTCCTATTTCAAGTGTACTTCTATTTGTCATAATGAGGAATTCATAATGGCTGCACACCTGCTCGGCCTGAATTATGAGACACAGGCTGCTGTCAACATTTTTCATAAAGTCCTTCATCCACAGTCTACAGCCAGCTTTTTTATTATCTGGCCTCAATCGATATTCACAAAGATCAAAGCCCAGACTGTGCTGCACAGACATTATGGCAATTATTTAATGGAGGTTTAATGAGAGTGGGAGTAATTGTAATGTTTCTCACTAGAATTAACATTGGCTTTGCCTTTGTTTTAGTATTTAACAAAATTAGCTGGAGTCCATATGGTATATACTCTTATTCTCTGACTCTGAGTTAAGTCCAATTAGATAAGACTTGAATTAAAATGATTGTTCATTTATTTGTCATTTAATAAGTACGAATACGAATACGAAATACTTTATGACTTTATTTTTATTTATACTTAAGTGACTGCTAACAATGGGACATGCAGGAGCTAGCACAATCACTTATACTACACAAATTTAACAAAATGCTGGTACAAATTATCTTGTGCCCATGAACAAAACATTGCAAATGAATCTTGTTCTCATAAGTTCATTAAAACACCAGAAGAATTGTATCTTGTTCCCACCAATTAAACAAAAATGTGTGAATTAATTGTATCTTGTTCCAATAAATTAACCACAATGTGGGAAAAATTTTTCCTTGTGCCAAAGATTTAACCAAAAATGTGGGAACAAATTGTATCCTGTGCCCACAAATTAACTTAAAATGTGGGAACCAATTTTATCTTATGCCCACCAGTTTACCCATTGGGTTTGTGGGAATGAATTGTATCTTGTGGCCACAAGTTTAACAAGAATGTGGCAACAAATATATCATGTGCCTTTGAATCAATAAAAAATGTGGGAACAAATTGCGTGTTGTGCCCAGAAGTTTACCCAGAATGTGGAAACCAATTATATCTTATGCCCACAAGTTTGTGGGAACAAATTTTGTCTTGTGAAAATGAGTTTACCAAAAATGTGGCAACAAACTGTATCTTGTGCTCTTGAATTAACTAAAATTGTGCCCATGAGTTTACCAAAACTGTGGGAACACATTGTATCTTGTGCCCATGAATTAAACAGAAGTGGGAATGAACTGTATCTCATGTGCACACAAAAATATTTTGAGCACTCATATATATTTCTCTCTCTATGGCCACTCCAGGGCTCCATACTAATACTAATCCACTGGAGAAATTAAACAACCTTCCTTTACATTGTAAATAAACACAGTTTCCTGCAGAATCTGAGGAGTAACAAGCTTTATAATAACATTTTATCAAATAATAATGTGAAAAGGGTTGCTCATAGTGATGAACCTGCAGAGAGTTGTCAGCTGAATCTGCAGCTCCCCTCGGCTTTACAGAACTTTACAGCGAGTTTCAGCTCATTGTCTAGCTGTCTAGCCACAACATCACTGTTTCGGTTCACTCTCAGTGCTTTCAAAGGGTCATTTTCAGCTGCAGCAGATTTCAGAGAAAAAGCTCTGATAAACCCACTATAGACTGCCTGCTCAGGAGCAAACAGCAGACACACAAAGTTAGAGACTAGCTGGTGAACAGAAGGAACATTCAGCAGCTAAAGATACATCCCTCAGGAGTTGGTGGAGACCAAAAACAGAGCTAAAAGAGAGTGAATATTGTATCTATGTTCATCAGGTGGACACAAACATGACTCTAATGATAATGTTTATCTATGATTGTTAAATGTAGAAATAGACTACATGGTACTGTATGCCAGTGTTGCATTCACAGCTTGTCACTGTTGCCCACAAGTGGCCAAAAACCTAAAAATCATTATTAACAGTTACAAAAATGTGTATTTCTATCACATACCATAGTATTCCACAGTACACTCTTTTTTTAAAGAAGAGGATACTTATCTTTTTATCCATCAGCAACAACAGCATCTTATTTCCATGTAAAAGAAGTGAGCAAAAGTAGACCTCCAGTATTTCCTGTTGCCACTAAGCTCTCTGTAACTACAGCTCTCGCACAGAAAAGGAAGAACTACTCCCCCATGCTGTCTGAAATGGGTGTGAAATAGAATAGAATAGAATAGAATAGTAAATAGAATAGAATTCCTTTATTGTCACAGAGTACAATGGAATTGAATAACAACAAAATGTTGTAACAATAGCAGTAACAAAGATGTATTATAGGAGTTTATCTTTGGCCTATCAATTGTTATCATAATTATCAGTGTTTCACATGTACAGTATATGGAATCAGTCTTGCCCTGAGCCTCCAACACTGGAGAGCCAGCTCTGTAATCACCACCCTGCAATATACAAGTACAAGTAACAAGGTAATCTTTTCAGTATGATATCTGCTGCTGCTGCACATGTGCATGACTAATGAGGCTGGCTCTAAGTACTGTAGCACAGTTTGTTACCTATTTGGCTGGTTTGCTGCCAGCATAATTAATGTCCAGTCAAATAACTGTATAGAATACAGTTGCAGTATTCACTCATTTTGTGCAAATAACAACAATAACTGTATAATGACTTTCTCTTGAAATATATAAAGTCTGACAGGCATGGAAGTTATGCAACAGAAAGGCACTATATGTGCAGTACTATCTCTGATCTCTGTGGATGTGATGTCTAATAATACATTCTAGCAATGCAGTATAGATGCAGCACTTTGTGCATACACAGATCAATGTTACACAGTTTTAAAGGCAAAGTGCACTCTTTGGAAAATACATGTAATATCTGAAGATTGTGAACAAAGCAGTACACATTCAGCTCAATCTCACTCCCAAAGTGTTGAATACAGCAGATTGGTCAGTGTGTCTATGCTTTAAACTATGACACTGCAAGTAACACTGGAGCATTATTTCTGGTGGTGCCCCTCTATTTCCAAGTTAGGTCATGTAGGATAAAGAGCTAGAAAGTCCATGTATGTAGGTGGGCTGGATGGAACAAACAGGACTTTCACCAAGGAGACCAAAAGTAAATGTTGATTTCTTTTTAAGATGGTACATAAATATTATGCAAGTTATGTATCTAATGCTCAGACCACACTGGCTGCATGTAGCTGTGTGTGACGGCTACTTCGCTGACCTGCTGGGGCTCAGACGCCAGTAATGTCCACACACAATGTTTGTGCTGCAGCACTGCTCCTGTCAGCCCTATCTTTCTACACTGAGTTTACAGAAGACAGTTTATTACCCTGCATCAGTTTTTTTCATGTCTATGACATGTCTGCAGATACACTGAGGGGCACCCCAGTAGCTGAGGCCACCAGCCCTCTGCAGTGGCCTGGGTTCAATCCCAGCCTGCAGCCCTTTGCTGCATGTCCCCTATCTCTCTACCCCACCACTCCCCCACCCCCCAAAAATAAAGACATTGGAACTGGCATGAAAGGTGTCATGTTGCTGGTATGATGTCGATATGGCTATCAGTAGATCAACCACGTGGGTCACGTGGAAAAGATAGGCCTGACCCTGTGCTGCTCACACGGCCTGTGTGTCCGCCCTGACGTGTCGACATACAGGTGCCAAAACATAAGGTTCACACATGTGCTACTTACACAGTCAGTGTGGTCTGGCCGTTACATATGTACACATGTTGCTAAACTTTGCAACCAATAGATGTTATGTAAGTTACTTATATAGCGTAAACTCAGGAGAGCGAGGTTTGAGTCCTGTGTGAAACCAAGAGTCAACATTGACTTGTTTTTAAGACATTATGTAACATTTAACACATTATGTCAAGATGTTACATTCCGCAACTTACGTATGTACTTATTAACTTAACTTCAATTCAGACCATGGTTCATGTCCCATGTGTAACCAAGCATTGATACTGACTTCTTTTTAAGACATTATGCAAGTTATGTAAACTTTCACATCCATACTTATGAAACATAACTTTCACCCAAGATACTGGGTTTGTTTCATGTGTTTCTCGACTCAGTGTGGAGTTCTTTTGAAGATGCTATGTAACTAACATGTGTAATTATGTAACGCAAGACAACCCTTGAGGTAGGGGCTCATGTCCTGTGTGAAACCAAGAGCCAATGTTGTGTTCTTGTTAAGACATTACACAAGTTTTGTTACATAAGTAAGTTACATCTGTAAGTTACATACGTACCTATGTAGTGGGTACGTATGTAATGTAATATCCATGTAACACCTATGTAATGCCAAGGCAATACTGTACTTTATTATGGCCATGCCAATGAAGCCACTGTGAACTGAAATGAATTGAGGTTCATGTCCTGTATGAAACCAAGAGTCAACAGTGGCTTTTTTAAAGCCACAACACATACCACCACAAATTACATACATAACATTACTTACATATATAACTTACTAGGTTACATTATGTATGTGAACTTACATAAGTTCTACTTATTTTCAACACAATCCATGATCTTTTCCTAAACCTCTCCAAGTACTTTTTGTGTCTTTATTTTTAAAGTCTACTGAGATGTTCCAAATGTATTATTGTTAGCTTGCTAGCAGAGCTCCAACGCTATGGGAGGGAACATACAGCGCAATAGTTTGAAGCGTAGGGCCACTGACCTTGCAGCCATGTTTGATGAGGAGGGAGTGAGAATATGTTGATGCACAAACTGCCACCACAGAGCTGCTGAAGAATTCTGTTTACTTGGCATCACATTTAATCTGTGACTATTATTCAGAGGGGAACATAGTTCTTAGTATTGGAACAACTTGTCAGATGGAATTACTAAAATCATTAGTCAGGTCACGGGGAAAGGTGGTGGCAAAGCAAAAATATAAAATATTTTAAAGGCTACATAACTCAACATATAGATTTCTTCGTAAAACTATACACTTTCTGTTTTCCTTCAGTTGTTTTGGAAGCTCTAATTAAATAACCAGGGGGTGAAAATGCAATTTTTAGGCATCTCTGTGTTTGTTTTAGATGAAATGCTCCAAACATTATATGGCCACAGCCATACAGATAAACTGAGGCGTTTGTAACAAAATGATGAGCTGATTTATTCCTACAGAGTTGTTTCTGCCACCTACCAAATCATTTTTCACTGCTGCTGCTGCTGCACTGTTGGTCTCAGATGATGTTCAATAACAATTTCATCTGCTTTGCCTCTTTGTGCTTGATAAGATGCTCCTTTCAGTTACACCAAATGCATTTTGATTGCGCTGCCAATATCTCATGAAAATATTGAATAGCAGACAAGAGTGCAGACCTAGATATGGTGGAGAAATGAGACGCTGTAAATGTGCTTCTGTATTATGCAGCCAACAAGCTGGCTAAAGATGGCAGCTGTCACCTTTATTTATTGGCTTTATTCTAAACACTGCATTATTTGTCTCAGACACTGGAAGCTAGCAGGGGCCATAAAGCTAAATGCTCTGTTATTAATCAATAACTCCGACATTAAAAACTCTGTGCCTAAATGTTGACTTTAGTTTATTGATTTGTACATAAAAGTCCCTCAGCGGTGAAGAAAGAAAATACAACTAAATGAGAAAGTGTGTGTGTGCACGTGGATGTGTGTGTGGCCTTTAACTCCAGTTAAAATCTGTCATTGTTACACTTGTCCTCTGTGGAATTGAAGGAGGTGTTTTATCTCTCCATTCTGCCTCATTACAGACTTACTAAAAATGCAGATGTTTATTATAAACATGCATGTGATTTATTGTAGTGATAGATAACATATTAAAGCTGGGGTAGGCAGGTTATTTTGGTGCCATTGGGCAAAAGTTTCATAATAATCTTCAGGCATGATATAATTCAAGTGGTCTGAGAGGAAACTACATTTCTGCTCCTGTTTTCAGGCTTTAGGAAATTTAGCCCATGATGGAGGACTTTGGCCAATCACAGGCAGGTAAGATTGTTGATTGTTGAGTCTCATGTCCAAAATGTCTGTGTTTTAAAAATCCAGGTAAGAATATTAACTCCTTCCCCACAAGCTTTTTTTTTTTTTTTTAAAGTTGCAAGCCAGCACCAGCATTTTTGACAAAATTCTATAATTTTTCAACACCCACAGAATATTCAGTTCTATGAATACGTTAACATGGAAAGAAAGAACAGATCTTCTAGTTTCAGACACAAAAAACATTTTGTTTGAGCTTCAGTCATTCCTTTTTTATAAGCACTTGAATGTTGCTTGTTTGCATTAAAAAAAATCCACTTTTCAGACAAAAAATAGAGAGAACTTTAGGAGACTTGGACTACACCAGATGAGCAGTATGGAAGCATTTTGTGGTTTCTTTCCAGTTGTTTTTTTTATGTTGGAAAACTAGTCACCATTCGCTTCCATTGTTTGGGAGATTCTGCAACACTGTTTTCCTGTGAAACTCCAGCAGTGTTTTGCGGACTAACAAAATAAATCCTACCCTCAATCGGCGTGAGGGTGAGAAGATAATGACTGAACTTTCATTTTTGGGTGAACTATCCCTTTAAGATTTTATAAGACAAAATTGGACAGAAGATAGTCACCTCTTGAGCAATGCTGCTAGTGTGACTAAAACAGGAAAAAAAATAGAAATAAAGGCCTGCCTTCAATATAAGAATGGTTCAAATAAGGGCCTGTTTCTGTTTGCAGTGGAGCTAAATCAGGAGGTTATATTTAGGTAATTTTGCAAGTTATACATAGAGAAAGTTTTAAAAAATATAGCACCTCTGTAGGAAACTTTCTCTTTCAACTGTCTGCTGTTAATCATTCCATCCTGTAGCTGCTGAAATGGTTTGTTTTGCAGAGAAAAAAGAAAAAAAAAACAAACATGATTAAAAAAAGAGTGAGTGACTGTTGTTTCTTTCATATCTTATCTGGCTTTGTAGGGGAGAGAATGAGCAAAAACACAGCAACAGAGAGCAATGAGGGAGAGGAGGCAAAGCAATGCATAATAATCAAAAGAAACATGAGACGGCATAGATGTCGGAGTGACCTCAGCTTCACTTTCAGATATATTTTAAATTTAAGTGGGCGCAGACTAATTAGTGCTGATCAGAACTCCGTGTCTTAGAAGAGTTGGAGGATTGCAATCACTGCAGGGCAGCTTCACACAGCTCCCAGCAGAACAGCCATTATGATAAAGGTGCCTTGCAACCAAAATAGCGTTCAAGTTATTGGCCCCTGACTGTGTCTGTGGCTCTCACAGCAGCGCTGATGACCCAGCACTTTGAAAAGTTGTGTCCGAAATAGATGATGAAAGGCATCAGGACACCTATACGAGCCCACAGAAGGCACAAGATAGTCAGAGAAAGCACAGTGTGGAGAGTTTACTGTGCTGAACATGAAGACAGAACTGGTGGAACAACTAAAAAAGACAAAAAACCTTCAATTAGTAACAAAAAAATGGATTCAGTTTCTCAAACATTAACAAGATGATGAAGACAGTTACTTTCAAATCAACTTGCAACTTAAATTTCTTAAAAGCCATGGTTTCAGAAAAAGTAGTTTTTTAATATCTTAATGTTATTTTAGTTTATTAAATATAATCAATGATACCAGATTTGATTCACTGAGTTGATGAAAACTACAACAACACAACTTTCAGGTGGACCACTTAATATGTAACATAATTTATGTTTTAATCACAAAATATAATTTTGTATAAAGTTGTATCCAAGTCACCAAGAAAATATGGAAGCTCAAGTTTTTCATAAAGTAACAATTTAGATGAACACAACAGTTTAACTAATTCAGGTGGACCGTTTCGTATCTAACATAATATATTATGTGATCTCAAAATATAATTTTGTCTTGCATTAGACTTTCAAAGTCACCAAGAGAAAATGGCAGCTAAACTGCAATGGGGAAATCTGGAAAGGACACACAATTGTGAGAGAAACCGAATTGATACACTTTTACTAAAATAAGAATATATAGTTCAAGGGATGGGGTGTGATTAAGGCCTGAGCAACAACTGGTGTGAAACCTTATTGTAAAGCAAGAAATTATTATTTGGTCCCTGTGAATCACATTTTTAGGGGCATAAGGGGGTCAGAAAACTCATGAAACTTGTCATACGCATTAGAGGTGGTTTATGGGTAGACTGTAGATTTTACAGTTTCTGCACCTCTATTGCCATTTGCAGTCATTGTATTTTAACAGCCTCCTACAGAATTAATCTGATTGACTTCAAAATTGGTTTGTGCAATCTAGAGATCTTTGCAATTAAATATTAAAAGCTTAAGTTTTAGTTGAATGGCATGGCTGTGCTTCGCCATGAACCAGGAAGTTGTTCTAAATTGAGTGTAACCCAACTTCACATGTTTCAGAAGAATCCCAGCCTGGAGACATTATATTTAAATATTCAGTCGCAATCATAGTGCCACCTACTGGCAACACAGGCAATGACATTTTTTATATTTTGATGTGCTCTTCCTAACAGGATGGCAAAATCCATCTCTAATCTGTTAAGAAAAGACTTAAGAACTTGATGAAACCTTATTGTGAAGACTGTGAGCTTTCATCAAACACTGTTCTCGTGGTGGTGTGGCAAATATCAATGTTTTGCCATAAAAGAGGAAACTGCTGCTCCAAATTTCAGCTCCAATTTAACATGTTCTATAAGAGTCCCAGCCTAAAGATATCTACATACCAATTAGGAGTCATAGTTATTGTGCCCCCTACTGGCAACAGGAAGTAAGCGCTGTGTGACATTTGATTTACATGAAATTTACATTGTGTGGTCTACATTTGATACACTGGAACATAATGTATAATTCGTGGGTGTTCTCTAGCAACACAAGAAGTGACAGTCAACTCCTTCATACAGTTTCCAAAGCAGGTGAAAATTTAGAGCTGTGTCAACCGGTTGATGTCCAGCAAACAAAGCCAAGGCCAGTGCCAAAATAACGAAGGGGTGTGAGGGCCCAATCATAGCTGCTTGCAGCTTTAATTTCAATCTGTTACATTCCACAAAAGTAGACTGCTATCACCAAAACAGAACACTGACTGAGACTCATTCAAAACATTACTTCAAATACTACTAAAGTACACTTTTCAATGTACTTTACAGTGTGACATCTATATCTTCCCTTGTAGGAAGCTTTGATATTCAGAACTCAATAGGGATTTCGGGCCACTGAGCATCACTGAGATAAGGCCTTCTTAAACCTTTTCAGCCTCGGGCCTAAATGAGATACTTATTAGACATTAAGCTTTTCAGTTTGGCCTTGGGCTTAAAGATTCAAGGAATAAATTACAGTATATCCCTGTTGCCTTGGGACTTGTGGAAACATACTTTCTTATGGTTTTCCAAAAATAGACAGCTGACCCATTTTTTGGACCCAACCAGCAGTTTAGGCCTGGCTGATTGAAAGTGACTGTTGTACATGGTGCCTTGTCTGTTCCATTCCCGCCCGTCTTGCAGCACCCACTGTACCACCTTGTCGCCCACAGGGATCCTCTGTACTCTCCAGCTCTTCTTGTCCTCCTCCTGCCCAGTAGCTGCTAACAGAGACGTGGCTCTATTTCAGTCCAGGCACATGCACAAGTGAGCAAGCGAGGTTACAACCAGCGAATATGAGCATTGTGACAAGGGCAGCGCAGCAGACAACAGAGCTGACTGGTGCAGCTGATGGAGACATGCCTTGAAGGGGAGCACATGCCGCCGCTTCAGGCAAAGTGCTGAGTGCTTATGCATTTGAAAAGTAGCCGCAGCAGCAGTAACAACAGGGCAGTCCAAGTTGAGTTATCGTATTCTTGTCTGAGAGGGACGGAGCCAGGCCAGCTGGACCAGTTACACAATCTAACATAACTAATGCTCCAAGGAGCAGGAGGTGGACTAAAACCTGTCAAAATCAAGTTTTTAAAGATACACTGGGCAGTTGTGCATGTTTTTGGCTAACGGCACGCAGAAGGAAAAGTTCTGGTGCTCATTATGAGAGTACCAGTGAGAGTGTGCATAGGAGGCAGCTTCATAGAGGCAGACAAGGATGCTCCTCTTGTATTAAGTGGCAAGAGGCATATAAAAATATAAAAAAGTACAACTGGTTGAATCCATGACAAAATCTCTTAATATTTTTTTCTCTCTTTGTTTAAATTCTGATTGAAATGCTTCAACAGTGACAGGGAGGAGGGTAAAGTACAATATTGACATCGCGTTGGTACACATTCCATCTTCAGTTCTCTATTACTGTATTGTACATATTTTGATGAACTGGTTGTATAGAAAAGAAATAATGATGTGAATATTCCACACAATCCCCAGATCCTCTTTGTTTGTTGCAAGAGAGAACCATGACGAACTAAAGGAACGTTACTCAGCTTCAGTTGAAAAAAAAAAAATTTGTACAAAAAAGAGGAGATAATTTTGTACAAAAATGTCAAGTTAGTCAACAAAACAACAAAAAAAAAACAACTTCCAGTTTGGGTGTGTGCAAAATGTGGGTCAAAAATTACGGAAATGCTACAACTTTCAATGTCGTTCAACATTTGAAGACTAGTAAGTTGAACAGCAAGTCACACAAAGAACAGTAATCAAGGCTAATATTGACATAATTATTGAGCTAATGTCTAGTTAATGTTAGCTGAACAGCTAAGTAACTTGCTAAGTCAACCAGGTTCAAAACACTGTTACATTATGACTCGTTTTGGATTCAAAACTCAGTCTTGGACTTGGCCAGTGACATGGCTGTCTTGGCTTGGAATTGAACTCAGGACTGGCCTGTCTTGGGACTTGAGTGCAAAGACTTGCTTGTGATTTTCAAAACTATGACTCACTCATCTATTATTAAACTGTACTTAATGTTTTATTTATAAAATGTTTTATTTTCTCATCAGGATCTGTGTCAACATGCTCACAACAATGCAGGACCTTGTTTTTTTTTAGCCATGCTAGCTGTATAGCCTATAATGATAATGTTGGTCATCACTTTCATCCACACTGAAGTATCTCAACATTTGCCAGATGAATTTTTTTGTTCTTACATCTATGTTCCTCTAGACTTAACTGTAATAACTTTTATGATCCTCAGCACCATCAGGAGAGGTAAAGGTAACATTTTAATGTGTCCAATAGCCTACTTTGGTTTATTACCACATACCTGTGAAATTAAAAACATTCCTATTAGCCTCAGCTGTACTTTGTGATTAGTGAAGTAGCAAAGGTTAGCATGCTAAAGCATCTAAGCTGGTAAACATGCTAAATATTATAACTGCTAAAATGTTGCATTTAGCTCAAAGCATCACGGTGCCTATGAATAACTTCAAAGTGCAGCTAGCAGGGCTGTAGACTTTTCACACAACACTTAGTTAAGCTGGACGCAATCTTAGAACTGTCTTAGCCCTTAGGTTAAGTACATTTCACACTGAGGCATTCTGATGTGGGCTAACCTTGACTTTAGCCTAGACTTGCTGATCCTGCTCCAAAGCACATGTAGGCCCTAGTTTATGGGGTTGTCCCCCAAAAATTGACTAAAAACAGAGCTCAAAGGTGCCAGTGGGTAACAGGGCTAATGGCTTTTAAAGGGTAGTTACACTTCATTCTACAATGTAAAGATTAGCATGTGTTTCAATAGACATTTAAACCCAGGCAAGTATAATTGCAGTGCAAATTGTACATCCCTGTGTTTAAGTTAACCCTGGGTTAACAATGAGTGTGTGAAAAGGGGCAAGTTATCCCATTTTCAACTCTTAGCCCAGGACCAAGGACAGCCTTTAGCCCCATTTGTCCCTGGCACCTTTTAGACCCCGCACACTTGGTCCGCAGCAGGGCCAGCAAGCCTTAGGCTACAGTCCGGGTTAGCCAACTTTGGAATGAGGCAGTATTATGCCAGTGTGAAAGCTTTCTCAGCCTGGGGCTAAGAAGGTTCTAAAAATGCTTTTAGTCCTGGGCTAACTGCAGCATGAAAAGCTCAATATAGTGCTGTATTTTGGCATGAACATCCCTTTAGTCATGGAAGTAACAACTGGGGTTCAACAGTGTTGTAATAATGCATTTAAATTCATTACTTTTAAAGTAAAAACTGTCTTGCTCTGTAAAACAACCCTCTCTATGTCCTTTCAATCCAGCTGGGTGTCGCACACACCGTGTAGGATCCAGTGGAGGCTGCCAGTCTTTTCAGTGATGGCCTCATTTGTCTGCAGTAATTATACTAATGTCTCAGAATTAATATGGCAATAATTTATTGATGATGAATGCTAAAAGTAGCAGCCGAAACTGACCTTGAGTCATTGAATTGCAGCAGTGTTGGCATGAGTTCACAGACCTGAACTCAGTCCAGGAGGTTAGAGTGACATCAGTGACAGGAGAACTCCCCCGGTCTCTGCCTCCTCGGGGCTAAAAGACTCTGGAAATGATCCATCTCTTCTGACTGCATGTGAAGTAAAGCAATATGCAAATCTCTCTGCCTAATGTGGCTGTGGCCGGGCATTACCGTGGCTTGATTTTCACATTTCTCCAAACTCCCTCATCTCGCTGCCCCGACCATCCAAACGGTGGGCAAGTGGCAATTCTCACTTATTTGTGGGGCCCCCGAACCACCCAGCGGACCATGAAATGAGTTCATTTCACCACACTGAGATGCAAATGACTGGTGCTACAATAATATCACACCCTGTCATAATCAGTTATGCATTTAGAAAAGGGAGGAAATGCTACGTCGCTCTGTCATTTCTCAGCATTGTCTCCCGCTTGAAAGGACAATGACTCCCAACACAAACGCATGAAAAGGTTCGGCAGCATAAACACATATTGTATTCAGTTCTTCCTCACTGACTTTACAAGGAATTTCATTTTGCTATTATAAGCCCTTGTGTAATGGCCACACTACACTTGTCCCACTCATTTCCTCCTTTCTAAGTCATTCCTTATGATGAGCCCCTCGTTTCTTTGTCGTTTTCATCTGCATTAAAAACCTCAACGACCTTCCTATCATCTTAAAGGCGGTCGGCGATTACTGGGCCAATTAATCTGGAGATAATGCTAACATGTTTCCATATGCCAGTGACTGATCTATTCACTAGCAGAGTGGTGAAAGACCTGAGAATCTGCTGAGTGAGGATGGTTACACTCCATTTCAGTGTAGCCGTACACTGCTGTGGAGTTTAAAATGCAATAAAAACTCATAATGTGACATCCGGCTCATAATGTGATAAAATCCTGGATATGTGACACTATCCTTTTACACAGAGTGTAATAATATCTGACTTGTATATTACCTCCACAGCACTAAAGAGCACTTTTATGTTATATTAAATCTTAAGTCTCAGACTTTACAACAGTAAAGGACAAAACTACCAAGGATAACTTGTATTCATAATTTAAATAGGAAAAAACAAATAAATAACAACAAAAACAGAAAGAAAAATCTGTCTACATCAATAGTGACTATTGTCCAGCTACTGTGAACTGTTTTTCTTTGTTTGTTTCTTTTCTTCTCTTTAGCCCAAGCTGTATTCTTGTTCACATACTGTAGCCCCTCTGAATTCAAGCACAATTTTTGAACACTTTATAGCTTTATGGATGAAGATGTTCCTAATATTGTAAACTATTCTCCTTAGACAGGTGTTCTCCCCACTGCTTGTAAGACCTCCATGGTTAAACCCCTTCTGAAGAGAAACTAGATGCCTAACTTCTTAATATCTACAGGTGGGCATCCAAACTGCCATTTTTACGAAAATGTTTAGAAGAGCTTGTTTTAATCCAAATGATTTTATGAACTCACAGAATATTTTTGAACAGTATCAGCCTGGCTTTCAGGCCAACCACAGCACTGAGATGGTACTGGTCAATCTTTTGAATAACCTCAGGTCAAATATGAATGTGAAAAAACTCCATTTTGGTCCTACTCGACCTTGGTACAGTGGACCAGAGTTTCCAAAACCTTTTCTGGGGATCCACTTTTTAGTTCCTGACCACGAGACATAAATCCATTTAGGTTGAGTTAACAGACTGCCTCATTGTTTTTATGTTCTTCTCATCAAGGAAACAATCCTTTAAAAGAAAGTTGAGGCAACTCAAAAAGGCAACTTACTGCTATAGATTTGTTTGAGTTTTGAGCCCAACTCAAAGCCTTAAGTTTTGAAATAACCTAAAAAAGTTCAGTATATATGCTTTTATACTGAGGTAATGTAGATAAACTTGAACTGCTGAGTTCTAGAAACTCAAAAAAATACACTTTACAATTGCTTCTTGGATGTCACGTAACATACGTAAGATAGCATGCTTATGTTAACCCAAAATATGATCTTTTCCTAAACCTTCCCAAATGATTTTGGTGTCTAAACCTAACCAAAATGTCTGTTTCACTATGTGAATCACATGTTAAAAGGGCTTTCTGGCAGCATCTCATACAGCTGTTGTAGGCTACCCTGTCCATCAGTATCACACACTGCACTGTGATTCGTTTATTGCTTTTTTCATGAAAAATGCAACTTTTGCAAGATGAATCATATACAGCAAGACCAGCCCTGATAGTGTCTTGGCCTGATGGCTTCAAGCTAACAAAGATCAAGCTCTCTGACTGCTCCTCAGTGAGCTGCTGTGCTCTGTGTAGCAGTAAAGTGACAATCATACTTCTGTAAGAAATGTCAGACACAAGTTATTAGGCTGCCAGCCTATAAATAGAAGATGGCACATTTTCACGGCCGTATTATCATTTGCCAACAGATGCAGTGGGGAGAGAGGGAGCGTGCTGAAACAGTCCATTTAGTGGCAAGGAATAAAACTCTATTTGTTTTAATCATTAAACAAGGGGGGAGTTATTGAACTGAAATATGTGTGGCAATATTACGTGATGCTAAAGAGCTCGGCGGCTGCGCACTGATGAATTTCAAACAGCCAGAGGTCACGCAGAGTCCAATAACAATGGATGTGTGGATATGCATGGAAAATGTGCGGGGGTGGAAATGAACGCACACTCATTACAGCTCCCTTGTTTTGTGCAGTTTCATCTCTGAAATTAAGGGAGGAGCAGACACAAATAAAAGTGGGCCAGATGAAGCAGCAGCTCTCGGCTCCGCGCCTGTCTCAGCTGCACTTTTATCTTGAAAGCACAAACAGCTTGTCAGAGGTAAAGAAACTTTGTTAAGGGGACTATGGGAGGAAATCACACCCTCAGCCTTCTATTAGCTGATATTCCATTATTACTAAAGCTGTTATCTCTTTGTTTTATGTATTAGGACGACAGTGGATGCAAGAAGAATACAACAGCAATTTTGTTTACTCATTGAAAGCAATTTAGTCAGGATATCTAATGCTTAACCCTTTAGGCGCCAGAGTTTTTTCAAGAAAATATTCAATTTTGGCATGATGATTTGAAAAGGCTGTAGTTTGGAAGTGGTTAGAGATAAAGGCAGACTGTCAATGAGAAAAATCTTCAGTACAACCCAAAATTTGGGATGGAAGTAAATTTGCTCTCTAATTTGCATATTGTGACGTCACCAGGTGGCAGCCATTTTGGGAAATATTTGATTTTGATATCAAGATTTCAAGAGGTTGCAGTTTGAAAGTGGTTAGAGATAAAGGCAGACTGTAATTGAGAAAAATCTTCAGTATGAGCCAAAATTTGGGATGGAAGTAAATTTGCTCGGCCAAAATCCTGCCCAATAGTCCTCAATCTCAGATTTTTCCACAAGCCCCATGCACAAATGAAGATGAAAGCTTTCATCTCAGGGACTGTGACATCATACCAGTTACGGAATCTGGAGTTTGGTTTTGGGTTCTCACTCTCTAAGAACTGGTGGGCATATCTGTTTGTTTCATTTGTGATTAGACTCCAGAATTCCTCATCCAAAAATAGAGACAGGAAATCAATGGGCTCAAAATTTGTCAGATCCCTCTCTCCACAATACCCAACAGGCTCATCAAAATGCCTGATCCACTGATGATACTCTTCCTCATCTCTCAGGTATACCCAGCCATCGCCATCATTGTAATTTTCGGAGCGACTTTGAACGCCCCTGCCACCGCTATTGGCTGTGCGTTTTTTCCCACGGCTTCTCCCTCGTCCGCCGCTCGCTCCGCGGTTTTTTTTCGCGCCACCACCGCCACTTTTCGTGATGGTTTTAGCTCCCCTGCTTCCCCAACCACATCCCCTCGTCGGCACTCGCCGATTACTTCTACCCCGGCCACGGTGAGGCAAAGAATCGGCTTCTGTATGTGCTGCTTGTGGACTGTCATGGCGCACGGACTCGCTGCGCATAGACGCACCGTCACTTTCACCGGACGACTGAACGTCATCGCCGGAGGAAAAATATTCCTCTTCAGAATCAGAGTCAGCCAGCACTTGACAAAGTGCTTCATCAACAGTGAACAGACTTCTCGGCATCGTGAGTAATAAAATCGATCACTTTCTCTCTCTCTCTCTCGCTCTGCTCTACGACCACCACCGCTGCTTCCACCACTCCTCGACTGGGAGACGGGAGTGCGTTTTTCAAACTACATATACCGCCAAACTTTGAATAGAAACACGCCCACAAATGCTGCTCGGATTGAAGGTACATGTGTACGCCATCTCCTGGTGTAAAGTAGCAACAACATTCAGCATCATATTTGCAGCTATGGTCTGTTTTATTGAGCAATGTTGCTGGTCGCAATTTTGCGACTTTGGCGCTTAAAGGGTTAAATTAAAAGCACAAACATATTGAGACACCAGGACAAACAAGAGATGACTTAATTCTTTAATAAAGGTAGTGCACCTCCTGGTGGATGGTCTGACATGGTGGCTGCTTAGAATCAGAATGCTGTAAACGTACATGGCATTCCATGTCTGACTCTAATCAGTCACCTTAGGCTACATCCACACCACGTTTTTGTTTTAAAACACATAAGTTTTTCTACATTTCCACCTGATGTCCCCACTACTAGGGCATTTTAGGATACCTAAAACGAAAACACTGCTGATCCCATTTTTAAAATTCCAGGGTGGGGTTTTAGTCTGGACGGGGAAGAAACCTTTGGACCTTTGGAAATGATGATGCAGACACCCAGATGCGCTCCTGGACTGGGTCCATCTGATGCTTGATCCATTAAGTTGTCTTAGTTTTAATGCTCTTTTAAAAGTTCACATTTCTGGATGTTTGTAACTGATCATCATCTGACTTTTAATCTGAGCCCTGATGACCCCACACTGGACTTTACTGTCAGCCGAGTCAACAGCCACAGCAGCCAGTGAGCGTTATATCTAACCATACCATTGCTAGTGTTGTAACAGAAGAGTTGTTTATTCTGTGGTGAAGGTGAACAACTAACCAACACTGGTTCTACAGTTCAGCATCACACTTGGACTTACTGGGACTGATTCCAGCTGTTTTGAGCCACTGACAACCGCAGCATGGATACCATGACACAACTAAGGGAACTAATGGCTATTTAGAAAGTTAAATCAAAGTACACAGCACATACATTTTTTTCCAAAGATGTTTTCTGTCATTTTGGGTTGTTCTTATCATGCTGATGTTATTATGCTTGGTCATTGTAAGCTTTATGAAGGTAGAATATATTGCAGAGCTAATGTACTGGATTGCATCAGGTGGTGTGGGTGTACCTCACACAGTGGGCAGGGAGTGTATGGTAGTGGTGGTGGTTTATGTGCAAGAGCCTAAATATACCACGGCAGTAAAGCAACTTTTGTCAGTTAGAACATAACTATGTCTGATCTCCCAGACTAATAGTCTGCCACAAAGAAGGCTCCATTCTTCCACCTCTAACTTTTAGAATTATCTAACCAGAGGTCAACAGGATCAAAGGCTTTTTACTAAAATGTGTAGTGCTTTAATCATCACGAGCTGAATTACATTTCAAATAAAAGCCTTTCCTCTTCAGGGAGTCAATTTAACCTACTTATTTCCAGTGGGAGACTCAGGTTGTCTGAGGGGCAGGGGCAAAAAAAACAAAAACAACCCATATTTGTCAGTGGTTTAATAGTTAAAATTTTCCTGTGTAGTTTTATCACAAAGAAGTCTCCTAATTTCCTAGCATGTAGGGCAGCCAATATGGCACTTGCGTTTTATCTTCTGGAGGGCACTGTAGAAGGCACTTTACCACATTTTGTCCAGTAGAGGGGCACTATATAGGGCACTTTACCACGTTTTATCTACCTTAGGGGCAACAGAGAGGGCACTTTTGCAGAATTTTCTTTATTTCAAACACTGGGCCACCAGTGCTGATTTCCATCGATAATAATATAAGCAAAGGTTACAGTAAATCAATGGATATCTCTGGAGCTTATGAAATCCAGAAAGATGATGTTAAAATATTTTGTGTGGAAGATAACTTGTACCTAAAAGCCAGAATCTTGTGATCAAGTTATTTAGACACATGATACTTAAAAAAAATAAAATAAAATAAGTAAAATAGTGTAATACAATATAATTTAAATAATAATAATAATATGCAATAATCAGTCTTAAATGGGGTTTTTTTTCACAAAAACTTCCATTACCTGGTAAAAAAAAGTCCTAAAATAAAATATCCAGAATCTATGAAAATGCACATTTTTCTCATTTCCTGTGTTTAACTGCTGGACACAAGTTGGGTCCTACTTTGCTGAAAGGTCTGTGTATGTGACCTGGAGGTTTCAAGTTTACACATCACACTTATAGAAGGTTCATACTGGACCAACTGGCTTCCAAAGGTGATTTGTCCAGGTTTAAAACTGACAGGGTGTCTAACACTATCCTCATATCAGTATGTTTGACCCCCCCACCTCTAAAGAAGTACATGACATTATATTGGATATGAAAAATTCTGCTGCAGGACATGATGAAATAAGATCTAGTCTTGTAAAGAAGGTAGTTGTGTTTATTGTTGAGCTCCTCACCCATGTCTTAAGTTTATCACTAAAAACAGGTGTTGTACCAAGTGACCTTAAATTAGCTAAAGTCATTCCGCTATTTAAATCAGGTGATTCTAGCATGTTTACTAATTATCTTCCCATATCTGTTTTACCTAGTTTCTCTAAAGTTTTAGAGAAACTCATATATTCTAGAATTAAGAAACATTTAGATGAGAGCAACATACTGTACAGCCATCAATATGGTTTTTGGAAAAAAAATGTCAACAGAAATGGCTCTTTTGCAGCTTGTTCATAAAATCTCTACAGCCTTAGACAATAAAAAAAAATTCTCTTGGTATATTCTTAGACTTGTCAAAAGCCTTTGACACTGTCGAACACAACATCCTTATTGCTAAACTACAAAAATACGGCTTTCATGATGTTGCTCTTAAATGGTTGACTGATTATTTAAAGGGCAGGGAACAATATGTATCCATAAATATGCAGAATTCGAATAGAACTAAGCTGCTTTGTGGGGTACCTCAGGGCTCCATCCTTGGACCTCTCTTGTTTTTGATTTATATGAATGATTTACCCAGGGTCTGCAATAATGTACTGCCTCTTTTATTTGCTGATGACACCTGTCTTATTGCTTCACATGAAAATTTTAGCACACTGATTCGAGAGGCAAATGAAGAGCTATCATCAATCTCCAAATGGTTTCAGAGGAACAAACTCTCTCTCAATATAAATAAATCTAATTTCATAATATTCTGCAACAAAAATAAAAAGTATGCAAAAGAAGAAGCCAAATTATTCATAGACAATATTGGAATTACTCAGGTTCCTCATATTAAATTCTTAGGAGTCATAGTAGATGAAAAATTAACTTGGAAACACCATATTGAATTTGTCTGTAAAAAGACTATTAAGTCAATTGGAATCTTGAGTAGAGTTCGTTCATTGATAAATCACTCTTGTATTTTAAATTTTTATTACAGCTTAATTTATCCTTATATTATGTACTGTAACACTGTGTGGGCTGCCACATGCCTCACTTTTCTCAACATAATTTTTTCAATTCAAAAGAAATTTTTGAGTATGATGAGCCTTGCTAAAAAATCTGATTCATCTGCTCCTCTTTTCAGAAAATTCAAACTGCTATCAATTTTTAATGTGAACATATACCAAACTTGTGTGTTCATGTACGAATATGTACACCTAACCCATCAATTGCCGAGCACTTTTCAGAATTTTTTTAAGTTTTCCTCAGACATACATTCTTATAATATAAGACATTCAAAGGACTTCCATCTTCTGTATCAACTATACATCGAAATATAGAGGACCATCTCTTTGGAATATTCTACCTTCATCTCTCCAATCAACATCTACATTATCATTGTTCAAAAAATATCTGAAAAAGTTTTTAATGAGCAAAGATTCGTAGCAATTTTTTTTTCTTTATATGGACCTCATTGTATGCATTGCATCTTGTACACATTCATTTCTGTAAATCAGCTTTATACTACTACTTAGTCTTGACACCTTTGAAGTTTGTCCATTGTTTAGCTTAATAGGAGAGGTATGTTTTTTAGAAGCCTTCTTGGCTTCCAACCTCTCCTGCACAATGTTTTTAATTTTGTTATTTAATGTTTGTTGTATATATATATGATGTGCAAATAAACTAAACTAAACCAAACTAAACAGGGTCTTCTTTTTCACTTGCAGCAGAGCTCTACAGCTGTATGCTTTTTATAATATTCATATTTTAATGACTATGTGAAAAAATGCATCTGTAACTTTCACTTTTGTGCTTTAATTTTGAAGAACAGATCCAAAAGAAAGTCTTCTTTAACAATTATTTGCCAGCTTTTTCTTCATTAAAACTAGTTGACTTCAAATCATATCCTTGTTTTTGCACTTTGGCACATTTTAGTTTAAGTGTTGTTCCCTGTGCTACAGCAGCTATTACACACTGCATTCTGTACTAATGTATCAATGTTGTATGGTGTCATATGTAAATGTATCCATGTTCTGGATGCATGTTTAAAACACATTAAAATCCATCTATCTATGGAAAAAAAGTCCATTCTGCTGCTGTCATTTTAGGAACACGAGATCACGGACTGCCATGCACATGCCAGCCTGTGATTCAATAACTGTAAATGTCTTCAGAGCTGTCAGTACACAGTAAAACATGTTGACTATACGGTGCTGCTCTGTGAAATACCACAGCTTTACTGCTGAACATACATCTGCAGCTTTTCTCTGGTTTGTTGTGTCAGACGACAGCACCTGCTGCACAGCAGGGGGGACGGAGACAAATTGTCACAGTGTGTCAGTCAGGTGTCTTCAATAGCTGCTAATCAAAGGTGCTGCAGAGATAAAGCAAATGTCAACTTCTTCACAGGAGTTTGAACTTTCTCCTCATTTTGACATAATTCATCTCATTCTTTTAAAGAACTCTATTAAGGGGAAAAAAGTTTTTGGACCTGGATTGGACTGTTTCTGTGCTTTTTGTTTTGGGTGAACACATTTTGAAGCGCTTATCTGTAGCTGCACTGCACATCACGTCAGTGCAAAGTAGCCCTTGAGACGGGCTCTATCTATAAGGAAATGATAAAGCTCCCTGCTGCTCTGTTGTCCCAGGCAGGACACATTCTTTGTCTCGAAATGGAACCTTCAACTTATTCCTCTGCAGGAAACATAACTTTGTCCTGACAAACTTTGCACTGCAGAGAAATGATCTCTTTGTACTTGTTGGTCCAAGATAACACTGAAAATTGTGGAGCACTAATCAATATTTTTTATATTACCAATACTTCACATGACTGTGGGTATTGCTTTGCTATGAGTGATGCATCATCACCAACCTTGTGGTTGATCTCAGGTCTATAGGCTGTATACACAGCTTTTAGCTCAAGCCTAAAGTGTGGGTTAAGGCCCACTGCTGGGCCATAAAGGCCCTGCAGATGGACCTTGACAGACCAGAAAAATAAATGAAAAAGAAAAACCTTTGTTTGTTTTATGTTACTATCAAAGATTTATAATTAATTTTAAACAAAGTAATCATTTTAATTATGTATCATTCCTCATTTATCTGACTTAGTTTAAAAGGCCTTAACACTGTATTTGGTGATCTGTCACATGAGCATCAGAACGTATCTCATATCTAGTTATGGTACAATTAGTCTTGTGTGTTGATCAGAAACATAATTAAAGGATTTTCAAAATGGGGAGTCCATGGGAGAGCCATGACATTCTTACATTTGGGAATGGCTGACCTGTAATAAACACACTGTACACTACCTGCTCAGAGGCAACCAGCAGACAGACACAGTTAGAGACTAGCTGGGGAACAGAGTGGAGCATTTAACATCTAAAGAATCAAGTGTTTCTCAACAGGTGATGGAGACCAACAATGGAACAAAAAGAGAGTAAATAGTGGACTTACATTCATCACGTAGACACAAGCATGACGAGAGTGAATATTGGGCATAGGGCCGGTTCACATCAGCCATGTTTGGTCTGGCTGAACTGAACACTGGAGGTTTAACCCTTTTGCTGTGGTTCATTTGGGTTGATATGAATGCTGGACTCGACCGAACAACTCAGACTGCTGTCAAATGAACAAATTTTTGCTTCCTGTTTTGGTGACTGGTGAACTGTTAAAATTTGTGTGCTAAACAAATAAACTTCTAGTTGAATCTCTGTGGTTTGAAGTTTACTTTCTCTCCTGCGTCACTGTTTGTATTTCTGTTTCTGCAGTAAATAACCATGTCATCAGCATACAAATGAACCCACTGTGTTAAGTTACTGCTGATGAAATCCAACATTTCCTGATTTTGCTGCTCATAATAAAAATGTTTAAAAAACAAAACAATTACTTTTATTGTGAATATTTTAAAGGAAATGATTGTTGTACCTTTGTGAATATGAAACAATGTATCAACCTGCACTTAGATTCATCAGGTGGACACAAACATGACTCTAAATGAATGCTTGCATTGTTCCATGTTTGCTGGATATCTACAGGATATAGACAACTTATTGCTCCCATTTTGACCATATAAATCTATTAAGACAATACTCAAATCTGCTGTGAGATTGGCTCTTTTTGTCTGTGCTACTATTAGAATAGAATAGAGTAGAAAAGAAATGTCTTACATCTGCACAAAACTATTGGAACTCAACATATCACATCTGAAAAGGACACACTCACAAAGACACCCAATAGGAGCGACATTAAAAGGAGCACCAGGTACTCGATGGTCAGGACTGAATCAGGGTTAAGAGAAAGAAAAATAGATGTAATGTGCTGAGGCTGCAGGCTGCTTTCTGTCCTTACTGATTAAGATATTTTATGGCCACAGGGACAAATGATTTTCTATAGATGCTTTTGCACATTGAACTCTGTACCGTTGCTCTGAGGGCAACAGCTGAAAGAGGTGATTTGAGGGAAGACTATGGTTGACTAAGATACTGCAGCTTGGCACTTGCTGTTGAACTGTTTTGCCATAGTGAGGGGACAGTTGGGTTTGTTTGCACTCTGTACTTCATTGTAATTGGTTTACATAGAGGCTTTCAATGGTTGGTCTTGTTGCCACACATTTCTTTTGTTTTGCTGACATTCAATAGAAGATAACTGTCACTAAACCACTTCATGACCTCCGTAACATAGTTTAAGTACATGTTTAAAATGACTGTACATGGGTAAGACACACCACTAAAGCAATATAGTTTAAGTACATATTTAAAATGACTACACTAGACATGCCACTAAAGCCATCCTCATACTTAACTAGTGTGAGATTTTATATGTTGCACATAATTTCATTTGTGTGTACTAAAAATAAGATTGATTATAGAATGCAACCCTACAATATTTGAGTGTTTAAGACAAGACTGTCAGACATAAAAACATATGAGGTGGATACAGAAGAAATCTTTTATCCAGCAAAAACAGCTGAGAGTACGTGGAGGTTATTGAGACGTGATAGCAGGATGAACAGTATTCAGTGCAGAGCTCCCATAAATAAAATCTGTGTGCAGACTTTTGGCTTGTTATTGTAAAAAAAAATAGTGGAATCTCTTAATCTCTTCTCATTAAGTTAATATAAATATATTCTTTTTAAAATTCAAGGTAATTAAACTTCAAATTTCTAGTATTAATTTCCACAACACAACTAATAAACATGAGTTTATGGAAGTCTTTTGACTTAATGTGATGAGTTCAATCAACTCACCAAATTAAGTTTCTTCTGCATATTAGCAGAATTCCCAGCATGCATGTTTAAGAGTTAAAACTCTCCTGACACCCTTCATTTTTATAGTTTGAAGAAAACATATATGATGGAAACTTGCTGTGTCTCTAATACAGTTTTAAGGTAAACTGTGCTTGTTTGTCGTTACAAGAATTGAAAAAATTGTGAACCATGATGAAGGTTAGCATTAAATTAGTTAATCGATAAACTGACTGAATTGATAAATTATAATAAATGTTAAATGTTATACATGGCCATCACTGTGACTGAAGAGTTGTTGGTTCAACTTAACATCTTAAGCTTACTGAACATGTTTCCTGTTCGTCCTGAACTGTGTCCAAGTACAAGTTTGTTTGAGTAGAAAAGTTTATTTGTTTTGATTACAAAATTACCTTGATTTGTTTTTTTCAAAATCAGCCAAGTTAAGACTTGAGGCAGCCTGGATATTAGCTTTTCAAGTTAAAACAAATAGTTTATTTTTACAGTGCAGATGTTCAGTGTCATGCTGGCGTCCTCCCCCTCCCTCCCCGCTGCAGTTGTTCACAGAGTGACAGAGTTCAATAATTGCACATGAATCCTTGTTTTAACTTAAAAAAGTGTAGTCTCCAGGCCACTATAAGATTTTAAGTTGATTGAATTTGAAAAAAACAAGTTGAGGTACTTTTGAAATGATTCAAAACTTTTCTAGTCAAGCAAACTATTAACTCAGTTGTATTTGAGAAAACATGTTCAGTAAGCTTCAGATATTAAGTTGGACCAACAACTCTCCAGTCACACTGAAAAACATTACAAACAAATTTGATTCCTTTTACATTTTTTAAGGATCAGATCCTCATTTCACTTCCACCTGTTGAAGACACTTTGTTCCAGCACTGATACAAAGACAATATGTGAAACTGCTCCCAATGAATTTATTCAAATTTAAGTGTAAGGAGACTGAATTTAATACTTCATCATGGTTCGCAATATTTTCATTTATGTGAATACCATGACTTGACTTATCTTGTATATTAGACACACACAGCAAGTTTCCATCACGTTTTCTTTGAACTAGAAAACTAGAAAAAAAGAGGGTCTCAAGAGACTCTTACACAATGCATGCTGGGAAGTTTGTACAGTACATTCATTTAACTCGTCATTTCAAGTCAAAAGACTTCAAGTTGGAAAAGCTCATGTTTGTAATACTAGGATCTTTAAGTTTAATTAACTTTAATAAATAAAACTTCTGTATTATATTATATTATATATTTATACAGTTCATGACTGAGTTCATGAAAAGATTCGCTGATTCCATAAAACTGCTGTATGATTTTTACAGTGTACCAATTTTCATTTTTAAAAATACAAACATGAAACATTCACATCAAACAAGAGCTGAATAAATGTGAAATATCCCTTGAACCAAATAGCTCAACCTCTGTCCCAGTGTGTTTGTATCATTGATCAGTTTGTTGGTTTTATAAAACCTGATCCACTGTGCTCTACTGTACATACACCAGCTCATTTATTTGTGCGTAGCAGCAAGAGCAAACAAACAGTAACCCACGATTTCAATTAGTAATATTCACACTGACAGTGAGACTTAATGAACAATTCAGAGCTGAGCTGCTGTGTGTGAGAAACAAAAATAAATAAAATAGATTTACGTTGCACAGATTGCAGCAACATTTCTCAGCTGAGAAGAGGCTGCTGGTTAGGAACTGTGTTTGAACTTCAGTGTTTTTGTTGTGCTGGTGATGAAGTGAGGCTCTTTAAATGTGACCAAGGAAAAAAATGACACATTGTTTCCTCTCAGTTCTGCTCTGTTTAGTGTTCACTGTGACTTATTACAAACAAACTGAAGTTCTGCAGACTGACAGGTAACTTATTGACTGGTGATTTAATCCTGGTTCAGCAGTGTTTCATGGATCCGTAAGAGGGGAAATCAGATTTTGATGAGTGACAAGAGGTCATGCTGAACTAAAGGTGTTATAACACCTGTAGTTCAGTTCATTTAATCTGGACCAAAAGAAAAAATAGAAACAATGGGGCACCATCAATTAGATAGATCTGTACGGACAGAGCCCTATAAACAGCAGCCAATCTGTGACCCCTCCAGGGAGCCGCAGGCAGCATGGCAGTGGAGAGAGACCAAACAGTGGCGAAGCTGATGATTAGATGATCGGGAATGACTGTGAACAGACCCCAGTGAAAGTAGCATGATGACAACAGTTATTTTCCTGCCTGAACTTGAAGTCTCGTGGTAATATTATGCTGATTTGATTCTCTCGTTCTGCTGTCACACCACAAACAAAGAAAGTCCAGAATAACTGGAACAGGACAGAGACCGCCTTCTTAAACAGTCTTGGTCTGGTTGTTTGGTCCTCACTAGAGTTTGACTGACAGCTTTGACATCAGCCTAAATGAGATGACCCAAACAGGCAAACAGACCAGAGTTTGTTTGAAATGAACCAAACAGATTTTGAGTGCAAGCGGGTAGGAAAGCTGGGATGGATGATGCCATACAGCTGTCAATCATATCTCTAATGTCAAGTTTATGATGTCTTTACCATTTTTAGTGTTGGTCTGGTGTGAACTTTGCAGCTGTATTATGTCGGAAAACTTGTAAAAATCCTTAGTGGATATTCTTGATGTGCTACATGCCAAATATACAGCCACATCCGAATGAGTAAAAAAAGTTTTTACAGTTCTAATGTGACAAAAGTAATGAAACCATTCTGCACCAGGAAAATGATTCTATAGGTCTTCTGTGCAAGCAGCTTATTATTAGCCATTTATGTTTGTTGTTTGGCACTGACCTCTGGTGGCCATAGTAATTATAACATGAGCAGGTTCTTGTCCTGCATGAAACCAGCTTGGACTTATTTAAAGTTTTAGGTTACATAACATTATGTATGACTTATGTCACATAAATTACGTAACATACTTATTTTAACCCAGATTATCTCTTCGTAAACCTAACCAAGTAGTTTTGCTGCCAAAACCTAACCAAACTGCAACTGTTTTACAGGGTAAACCATGTGTTTATAGTCACTTGACTTACTTCACATGACTTCCATACAGTTGTGTAACTTGCGTAATGTAACATACTTATTTCATCCCAAACCATGAATTTTTGTTAAGCACATGTTCAACATCACCTCACTTACATAACATGAAGTACTTATTTTAACCCAAACCAAGTTGGGTTGCCTAAACCAAACCAAGTAGTTTTATTACCTAAACCTTGCCAAACTGTGACTGTTTTACAATGTTAACCATGTGTTTATAGTCATGTGTCTTATCTCACATGACTCACATGACCTTTTCCAAAATCTACAGTTTTGGTGACTAAACCTAAAGTTAATTTTTAACACTGCATTCTCTACCAACTGAGCTACTGGTAAGTAAGTAAAGGTAAGTTAACCACATGTTTAAAGTCATGTGACTTATGTAAAAAAAAAAAAAAAAAATTAACCCAAACCATGATTTAAAGCTAATTAAATAAGAACTAAATAAGTTGTTTGTTTGTTTTTAACTGAACTGCTACTTTTACATTACCACGTTTATTTTGCATGATTTAGGCTACATCATGTGTTTTATGCAATATAAAATACTTAATATACATAATTACTTACTACTTTAACCCAAACCATTTTGAGTCATTGGCAAACAACCTTTTTTTTTGTCATGTAGGTATGATGCTGGAGTTGCACAGTGCAGTGGGCTGCCCAACTCTGATTAGAGGATGTTAATAGGGTGAGCCCCAACCAGTTGACTCTTTGTCACCATTGGCCTTGAAAGGTTCAGGATCATTTGAAATGGTAGCTAGCATGTTGAGCCATTTTCAACCCACGGGAAGCCAATTAATATAAATTTGGTAAGAAATGTCAATATTAACACCAGCATTGTTTAATCATATTGCATCACATCACATAATTTGTCAAAGTGTGCAGTACTTCTTTAAGCACCTGACTGCACTTTGCTTTTGAATATTTGGTAGAAAACACTGAATCATTTTATCCCCCTTCCTCTGCTTTTTCATTTCACACACAATCTTCATGCATGAGGTGCGAGCATGAAACTCCCAGACTGAAAATGAGTTCCACTCCAGCTCTGATTGTTCATACTGTTTTCTTTTGTATTATGTTTTGTTTTCCATTCTATTGTTTCTCTGAGTGTCCAATGACCTTGAGAACAGTTTTTTCTTTTTTCTTTCTTTTTTTTTTGGTGGGGTGGTGCATAAGGATGAACTGAATTGTTACATTTATATTTTCCATGTATAGAGATGCACTGTGTCAACAGTGTCTGGCAGTTTTTTGTTCTCTCTGTCTCCTTTCCAGGGCTGTTGTGTAACTCCTCACAGTTGAAACGTAATAGAAAATAAAGCAGAATTCATGAACGAATAAATGAATGACTGAATGAAGGCCTTGAGCAGCAGGATTCTGCAGACTATTGGCTGAATGATATCCAAAAAGACTGTACACAATAAACAGCAGGGGGGTGAGGGCAACATTCATGGAAGATATCTCAACAACCATTGTACTGATTTTCATGAAAGTTCATTCAACATCAATGTTCCCCTCAGGATGAATTATAATAATTTAATGATCACCATTAGGTCAACATTTAAATGTGTTCAATACTTACTTTATGACCAAATACCACCAAACTAATGACCAGAGGGGGGATCAAGTCTTTGAGCTCAGGTCACAAGTCAAGACAGGCAAGTTCCAAGTCAAGACTGAAAAGTCTGAAGTAGTCTATTTGCCAGCCAATAGAGCCCAATTATGAACCCACAAATGTTGAGTACCCCAAAGTTCTATGGTAGAAATGTAAAGTATGGGTTCCCAGCATTATGAAACTGTCAGTGAGCCAATTCTGATTCAGTTAGAGGTTTTAGAAGACATCATTTGCATGGACAACTTTTTCTAAATAACTGAAATAACTTCAGCTTGGGTTATAAACTGTAGGATGTTTATGAACACATTATAAAATTATGCAGAACACGTACAATTCAATTCACAGCCCATTACACTCTGAGGTGAACTCAAATTTCAAGTCTTAAAAAAATAACCAGGTCAATATGAGAATTTCCTCTTCTCTGCTGTTGAGTATTTTCCCCAGTGGGTAAGTGTTATCACTGTTTCTGGTCAGACTGGATAACTTGCATAAATGTATTTCCTATGTTGTCCAGTAGACAGAGTGAGTTGATAAGTCATAGTTACTATTTTAAAAACATGTTGTGGATCCTCCAGATTGGACTGAGTTGTGAGTGAATTGAACTCTCATTTGTAACAGTTTTGATGATCTGCAAAGCAGATGCACCAGTGACTCAGGTGTTATTGCTATCTTACACTGGCGCAGTTGTCACTTTGCCACGTCTGCAAGATAGCAAATGAACTCATGCCTAGTCTGTGTGGCTGAAGTTTAAAAATGAAGACAAAATGAAGGCGTGGCCAGGCACATTTTGCTATCTTGTGCATGTGCGCTTTACACCAGCTAAAACCTGGTCAAACGCAAAGTCAGTGGCACAGTAGGTCTGAATGCACAAGATAGCAACCGGCATGTCCACAATTACAAAACACCATCATTTATGTCATTCTCTCCTGACCCGGGGATAAAAAGGTACATGTACTTCTGTCAGAGCCTGAGGCTGGACGTGTGCTTAATTTTGCACACTGGTTATCAAACTTCAGAAACACTTCACTGGGAGGAAAGACTGATTCTGTTTGCTCCACCTACAGTGGCAGGATGGAGGAGTGAGGATGGGAGGAGGAGATGAGGAAGATGAGATCGAGACAGGAAGCCTCGAAGGTGCACCTCACTCTGGCTCAGGTGGTTGTTCAGCCGGTTTGAGGTGCAGTGTCTGGGTTGGGTTGCCTTTCCTGGCCAGTGATTCCTTCTTCAGGATGTTCAACCAGCAGAGCTACATAAAAATCTTGATGCTAATAGTCAATTATAAAATACAACATAATTTCAAGGTGAATCAGTGTAAGCATAACCAGTTACATATCTGCATGACATTTATGGTTTATTGTCTTAGTTTTTGCAGTCATTGATGTAAAATAAACTATTTACACATACAGTTGCTTTGGAGACGTCCTGCTGTCTCCATATATTTCCTGCTCTTGTGCTTTCACTCCTCAAACCAGGAGATTTGTCTCTTCGCTTGAAAAAAAATTTCTCTGTTTCCTCCTGGTAAATCTGCTGTCATGTTGCCAATACTTGTGCTCCTGTTGCACCTGCTTCTTAAAGGTGATGAGAGCCGACCCACTGATTGGTTTATTGCATGTTCGACCTAAAACTCACCCATGAATTAATCAAAGCACTTGGGAACAGCTGATAGGTGTATCCTGCTGTGCGCTGGTGGTGCAAGGCGCAGGACAAGGCTAGATAGGCTGCGCCCCTGGCACACAACAGCAAAGGTGGATTTGGACACACCTTGAATAAATTAAATCCATTGCGCCTCACGCTTTCAACTAGTGCTTTAGATCAGCGAAAGATGAGGCCCAGTGTGTTGCACTATATAACTGCCAATTTCTATGTTAAATTTACAACCTATGCATAGAGAAAAGAGGGTTGATCTCAGGAATAACATCATGCAACAAGCTTTTTACTTGATCATGTCTGGTAGAAAATCACACAAAACGTTTTGGGTCATCCAACCTTCATCAGTGTGTGCCACCATTATCACTGTGAACTGTATGTGTGAAGCTCTGGACTGGAAAGCTTTACAGCCGGCCTTAGTGAAGGGTCAAGTAGTTTCAAGGTGCGCAAAGAGGAAACAACACATACAAATCTCACAAGACTTCGCAAAACAAAGGTTCCCTCTAGACACAGCCACTTAGCAAAACACTAGCTAACTATCTAGTCAACAATTGATGTAGATTAGCTAGCTAGTTAACAAACATTTTGCTAATATTAGCTAACTTATGATGTGAACATGCACCATGTGGCTTTTCAGGTCCCCAAGCAAGCATATTTTAAACCATCTTCAAAATTTGTGTTTCTGGTCAACATATGATGAGCCTGTCACATAGCATATGTAAATACAGGAAGCTTGCTCAACTGTTATTGAAGCACAGAGCAAAAAGGGGCAGAACTTTGGAAGGATCGATTAAAAATAGGATAACTTTATAGGATCCCCATTATTAGTAAGGTAACAATTACTCTTCCTGGGGTCCACACAAGTAAATATTACATCATAATGTAAAACACTGTAAAAATCCAAGGCAAAAAGGAGACAAAACAACAACAAAAAAATAAGTGACTTGGCTTTAGCTATCAGCCTGGTATCACTAAAACCTGATAACCATTTTTATTTTTTTTTAATGTTTTTTAATGGTTTTTAGTCTCCAAGCCCAGGCTGGGATAACATCACTATGACATCATCAGGATAATGTTTTATCAGACTTGTCAAAGTTCCCCAGAGGCACCGAAGACATTAAACACCGGCTGAGCAGGACCAAACACGACAATAAAAACTGATCTCCATGTGTAAAATTGACACACAGTAGATTAACTGCAAGAAGCGAGCTGAAGGTCAGGCCCAACGAGGTGGCGCTGCATGGGTGGCACCTGGACCTCCTGAAAGATGATTGGTCCTCCGCAGTGCCCCCATCATCACCGTGTCACTCAGTCCTGCTCAGTGAGTCGAGATGTGGGGAAAAGTAAGTGTGTGGCAGCACAGAGGGAGACAGAAGACACAGCAGTGTGCTATTAAACCAAATCACACCTAATGAAGAGCAAGACGTGTTCCTTAATGAGAGAATACACAATCTGATTTGTTCCATACTCCCCCTCTGCAGTGATCACAGTGACAATTACACTGATCTGAATAATAATGCAGCAAGTTTCATTATTAAACATGACTATACAGCAGATTAGATGGTAAAAACGTGTATGTGTGAGTTATGAGTAGGGGAGCAGTGCTGGAAATTTCACAAATTGCCTCCATCCCTTTTCCTCCTGTCCTGTCAGATGCAGGGGTTTAAAGTATCTGAAATAACATGAAGGTGAAGAGCCGTGACTGTGTGGGAGACAGTGGACACAGAGTGAGCTGCATTATCTGTCTGCACACCAAAATTTACTGTTATCATAAAACCTGATACAGAGCTTTGACTGGTTTAAAGTGGTGTCATTTTTTAAGGTATACTGCATACATTTAGTCAGTTGGCCCTTCACTAAACCCCACCTCCAAACAGTACTGATCCAATCATAGGTTAGCAACCGTAACTACAGCTGTCAAGCTTTGCATTTCTCTCCATGTTGAAGGTGTGCAGGAGACTCTGAGAAGAACGATACTCTGCGTTTCATGAGTCTGGACAGTGACGTCTTTTTTGTTGTCTCTCAAAACGATGAAACACAAGAGCACACGTGGTGAATGGATTAAACTCTGTCTTCATCTGCTCCAACATAAGCTGCAAACGTTAGCATGTCTGGTTAGCTAACTAGCTTATGAGCTGCAGTAACTTGACCTAAAGTCAAACTTGTTAGATCCCACTGCATCTGCATTTGTTCTGTGGGAGTTTGAGGAGGAGGATGTGGGCTGATGCAGAATCAAAGTGGGCTGACGTCAGTGCATCTCATGCTGGCTCACTGTCTCAGGTCTAAGCCAGGTTAGCTTAACTCTTATCCTGGCTCTCTTCCATGATTGTGGTCTAGCTGGGTGACCCGTGTCAAGATCCACTGCACTAATCGAGTCCCCGTGCTTCCTTTTCCCATGTTAATGAGTGTATTTCTGTCATCTATCATGTAGATATGCCTGCTGTATTTCACTATCTGACCAATGTTGCTGCAATGTAAGCTAGCTTTAGCCTCTTTTAGCATTAACATTATATCATACACGCAGCTGTTAGCTACCTTTACATGTTTGATACACTTTCACAGGGTTCTTGTTTTAAATCTCAGCTGGAGACTTCTCAGCTGACTCAAGTCGAGCAATAGCTTACATTAGCCAGCTACACTTATGAAATCTGCTTGAGTCATTATTTTAGCTGACAAAATGCTAGAAATGAGAATCTGCTTTTGTTTACATGGAATCGCAGACCTCGTATTTCAACAATTACTCCCAGTTTTGATGTTAAATCTGCTACTGTTACCACTGTAAACTTGCATAAATACAGTGCAAGAATGGAAAGTTTGGCAGGCGTAGCAACAGTAACTCAGGAGGGCAGTGCTTAGCGAAGGGTCAGTTGTGTTGGAACAGTTCACCCGAAAAGTGAAAGTCCTCTTACTCCTCCTAGTGCTATTTATACATCTAGATAGTTTTGGTTTTGGAGACACTGGTCATAGAGATGTCTGTCTTCCCTCCAATATAATGGAACCAGCTGGAACTCAGCTTGTGGTGCTCACGGTGGCAAAAAAGTACAACTGAATAACTCAACAACAGTCTCTTTCCAGAAATCATAACGCAGTTACTCGTGATAATCCACATACCCCATTATGAGCAGTTTCATGTAGGAACTACTTTCTTATTGCATCTCACTGTAAGAAGACACCATTAATGTTTAGATCCCATGAGCCTCTTGACATGCAAATGCTGTTTTAGGGGTTCAACCTGTTTGTTAGAGCTCAAGGATACACACCATCAACAGCCAAACGCATTTTTCAATATTGGTGCAAACAGTTAAGATTCTCCTCACCCTAATCCAGCATTTCCTACTCATGCCCTGACAAACCACCATCAGACAGTGACTACATTACCTAATCTGCTACCACCCACCCTGCATATCCCACCACAAACCAACACGAATCTAATGTTCTAAACTTATCAAAACTCTTTTTCCCTTCAGGAGAACAAATACAATTTCTGGAGAGGGGCTATCATTCATCCCCTGCCTGACTAAATATGACTAGGAGGATCTTCAAAGGGACCTACACCAGTAACCACAGGCGCATCAAAATCCTTGATCACTTCCATCCCCGCTCGCAATTTCAACACACACCTTTAACACACCCTTCCAACTGGGAACCACACACTTCCACAGTTGGACAGGGAAATAAAGAACTGGACAAACAGGCCCTGCGGAGATATCAGCAGATGTCCCAGACAACCTGTCGGGGTCCAAATGCAGGACCTCACGCAACTTACCAATAACCCAAATATTATCAACAAACCTGCTGACAAAGGCTCGAAAGTTGTAGTCATGGACAGGCAGCACTATGTACTGGAAGCCCACAGGCAATTAGCAGATACAAACGCATACAGCACAGCATACAGCACAACACACTGCTACAACTCCAGTTCATTATACAGTCCCTATACCAATAAGAAATTCATCACCATGAAACAACTCCAGACCAGATCACCCACACCCCCTCAGTTCTGTTTACTCACCCACAAGATTCACAAAGACCCACACACCTGGACGGATCCATTTGAAGTTCCTCCAAGCAGACCCATCATCTTCGATTGCAACAGCACTTCTTCTAACATGTCACAATTCATAGATTACTTCTTGGGCCCCCTCTTCACCAGACGTCCCAGTTATCTGAAAGACACATACCGCTTTCTAGACACCATCAGACCTATGGCTGTTCCCACCCAGGCATACCTATTAACAACTGATATAGACAGTTTATATACCAACATCAATACACAATTAGGAATCAAGGTCGTTCAAACCATTTTCATAGATATCTGGACAAAATCAGATCAGACCCGGAACTCATCCAACTGCTACATATCAAATAATGAGTTCTGCTTTAACAATCACTTCCTTCAGGTCAGTGGAGCAGCTATGGGTTAGAGGTATGCACCTTCCTACGCCAACATCTACATGAGTGAGTGGGAGCAGGAAGCCTTGTCCAAATGCAAACTTAAACCCACATTTCACCTCCGCTATCTGGATGACATATGGCCACACAATATCACTCACTTCCAAGAATTCATAAACATTCTGAACAGCCACCATCCCTCCATAAAAGTTAAATACTCCATAGATCCACATCAAGTCAACTTTTTAGATATAACTGCCTTTTTTCAATCCATAAACACCACACACAGGAGGATGCTCACTGAAGTTTACTTCAAGGCCACTGACACGCACTGTTTCATAAAGCTAGTTAACACCCAAAACACACTTTCAAAGGTATAATCAGATTCCACAACATTTCGTCTCAATATTCCAACTTCCAAGAATCCACCTGCATCCTGTTCAAAAGCCTCAGACACAGATGCTACTCAAAACAATTCCTCTGTTCTGTTAAAAACAGCACCTTGACCTGGCTGGAAGCGCCTCTGCCTCCAGCACCCCCTACATCCCCAGAAATCCCTACCCCTACCCGAAACAGGGTTTGTATCCCTACCCAGCCCTCATTCGTGCTGGAAGTGGGGGCCAACCCAGCCCCCCAGAGGATGACGCACCCGACAAGTCACATTTAATACCCCTCATCTCAATATTTTAAGATAATAGATCTTCATCGCACCATAAAAAAATCATTTCACTCACATTTAGTCACACAGTTATCTCACCCTTTAGGAAGAACTGCAACCTCAAAAACCTCGTCTGGTCCACCTACACCGAAAATAAACAACCACTCCAGACACAAGTATTACTATAAGAACAGAAGATTCACCCACAATCCATACAGCAATGCTGCCTTGCCCTCTCTTGGTTACTTCTCACTTAACAGTAGCAACATTGTTTACATAATCACATGCACACTCTGTCATAAACATCACACTAGGGATACAAAAGATTTAATACTAACCACACTAAAACAGCACCTTTACAACACTGTGGAAGGCAGACTTCAAACTCCCCTGGTGAGACATTTCCAACAACACTCCACTAACCACCTCATTATGTCATGTTTGGAGTCCGACGACCGCTGGACCAGTCGGCAGAGGAAAAGGGCAGAAAAGTTATAGATTACAAAACTTGTTACCACTACACCAAGAGGGCTTAATGACCAACCATAACCCTTTTTTTTTGTCTTTTTTCCCTCAGATACAGCTACAGGCCAGTGATAACCATGACTTTTTTCTTCCTTCTCCAGCCTTTCAGTATGTACCACAACCTTTAGCTGTCCCTAACCCCAACCCCTGCCCCCCAACCCCACCTCCCTTCCCTGACTCTAAACCTTAACTCTAACCAACTGCACCCTGGTGCAACTTGGTTCTTATTCCAATAACCCACAAAAGCTTTAGAATGCCTTACTGTTTCCATGTACTTGTTCCTCTTGAAATTCATGTTGAGTAGGGCGTTCAAAATAACTGCTGTGAGGTGGTACCAGATAATATCTCATGCAGGTAGCAGCCAAAAAAACTGTTCCCTCAAATCCTGTACCTCTCAGCTCCCTGGTCCATGTGTTCGTCAGACTCCTGAAGTTTTTGCGCGCATGGATGTGCGGGTTGCTGGGGCTGAGATTCAAACCCTGGTCTCCTATGCGAGGCAACGGGAATGTTGGCATGAGCTATCAAGCCACAGAGTGGAAGGAGGTATAATCTTAACAATAGGTAATCCTCACTTCCACCTATCTCACCAGTCCACCCACACCATATCCTATCATCTCACATTGGTTTCTTGAACATGACAGTGAGTTCACTGTACTCCAGTGGCCTCCATAGTCACCAGATCTCAATTAAATAGAGCACTTTTGGGGTGGTGGAACAGGAGAGTCACATCACAGATGAGCGGCTGACAAATCTGCAGCAACTGCATGATGCTGTTATGTCAATATGGACCAAAATCTCAGAGGAATGTTTCCAGCACCTTGTTAAATCTATGCCATGAATACTTAAGGCAGTTCTGAAGGTAAAAGGGGGTCCAACCTGGTACTAGCAAGGTGTACCTAATAAAGTGGCCGGTGAGTGTATATGCTTTAACACAAACTTTAAGGGACCCTTTTCCTATCACTGACTAAACTGATGACCCCTGACTAAGTGGCATATTTTGTGGTTATCCCATATTATATTCAATGTTTAACAGTAGCAGTAGAGACCAGCTGATAAACTGTGCAATGAACCCAGAGAATGAACACAATAACTGCAGCAAGCTTTCAAATGAATTCTGAGCAGATTATTTCCTGTGAACGTTGCATCAGAGATGAGTTTTCCAGATATTTTTAGGAAGTCTTTAACAATTCTTTGTCTGTGTTATGTATTTTTAAAAATTTGAACAATCATACATACTTAATAAGTTTCTTTTATGACAAACTCACTGTTTTTTTTTCTCTCTGTCGCTTGTCTGTTAAGTTTTCTGTTGTTCTGTTAGCTCTTTGTTTTTTTAAACTGTGTACTTTTCTAATGCATCTCAAGGCTGCTTAGCAGACAGTAGAAGCTCTGTGTATATAATTTGTCTTCAGATCGTGTTCGGATATTTTGTAACTTCATATCTTAAAAAATAATTTAAACTTTGGCTTTACATTTTTTAAAGCTTTCTCACCCTTTGAAATCAAGAAGGCCTATGTTTCCCTGAGAAACTTTGGAACCAGGTTTGGTGAGTAACAGATTACATGTAAAGGGATTACATACACAAAAAAAGGTAACTGATAAAAGAGATGTGATCACATTTTAGTTACATTTAGTAAAACTGGCAATTATTAGCGAGATTATTTTATGATTTATTATGATTATTTATTATTGTATTGCTTTATTTTAAAATATTTTTTTTTTTTAAAGAATGATACACTACATGTGCAGTGTGCACAAATTACAAGACTTGGCATGCCTCAAGAGCAAAAATGCTTCTTTGGGTGGAAATTTAAACATTATTTTGTCTTTAAATCAGAAAAGAGGAAACACATCACAGCACAGTGACAGCTCTGCCTTCAACTGTGAAAATACTGTCATCATCCAAGAACTCAACATCTACTTTACTTTGGTTAGAAAGACCAACTGTTAATGTTATCTACACTGACAAACTGTTAACATTAGTTGTACAGACCAACTGCTGACAATAGCTACATAGACCAACTGCTAATGTTAGCTACACAGACCAACGCAACAACCACTAACATCAGCTACAAAGACGAAGTGCTAACATTAACTACACAGACCAACTGCTAATGTTAGCCACACTGACAAACCACCAATGTTAGCTACACAGACTGACACCTAATGTTACCTGTACAGACCAACCACTTATATTAGCTACAGAGAAATCCAGTCAGCTAGCTAAACTGTCAATACTACTACTGGTCCTACAGGTGAAAAATATGTTGGGACTGTAGGTGGTGATGCTGGTGATGGGATGGTGCTGGGTATAAACAGTCGCTCCAGAATAAGTTTGTGGCAGTTTGCTTGAAGTTTGAGAGTGAAGTGTGAATTATATTGCGTGTCTAAAAGTGCATAATTACCTCTATTAATCTAAACCTGCATTTGTGCATAACAAAGAGCTGGACAAACAATTAAAAAACCTATTGATAAACGCATTGAAAAACATTATAATAGTTAGAAAGATTCCCCATATTTGCTATTGAGATAATCCAATCATTAGATTAGGTTACTGACTATATTTTTTTTAGCAGGTAATTAGTAACTGTAGACAGAATACACTTTTAAAGTAACCCTCCCAACCCTGTTGGCAATGCTTAGTTGGGGTCAGGACCCCCACATTGGAACCCAGTCTTCAAGACTGGTCTACAGCTTACAGAAAATCAGACTGTAGTCTAAACTAAATCCTTGCGTGATGTAGCATAAATGTACAGACACTTATTTGCAGCATACAGCACTTCTAGCCTCCTTCCTGATAATAATGTGAGTCTCCAGTGAGAGAAGTGTGTGAGGAAGAGGATTAAAGCGAAGGAATCGTGATGTGTTCTCAGCGCAGACCATCACAAAGCATCTTCCACCGCACCGGGCAAATGACTCACCGCTTAATTTCCTGACTCTGACCAGGCGACGGACGAGAATCAATCTTTATGCAAAGTTTCCCTGTACTGATCCTAAAAATGACAGCCATTATCCAGATTTACATTTTATCTCCTGCTAAAATAATGACAATAAATCACCGGGGGTGTCACGGCTGTCGATAATTACACAGTGAACGGCCAGTGAGGAGTTTGTCTTGGAGGGGCCTACGATCCGCTAACAGCCGAACGAGGAGGAGAAGATGACAGTGAGAAATGAGGCTGCTTCACATACATGGGAGAGCAAACGGAGCATGCATCATAAATAAGTGATTTCAGTTTGCCCAGCACTAATGTTGCCTCTCTGTCCGTGTTCACTGAAGAATGTTTGTGTGAACGCCGTGCAAAGGAACCTGCTCCTGTTTTCAGCATCTCCCCAAGTACTTCATGTGACAGCAATAGATTACATAAAAGTAATAACTATCATTCAGGTTCACAATATCCATAATTTAGCCTTCATTCACTTTTTATGGGACCATTTCTGGTGACATTTTTGAAACTACAAAGAATAATAACAGGAAATCACAACTTGTAATTTTCTCAGTTGCTTTGTATTTTTAAAAAGGAATGTGTGAAAGGAAAGTAAAATATGGATCTGTCAATACCTCTGTTTCTGATAACATAGAGGCACGGTTCTAAAGGAACTGGAGGCATTTTAAAACCAATGAATCTTTGGTGCTTATTAGAAAATGGTACAGTTATTTAAAGTTATAGTCTCTGGCAGCCACACTTTTAGAAGTAATGGAAACATAGAACCATAAACGGTTCTTCAGCTTGTTCCCATAGGAGAACAATTTTTTGTTTCTGGTAGAACATTTTATAAAGGTTCCACTTGGAGTTCAACCTAAAACCCAACAAAAAGGTTTATACCTTGAACCATCTGTGTAAGGTTTCACCCAGAATTACCAATTAGTGGTTCCACAGAGAACCCTTCTATTGTGTAATGGCTCCACCAAGAACCATCTCTGGGGATTCTATCCAGAATCTTTCCACCTTCTGGGTTCTAGCAAGAATAAATCCAGTGAGTTCTGCTGAGAACATTTTTTATATTACAAGGATTTTTTATTGAAACCAACCCGCGGGGTTCTACAGAGAACTTTTTTAGTATCCCAAGGATTTTGTCTAGAAAACACCCAGGGGGTTCAACCGAAAGCCCTTTTATATTACAAAGAACCCATGACAAAACAGTTTTATCTCTGAAACACACAGAGGGTTATACCAAGAGCCTTTTTATATTATGGTACCCTTGATGAAAGAGTTCCTTGAGGAAGATTCAAAAATCCTTGAAGAACTCTTTGTTCCAAAAGGGGTTTTTGGATGAAAAAGGGTTCTTAATGGAAGCTTTGCTCTTACACAGAACCCTTGGTGAAACCTTTCTTCAACAAAGGGTCCTCCAGAAGCGAATGGTTCGGGATAGAACTTCAGCCCTTCAGGAAGAACCCTTTTGGAACACAATAATTTTAAATATGATGGGATGGAAATTTAATCAGAAGCATCAAGTCCTCTTGAAATGTCTTCCATACACACTTAGAAATATACTAACGAGAGCCATATAGGGTTCTTCAGCTTGTCCCCAAAGGAGAATTGTTTTTTGTTTCCACCTGGAACCCTCTCAGAGGCCTCTACCTAGAACCCAATAAGTAGGTTTACCCATAGAACCATTTGTGACAGGTTTAACTTAGAGCCCTGCATGAGAGGTTCTACAGAGTTAAGTGGTAGAAAAAATGTCCGTCTGCTAGTTATTGTAACGCCCAGTTTATAGCTGCTTTTATCTGGATCAAACAGTCATAACATGCTTTATATAACTTTATGTCTGTGGCAATAGCTAGATTATGTCTTTAAGGTTTCTTGTAATGTTCATTTCAATTGTGGCTAAAGCAGTGTTTGCAGTTTTGTAATATCAGCCTCGAGATTATAGTCTTTTTCTCTCTGACCTTTCCATTTCATTTGTTATTTCAGTTCTTTATCCATTTCATTTGTTTTGGACTCAAACTTCACTCTTTCTGTCTTGATTTCAGTTAATTATTTCCTGCTTCACCTCTGACATGAATGGACCGATCCACTTGAAGAAGTGGAACCTGCTTTGCTACACTGGGGCTCCTCTATAGCAGATATAACACCTGCTAAACATCATCATTTCAGCAACAATGTCCCTCAGTTTCTTAGATTAACATAACATCATATGACAATTTAATTTAAAACAACTGCTTAATGTGTGCTTTGAGTGTTCAACACTATACAAGGAAGCTAACTGTATCTGTGGTTTAGAGGAAGGACTAAAAGGATTTACATTCAAATGTGTCTGCCTCTGATTTGATCTTTTCTCTTTGTAGAAATGTGTGTGATAGTCCACAAGCAGCTCTTGCATCTTCCTTTAGTAGGATCAAGGTAAGAACATCAAGCATTTTCCGGCCATCTGACAGGTTCAAGTGGAAACACACTGCTTGATGTGTTTGTCATTTGCATTGGTTCCCTTTGGACGAAAAGCAGGTGAAATGAAGGTTGAAGACACGTAACGTATCTATGCGGTATTTCTCAATTTGACAGCAGGAGGTTAAGTGGGAATGTGTCACATCCATGGCACTGCACAACATATGTGTACAACCTGTCAGCCCTCCATTACATGTGCCACTGCCTTGGGTCAACATAATAGAAGGTTATGGAATGAAAATTGCTTTTTCTTCAAGCAGGAAACTGTTAGCACTGCTGCCTCTCCCTCAAGACCTCATTATTATGATTATATGCTTTCAACTGTACACATACTGTACATCCAGTTCTTCTTTATGCCATTTTAATATGATTTTATTTTTATTCTGATATTCATGTTCTACTAGGACAGCACGGTGGTGCAGTGATTAGCACTGCTGCCTCACAGCAAGAAGGTCCTGAGCTCGGAGTTTGTGGCTGGGGTAGGGCCTTTCTGTGCTGAGTTTGCATGTTTTCCTCGTGTCTGCGTGGCTTCCTCCTACAGTCCAAAGACATGCAGCATAATGGGTTAATTGGTGACTCTAAATTGCCCGTAGGTGTGAATGTGAGAGTGAGTGTTTGTCTCTATGGGCCCTATCTTACACCCGGCGCAAGGCCACCAAGGCGCAAGCCGCGGCGCAATGGATTTAATATATTCAAGGAGTGTCCAAATCCTCTTTTGCTGTCTCCCCCCGGAGATGCGAGTGATATTTTGTCCTGCCCCGCCCACTGCGCCACCGGCGCAAAGCAGCATACACCTATCAGGTGTGCCCAAGTGCCCTCATTAATTCACCGGCAAGTTTAGGCTGAACATGAAATAAACCAATCAGAAAGCCAGCTCTCATCACGTGTAAGAGGTAGGCGCACCAGCGGCGCAAGCACTGCAAGCATGACGGCGGATTTACAAGGAGGAAATAAAGTGAAAAGATTGACAAAGCGAGGAGACAGATCTCCTGGTTCGAGAAGTGAAAGCGTGAGAGCGCGCAATATATGGAGACACGTCTTCAAAGCAGCTTCATTTGTACATAGTTTATTTTACACCTGCAAAACTATTTCAATAAATGAACCACAAATGTCATGCAAATATGTAACTGGTTAGTTTTACACTAAAGCACCTTGAAATTGTGTTGTATTTTATAATTAGACAAAAAATTAGACACTAATATATGATCGTGAATTGTACATTTTGTATGTTACAGATCATAATTGTTTAATCCTTGTTTTTCTGGATCACAACAAACATGCAGACAAACAGCTGTCATGCTGACTCATCTGATAAAGACGATCTGACAGCCGTGATCGCCTCCCGTGCGCACTTTACAGGTCTGTTTAGATTTATTAGGCTTTATAATCATAAAATAATTTATTTTTCCTTATTAGTTAGTTTATCTTTAATGAAACACGCACGCGCATGGCTATTTAACATTGATTAAAGGTGTTCTGTGATTGTGGAGACGTGTGTGCGCCTCAGCCAAACGCGAGACACACCGCACGCTGTTAACATTAATATTTACACTTTATTGCCGATGGATAATATGTTCAAAGGACACCTTAACAATCGACACTCCTGTGTAAAAAAAGACTGAACGTTAATCAAGGTGTTTTGTGATTGTGGAGCCGTTGCGCAGGTGACTTACAACCAGCGTAAGTGCCGTTTTTGCCATGTCTGCAAGATAGCAAACTCACTTGCGCCGGGTCTGATCCGCCGTGAGCGGGAGGTCTAAACATGCAGGCAAAACGAAGGCGTGGCCCGGCGCGTTTGCTATCGTGTGCTAGGCGCATTGGAGTAATTGCGCATTGCGCTTTAGACCAGCTAAAAGCTGGTCTAAAGCGCCCGGTGTGTTTGGCCGGACACACACACACGTCTTCACAATTACAAAACACCTTGATTTTAGAGTGTGGATTAGTAAAGTGTCATTTAAACATATTTTCTATCAGCAATAAAGTGTAAATATTGAAGTTAAAGGCGTGCGTGTGTCTCGCATTTGGCTGAGGCACACACACGTCTCCACAATCACAGAACACCTTTCATAAGTGTTAAACAGCCGTGCGAGAGTGTGTCTTGTAAGATAAACTCAATAATAAGGAAAAAGAAATTATTTATAATTATAAAGCCTAATAAGTCTAAACAGACCTGTAAAGTGTGCACGGGATCACAGCTGTCAGATCATCTTTATCAGATGAGTGAGCATGACAGCTGTTTGTGTCTGCCTGTTTGTTGTGATCCAGAAAAACAAGGATTAAACACTTATGATCTGTAACATACAAGATACAATATTTGACCGCACAGTCCTGCCCAACCCGGAGAGAAAAGGGTATGTGTGCTTTAAACGGAGCTGGTTGGATATATCAGTGCGTAATTTTGCGCACTTCAGGTGCAGGTGGGAGGTAATGATTAATTATAAAATACAACACAATTTCAAGGTGCTACAATGTAAAACATGACCAGTCTGCATGACATTTGCGGTTCATTTATTGTAATGGTTTTTGCAGGTGTTGATGTAAAATAAACTATTTACACATGTAGCTGCTTTGGAGACGTGTCTCCATATATTGCGCGCTCTTCGCGCTTCCACTTCTCGAACTAGAAGATCTGTCTCCTCGCTTTGAAAATCTTTTCTCTTTGTTTCCTCCTTATGAATCCGCCGTCATGCTTGCGCCGCCGGCGCACCTACCTCTTACAGGCGATGAGAGCTGACTTTCTGATTGGTTTATTGCTTGTTCGGCCTAAACTCGCTGGTGAATTAATGAGGGCACTTGGGCACACCTGATAGGTGTATGCTGCTTTGCGCTGGTGGCGCAGTGGGCGGGGCAGGGCAAAATATCACTCGTACTCCTGGGAGGAGACCGCAAAGGAGGATTTGGACACACCTTGAATAAATTAAATCCATTGCGCTTCAGACCGGCGTAAGATAGGGCTCTAAGGCCCAAGTGGTTTTTACTCCAGTGCGCCGAGCACAAGATAGCAAACGCGCCGGGCCACGCCTTCGTTTTGCCTTCACGTTTAGACCTCCCGCCCACGGCGGATCAGACCCGGCGCAAGTGAGTTTGCTATCTTGCAGACATGGCAAAAACGGCACTTGCGCTGGGTGTAAGATAGCAAAGTCACTTGCGCTGGCGGTGCAAAGGCATTGCGCCAGGTGTAAGATAAGGCCCTATGTGTCAGCCCTGTGATGAACTGTCCAGACTAGGGGTGTACCCCGCCTCTCGCCCAGTGTCAGCTGGGATAGGCTCCAGCCCCCCACGACCCTTCAAGGATAAGCGGTTACGGACAATGAATGAATGAATGAATGATGCTTTATCAAAGGACAACTTCGGAATTTTCAACCTGGGCCCTATTTCCCCATGTGTATGTGTGTGTACGATTGATAGGTTCAACTAGTTTTAAAATTGGTTCAGTATTGAGGGAGGCAGATGCAACCAGCAGCCGTGAGATGAGTTATAACGGTAGATATGAGGGCAAATGCGTCCTGTAAAAGTTTGTGCATTAAAAGTGCTTTTCTTTGCCATAGACCGTCTCAGATCGCCTGTGTAATCTCTGTCAATAGCATGCAAAAGCGTCTCTATTACCCTTCACTTGCTCTGGGCTGTGTGTGACGAAATCTTGTGGGATCTTTGCTTGTTGCCAGAAGAAAACAGTGGACAACAAGTGGGACAGCCATTTTCTTGAGGAAGAGGTGTTTCCGGATTGGATGTCTTCTCTTCTTGGGCTGGCAGTAGTCATCTTGGGAAAAGTGGGCACTGCAGACCCTTTCGCGGCTGCCGGCTGCATCCGCCTCCCTCAAAACTGAACCAATTTTAAAATGAGTTGTACCTATCAATCATACACACACATACACATGAGGAAAGAGGGCCCAGTTTGAAAAATACCAAGTTATCCTTTAACAGTAGTTCTGAAGATACTGTAGATTAGTTTATGATAATGTATTACTTGAAAAGCCAGTCACTACATATTTAGTAGCGTTTTTGTCCCAAGTCAAGATTGACAAGTCCCATTGTTTCCCACTCAAGACAAAGCCCAAGTCCTAAACTTTGGGTTTCAAGTCTTCATAAGTCATAACGCAACAGTGCGTTTCCAGCCTCATTGATTTACAAAGTTACCTAGCCGTTAAGCTAAGTTTAGCAAAGCATTAGCTCACTAACAATGTTAATATTAGCCTCGACTTCTTTGTGCAACTTCAAAAGTTGAACAAAGTTTCAAGTTGCTGTGTCTGTAATTTCGACCTGCAGTTTTGCTGGCATCTCTCTTAGGAATAGGGTGAGAAGCTCAGCCATCTGTTAGGGACTTGGAATAGAGCCGCTGCTCCTTTGCGTAGAAAGGAGCCAGTTGAGGTGGTTTGAGCATCTAGCAAGGATGCTACCTGGTTTCCTCCCAAGGAAGGTGTTCCAGACATCTCCAGCTGGGAGGAGGCCATGAGGCAGACCGAGGACTTGGTGGAGGGATTATATCTCTGCCCTGGTCTGGGAACACTTCGGGGTCCCCCCAGTCAGAGCTGGTTAATGTGGCCGGGGAAAGAGAAGTCTGGGGTCCCCTTCTGCTACCTCCATGACCTGACTTTGGATAAGCAGTTGAGGATGGATGGATGGACATTTTGCATACTGCAATTCGTTTTTTTGCTGATGATCTCATAGTTTTTGCATGTGAACAAAATGAACTTTGGCGTAATTTTTTCTAACTGGAGCTCAGTAACGCAATGTTAGTTCCTCATGGTGCTCACCTTCCTCTTGATTGGATATCATGAGATTGGTTCAAACAATGTGGATCTGGGAAATTAAGTGTTGATTTGCTGACAATGAATAGTGTTAATGTTAGTTGATTCAGGCAATGAAGGTAAATTAATTAATTCCTGTATTCATACTTTTAAATCTTTGGGCTGGGAGGAATGTATCAAGTATTTTCTTGTTAAAGGTTAAAGTCCAAGTGAAATCAGAAGTTATTGGTTTTAAATTCCACATCCATTCAAATCTAAAGTCATCAAATTTGTGACTCCAGTCCACACTTGTGATGCTTGAACATCAAGACAACTTTATATGTGACATGTAAGTAAATATGTGGACACACAAACATCTGTGTCATGTTGAATATGCGATTGTAAAACCATGAGCATCAATGTTCTGCTCTGCTCTTCTGGTTTCAGTATTTCCACCAGACTCTGGAACTTAGACAGAGCAGTGAGTTCCAACACTGACACTGGGTCATCATAACTAACACCTGATGCAGTCTGTGTTCCCGCTCATCTCATAGGTGTTGGATGAGGTTGAGGTCGGTCAAGTTCTTCCACACCAAAACTGTAAAAACTGTTTCTTTTATGAAGCTGGTTTTGTGTGCAGTGGCATTGGCATGTTGAAACATGAAATCATAAGTCTGGTGTTATTTTTAATGTTCTTGCTGCCAGCAAATCATATAAATTGAGCCAAATCAACAATGTGTCCATGACTCCAAGCTGATCTTTAAAAAAACTTCAAAAAAGGATTCAGTCATTGTCTAAAACAGCTGGTTAGTGTAGATTTTAGTAAACATTACTTAAATTATTTTTAATTATTAATATACTTTTCATTAATCCACAGTGAGTGTTTCTGGCAGCAGGATCTTTATGTGAAATTTAGTCAAAATTAACTACATGCATGTGCTCATGGTAGGGCTGCACAATAGGAACAAAATAAAATATTGAATATCAATATCTGTCAACATTGTGACAGTAGAGATGACAATTACTGCTTTCACAAAATATTAACACAGTGAGATTTTTGATAAATAATCATCATTAATGCACATATAATGACTAAGTGGGTAAAGACAAATAATAAAACAGTCTGGTAATTTCAGAAAATTACTTCATTTTACTGTAATGCAGCCTTCAAAATTAGGAATAGACAAAACATATGCCATATCACGATATAACTATATCCAAAATGTAAGACAATATCTAATCTCAATATTGATATAATATCTATTTCTTACCCAGCCCAAGTTCATGGTATTGATCACTGATCACTGAAATGGCACTGAGGAAGAAGACATATCAGGCTTTCGATACAGATAAAATACTTTTTAGTAGAATATATTATACATTGTTACATTATTTGTTTATTGGGTTTATTCTCATATATATAATATGTAATATTTACACATTAAATGCCTAAAAACAACTAGACATTTTGTTGAGTCCTGTACAAACATTATTCCAAATGTTCAAAGCCAGAGAATTCTGTGATTCTTTATTCAAGGTATTGCTGCTTTTAATTTGCTCGTCTGTTGCTATAACTTCTGGGAAAACATGGGATATGTCAGAGATAAAACCGAGTCGATGAATGTGAGCAAACATAATGTGAATAAGACTTTCTATCCATCTGTTTCCATCCAGGTAAGAATACACATACAGCATTTGGCTGTTCACACCTAGCTCCTCTATTTTTGCTATAAAGAGCAGCAAAATCTCTGAAGACCAGGGTTTGAGTCCTGACCCAGTAGACTTTGATTCTGGTCTGGTTTGAAACTAAATACATTGTTAGCCTTAGCTGACTTATTCTCAGTTGCTGTTTGGTTAGGTTAGGTTTAGGCTACAAAACTACTTTGTTGGATTTAGGAAAAGATTATGGTTGGTCACTGCCAATGTGGCTATTCCTCCCAAGTGCAAATATCATAGTTGGCTTTTGACACGTGGGTGCTAATAGCATCTGCCAACTTTAATACATCAGCTCATCTGTGAACAGGATTCCTGCCTTAGTAACTAGTCGATTTTCATTGGCAATTGTGCTTTTTTAACAAAAACAATTCCCATGAACCCATGCTACTTCATGATGTCATCAAACTAGTCTTTTGTAATTATTTTGATGTGAGAGACCCTTAGTGTCAGAAATTAAATTATGAACTGTGTGTTTAACATCAATTATTTTAAGTTAAAAATTTCCATTAGAAGGAAAATAGAAAAGTTGTTTTGTGATTGGCTATACCTTCAATCAAATGGAACTACTCAAGAAGACTTGAGGTTATTTTCTACACATTTTCACCAATTTACTGTTGGTTTGGCTCTGCACGTGGGATTTGGGTTTAAAAAAGGGAGAAACATAGACCAACCAACTTTAAAAATGATGCCATTGAACACAGAGAACACCAGGAACTGAGTGCACCAGCTGGGCGTAAAAAAGGAGGTCTTAACTCTTACGCCAGGACTTAACTACGTCCGACGTTGTGATTGGAATTTACACCGAGTGCACCAAGCCGGACTCACCACGTCGTAGCTGCGCCTGGTCTTACAATGCGCGTTCACTGTGAGTACACGCGAAATGTTGATTGTTGCCAAGCAACACACTTCTACGGCGAGCATTATCTGCATTTATCATGTCTCCCGCAGTATTTTGAAAAGCTCCGTTGGCATAAAACTGAGTGCAGTCAGCACCTGCACGGTGAGGGACAGCGCCGCGTCTCTGACCGACAGAGCTGCAGCTGAGGGAGAGCACTTTAATTCAAAAAGCGTTCTCTGCTAAAATGAAATCTTTATCACTTTCTGAATGTCGAGGGATTTGTCCTGTCATGGATGACACTTTCTCTTCTGAATGGCCTCTCGTTAATCATCCTGTAAACAAGGTGCGTTGCTATCCCTCTTTCTCTTTTCTGGCTCTGTGATTCCATTAAAATTACCGTGGATACAAGTCTGAGTTTCCAACTTACGCCTGCTCCACACTAGGCGTAAAAGTTACACCCAGGCTGAACACACACAGGGCTTAAGTCTAACTGGTGCACTCGTCTTAACCTTAAACTGGTCATAATTTCCGTTCTAAGTCGGACGTAACATTACACCCAGGCGTACGCCCAGCTGGTGCACTTGGGTCCAGGGTCTTTCAGAATTGTTCATTATCAATGCTCTCTTAAACAGGGTTGAACTGCATATGTCACATTTTTGCTATTCTGAATCCCCAGCAGCTGTTCAACACTAAATTATTCACATCTCTCAGTGTGTGATTTCACTTGACACAACATATAGCACACACCACATCATTCTGTCATCATCTGCAGTGATGCATGCTCTTCCTCCATACTGCAGAGATGACTCAGTTCACATTTGAAGTACATATCTCCAGTAACTGCATCAACATTTATTCAAATGCTGTCCTTGGGCTATGCTTTTCAGAAGAATGAACGCTTACTTACTTAGAATGAGGAGCTTCATATAATGCAAGTCAGTGGCATAGAAGTACAATATTTTGTCCAGTGCAGAAATGATTTCACATCCACAGTGGATATAAGGCTCCATTTAACTCGTAGGTCTCTGTATCAAAAGGACTGCAGATTTAAGTGTTGTGATGTGATTAATTCACAGCCACACACAACAGCAAGGTCAAATCCAGAATGACAGAAGTCCATCACAGTAGCTGAGCAGAATCCACACTGCTACTGGCAGAAACACAAAGAGCAACAGTCCATGCAACCCATGCAGATAGGTTTAGTGATGTCTGGACACACAAATCTGATTGAATCACTTGCAAATGTCAGTGTGGACAGTCTGTCTGAAAGATATGATCTGAGAAACAAATCTGATTTGCCTGCAGCTTGAACAAACCCTCTTTCAAGAAGTCAAGTGTGGACAACTGTGCCATGTGAGAGGCAGTCAGATGATGTTGTACAGTTGACATTGCTGCAGTTGTTTCTGGTGTATCTGCTGTAACTTGGGTTGCAGCTTGCAGGTGAGTCCTAAGATTTGTTGAGGGTGTAGCTGCTTTTTACAAAGTCTTATCTCTGTTGGTATTTTGCCATTAACCGTCCATCTGTCCGTCCGTCTGTCCTCCATCCATCCATCCATCCATCTTCTTCCACTTATCTGGGGTCACGTTGCAGTGGCAGCAGTCTGAGCAGGGCATTCCAGACTCCCCTCCCCCCCACACCACTTTCCAGCTCCTCCTGGGGGACCCTGAGGTGTTACCAGGCCAGATGAGATATGTAATCCCTCCAGCGAGGGGGTTTCCTCTCAGTGGAAAGTGTCCAGGAGGGGTCCAGGAGGCACCCCAATCAGATGCCCTGACTGCTGGAGTCCCCTCCAGAATACCAAGCTCCTCACCTTATCTCTGTGGATGAGCCCAGCCACCCTGTGGAGTAAACTCACTTTGGCCACTTGTAACTACAGTCTTATTCTTTCGTTCACTACCCACAGCTCATGATCAAAGGGTTAGGATTGGAATGTCAATAGACTGGTAAATCAAAAGCTTTGCCTTTGGGCACAGCTCCCTCTTCACCATGACGGTCCTTCACCATGCGTGTCACTCGTGAACAAGACCCCAAGATACTTGAATTCCTTCACTTGGGGCAGCAATTCACTCCCCACCTGGAGGGAGAAATCCACAGTTTTCTGTCAGAGACTTGGAGGTGCTGACACTAATCCTGGCTGCTTCACACTTGCCTGAAAACTGCCCCAGTGCATGCTGAAGGTCACGGTCTGAGGAAGCCAATAGAACCACATCATCTGCAAAAATCAATGAGCGTGCAGTGTGCAACCCAAACTACTGCCACACACCGCTTCTTAGATGTTTGGCATCATGATTAATTGGTCAACAGGGCATTGCGCCTCCATTTCATTGATTAGCTTAGTTTACTGATCAGGTTAAATGAACAATTTGGAAATTTAAGAGAGCCCTCTGCTGGCAACAGGCAAACTACTTCAAACACTTTGTTGCACTTATATATCTGGGGTCTAATGGACCCAAAACATAGGTAACAACAGTAGTAGTGTAGTTATGTAAGCTATGTACACTGTTTGTTTTTTGTCTGTGAATGACATTTTCATTTAAAAAAAGCAAAAACAAATATTAAAAATATTAAATTTAAATATAAAACACATATTACTTTATTTGCTGTAATAACAGTGATTATGTTTATTCATTGCTGCCCCTTTTCTAAATGTGTCCAAAGTCCAGTTTATGTCCAAGTAACATAACACACAGAGAAATGTTGTGAAAATATACATATATTAAGCAAAAAACAAGAACAAAATGCTTTATGAGGGGGAAAAAAGAAATAATTTAGTGCTTCATTTAAATCAGACTGGAGAAGCTTGTGGTGACAAGAATGCAAACCAAATAATTTCTTTTTGTCAAATAAGATAAGATAAGATAAGATATTCCTTTATTAGTCCCACAGTGGGGAAATTCCAGCATTACAGCAGCAAAGTGGAAGGCAAAAATAGAGCATCAGTAAAAAAGAAAGACAATAAATAGCGAACAAGCAATATAAACAAGGAATATAGAAAAATATGAACAATTTAAACAATGGGAAATACAGAAACTAGCAACCTAGTACGGGAAAAATATCGGATATGAGAATAGTAACAATATATAGTGTTTCCAAGATTACACCATGGCACAGAGGAGATACCAATATTGCACATAGGAATTAGAGATTTGCCAGATACTGATATAGATATTGCACATAGGATGAAAGTACCCCTGACTGGAGTATTAATATTGCACATAGGAATAATAATACACCTGATTGAAAGATTGACATATTGCACCTTTAAGTTGAAATTCACCTGAGCTAAATAATTCACAGTATAAGTGAACATAGTGCATTGTAGTGCATTCAGTGCAGTCTTGGTGAGTGTGTGGGTGTGTGGTCTACTGGGAGCACTGCTGGTTGTATAGTCTGACAGCTGCAGGAAGGAAGGACCTGCGATAGCGTTCCTTCACACACTTTGGGTGAAGCAGTCTGTCGCTGAAGGAGCTCTCCAGTGCTGTTAAAGTGTCCTGCAGGGGGTGGGAGTCGTTCCCAATCATGGATGACAGCTTAGCCATCATCCTCCTCTCTCCCACCACCTCCACAGGGTCAAGGGGGCATCCTAGGACAGAGCTGGCCTTCTTGATTAGTTTGTCAAGTCTCTTCCTGTCAGCCGCCGAGATGCTGCTCCCCAGCAGACCACTCCATAAAAGATGGCTGATGCCACCACAGTGTCATAAAAGGTCTTCAGGAGTGCCCCCTGCACTCCAAAAGACCTCAGTCTCCTGAGCAGATAGAGTCTGCTCTGGCCCTTCTTGTAAAGTGCAGTTGTGTTGTGAGTCCAGTCCAGTTTATTGTTCAGGTGAACACCCAGGTACTTATAAGATGTCACCATCTCGATGTCCGTTCCTTGGATGTTCACCGGTGTCGGAGGGCAGAGTGTTCGTCTGCGGAAGTCCACCACCAGTTCTTTGGTTTTCCCGCGTTGATCTGGAGGCAGTTCCACTGGCACCAGTCCACAAAGTCCTGCGTCAGTTCTCTGTACTCACTGTCGTCCCCATCCGTGATGAGGCCGACGATTGCAGAGTCATCTGAGAACTTCTGCAGGTGACAGGTGGGTGTGTTGTATGAGAAGTCTGCAGTGTAGAGGGTGAAGAGGAACGGAGCCAGGACCGTTCCCTGCGGGGCCCCCGTGCTGCAGACGACCGTGTCGGACACACAGTCCCGGGTCCTCACATACTGTGGACGGTTGGTGAGATAGTCCAAAATCCAGTGTGTGAGGTGATGGTCCACCCCGGTGTGCTCCAGCTTGTCCCTCAGAAGTGCAGGCTGTATTGTGTTGAAAGCACTGGAGAAATCAAAAAAACATGATCCTCACAGTACTCCCAGGTTTCTCCAGGTGAGAGAGAGCTCGGTGTTGGAGGAGGAGACATTCTGAAAAGTAATGAAATTTTAAAAATATTCTTGTTGAAACACAAAATTCTATCATTTTAGGTACAACACCATCCGAGCTAACTCCAGAGATAGACCATACCTATAGTATGTATTAATGATTTAAATTTGCAGCTATGAAACAAAAAATCTAGGCTGTTAAAACCGACTTCACCTTCTTGTTGGAAATGTAAGGTAACGGAAAGCTGAATTTTAGGAATCCATAATCAAATATCAGGAATATGATATAATATAATGAATGTAATATAAATGAATTTGTGGTTAAAATCAGGTTGAATTCAAGTTGTTGAAACAACCTGAAAAAGTTATCTTTTTAACTTTTACTTTCAACCAAATTTAGATGTAAATGTAGAAGGACAGCCTTTTTAGAAATATTTTCAACTACTTGAAAAAGACAATGAACTTAAAATATATGTGATGAATTCCTGGTTGAAATTGTCTTTTCACTTTTCACTTTTCAACCAAACCTCAGCATTGTTTAGACATCAGTCAAAGTCTTTTCACTGTCTCTCATTACCTGTTTGTCCTGGGTGGGAACTGTTGTTGATTATGACGTCCACAAGACAAGGAAAAAGTTGTTGTGTGATCAATCAATTTCTTTCTTAATTTCTTCATCACTGCCAAAAAAGCTGCAATTTTGTCTTTGACAGTGCCCCTGAAGGCTTTTGACCCTCAGTGGTGAAGTGTGTATTCTACACATTCAGTCAAAACACAAGGGTGAAGTCAACATGGAAGTCAGAACAGAAAAGAGAAAGATTGTGAAAATATATGTTAAACAAATCAAAGACAGAAAAGAAAAATTAAAGAAAATACAAAATGTTTTATTAGGGTGAAAACAGGCTAATTTAATCATATCTATAAGACATAGTACTCCCTATCATACTCTCAAATTTAGATGTATAAAAATGTCTATTTTAGATGTCCTTTCAACAACCTAAAAAAGAAGATAAATTTAATATAAGATAATGAATACATGGTTGAAATTGAAAAAACTGAAAAGTAAATGATTTCAACTTTCACCTATAACCAAATTGAGATGTAGAAAGAATGAATTCATGGCTGAAATTAGTTTAAATTTAATTTTTTGAAACAACCTAAAAAAAAGTATTTTCAACTTTCACTCATAACCAAATTTAGATGAAGAAAGATGTCTATTTTAATCATCTTTACAACGACCTGAAAAAGATGTAATAATCATGAATTCCTGGTTGAAATTAGGTTAAATTTAAGTTCTGAAGTCCTGAAAAAGAGATGCCTTTTCAACTTTTACTTAGAATGAATCTAGACATAGATGGACGATTTTTATCAATGAGCTGAAGAAGATGATTAATAGATATATAATAATAAAATTACTGTCAAAATTAGGTTTCACTTTTCAGCCAAATTACAACACTGTCTAGACGTCTGGCATAGTCATCTTTTCAATGTATTTTCATTGTCTTTTCAGTGTTTGTTTTTTGATTATAAGGTGAAGAAAAAAGTACGCTGTTTGAGCAATCAAATTTAGTTTCTTCATGGGTGCCAAAAAAGATGTGAAGTTTTGACCCCCAGCTGTGAAGCATGTATTCTACACAGTCTAAGACTTTGAGAATCAGAGTAGATCTCATTCGAACAGCAGCTCCTTCATCTCACAATCTTTCCCAAGCTGTTTTTTTCTCCCGACTAATTCTCGGGAGAGCAGCTGCCAAGGTCAAACCTCCAGCCCGCTCCATCCATATTTGCCACAAGAGGCAGCTGTCCACACCCATGTTTCTGCACACACACTCACACACTCCTGCACCTCACCTCCCAGGTGAGTGTCAGACCCTGCTAGCATGTCATGAGAAGCGACATAAATCAGCTCAGCCTCATAGCTCATCAGGCCTTGGTCTAGATTAACAGGTGCAGCCAGGCAAGCAGTTTCTGCTCCGCATGGGGAAAAGATGGAAGGCTGGAGGAGTTTCAAACTAGTGAAAATAGGACAGTGTTTAACACCAATTATACCTGCTGAATTTACAAAACAGATGGAGAAGAACAAGGAAGAGAAGAGGAAGATTAAACTCTGAAAATCAAATGCATGTAAAGACATTCAGGAAACTATGTGAGAAAGGGATTACAACACTAACAATGATAGCCTAGCAACAGTAATGACAGCAGGAGCAGTATTAGTTGTAGGAACTGAAGGATGTTTAACCAGGGCTGGGCAGGGCGGAGCCAGACTAAACCGTGGTGGTGGACCTTAATTTGGTCAAACTTGGACTCAAATACAGGAGATCAATTGTAATCTAGTAGTTAGTTCCCTCTAATAGGTGATGATCGGAGACGTCATCTAGTAAAGACAATGATTTGAGTTCTTAGAGCAGAAACCTAATCTCTAAACCTAATCTGGATATTAAAACCTGCTAAAATCAAATTGAAAACGCCCACAGAGGAAAGTGACCTAACTGCCAGGGTGCTTTTGGTGCTGCAGGATGAACCAAATCCTGGCTCAGGGTGTCAAGTCAAGTCAATTTTATGTATATAGCCCAATATCACAAATCTGCCTCGAGGGGCTCTTCACCATCTAATGCCAAGCCCATCAGAGCCCAGGAAATGTGTTGATCAATGTAGCCAGCAGGATAGTGGCTCAAAAAATCAGATTCTGCAAAGTAGTGTTTAAAGTCGAATCAACTAGCTCTGAAATTGGATTGCACAGGAGCACCGGGTCTGCAGCGGCAGGAGTTGCAACAGTTAGGCTGTGGCTTGTAGGAGGCTTCCAATGGTAAGAATGGAGAGTAACGTAAAAGTAGTATAATCAGTAAGGTATTACCCTACACAGAGAGTAATACTGTAAAGTAACTTGTTACTTTCAAATGAAAGTATTTAGTAATACGTAATATATTACATTTTGAAAGTAACTTGCCCAGCAATGCCTATTAAACAGGCGATGCTGCTGAAGGTGCTGACTGCAGATACTGGTGGTAATGCCAAATATTCAAATAAGAACTTTTAGGGCTGAAGGGGAGATCAGTGATCAGCAAACCATCTTATGTTTGTAGCTAACATTAGCAGCTGGTCTGTGTAGCCTAAATTAGTGGTTTGTCTGTGTAGCTAATGTTAGTGCTTGGTTTTCCCTGTAAATGTGTCTCAAATGCTGAGACAAGATAATGGCAAAATTTCCACCTAATTAAAGCATTTTGTCAAGAGATAATGAACTGGCAACTGGTTTCACTGAGACCAGAGTCGTGTTGTGACACTTGTGAAGTCTTGTAATGTGTGTGCACTGCACATTGTAGTCGTTATCTTAATATGTATTTTAAAATTGTAATCCTGCTAATAATCCCCATTTTTACTAAATGTAACTGTAATCTGATTATGTCTTAATTTTATTTTTAAAGTATTAGAATACAGTTCCTTTTTTGTATTATAATTACATTACATGTAATCTGTTACTCCCCATGCCTGGTACTAATATTACTAGCAGTGGTAGTAAAAGTAGTAGTAGACATGTAGTAGTAGGAGGAGTAGTAATACACAGCAGCAGTAATAGTGGTAGTAGCATTCTGACTTGATATGATTTCCCATTTGAACTGTACTGTAGCAGATAACCACTGTAGCTTTCTCCTGTAGTGTCAGGTTGAATAATTACTTCACATTAAGTATCACATTAACAGTGCTGTGTGTCCTCATTCTGACACTGTGACAGGCAGAGATGGAGCTTATCTGGCTGGCATGAGGGGCTCTCTGTCAGTCATCTGGCCCTCTGTGTACAGGGTGCAACAGGCCTGCCTCTGATTGGCTCAGTGTCAACATCACCTCTTCGCACCGCCTGCAAACACGTTTAACCTCGTGCCACTCTGGGCTGTGTTATTGATATGGCTTCACCTGACCCTGGTTTGTAGTAAGACTGTTTGTCAGTCACTGAGAGCTGCCGGCTCATAACACTGTGGGAGCGTACAGTAAGGAGAATCTAATGGTTCTCTTCACTCTTCATTGATAATCTGGAGCTTTTAATTGCATTCAATGATTATTGTCCTTTTTACATAACTTTTATTAGTGAGATTCATGTCAGCAGAAATCATGAAGTCTTTCCTTATTCATAATATAAACAAAAACAAAGAAAGGAAAAAAGTAAGATAAAGAGAAAAAGAAAGAAAGCAAGATGGAAAGAACAAAAGAAAGAAAAAGAGAGAAAGAAGGACCAAACTAAAAAAGAATGAAGGAAAGAATGATTTTGTGCATCAAATTTTATTCTGTTTACTTTGATTTTTGAAAGAAAGAAAGAAAGACAGAAGGATGGAAAGAAAAATGAAAGAAGGGAAGAAAGAAAAATTCTGTGCTTCACATTTTATTTAGACATTAGTTAATGGATTTTTACCTTCTGAGGAAGAGTAATGGATGTGGACATGTTGCCTTGATGTTCACATGAGTACACTCGATTTATCTGGCCTGCTGAGCAGCACTTTGTAACCTGGATGAACTGTGGTATTAATTGTAGTTCAGGGAGTGCACGGTGCATCTGTGGCATCCTCAACTGTCCGTGTGTGTCCATTAGGGTGTAATCCGGCCTTAAACAGTAGACTAAAATATACCAGATTTATCACTAAACTTTCTTTGGAAGGCCAGGAAAGCATTACCTTGCAAGGCAGCTGGATTTACAAGATGACACGGGTGTGGTTGTAGGTGTGATGACAGCAAGAAGTGTCCATGGAAGCAATTTGTTTCAAACAAACAATGGCGGCTCTTGAAGAGGTTAGCGTAGATAGTGTGATAGCATCAGTTATATCAGAACTGGAGAGTATCAACACTGATGGCTTTTGTCTAAGGAAAAGATGTTTACACTCTTCTACTGACTGACTGAAGTTTTCCAACAGCCAGTCACAGCACAGGGTAATTTTCTAACAGCCAACCACAATACAAAGGGATGTTCCAACAGCCAATCACAGCACAGGGGAGTTTTCCAACAGCCAATCATAGCACAGATGTTTTTTGCGACAGCCAGTCACAGTACAGGGGGATTTTCCGACAGCCAATCGCATGACAGGAGAACTTTCTGGCATCCAATCACAGCACAGCAGGGCGGGGTTTTACAACAGCCAATTACAGCACAAGGGAGTTTTCCAACAGCCAATCACAATACAGGGAGTTTTCCACCAGCCAATCACAATACAGGGAGTATTTCCAACAGCCAATCACAGAGAGAGGGATTTTCCAACAGCATCAATCAGGGGATTTCAACAGCCAATCACAGCAGAGAGGGATTTTCCAACAGCCAATCAAAATACAGGGGGATTTTACAACAACCAACCACAGTACAGGGGGGATTTCAACAGCCAATCACAGTACAGAGGAGTTTTCTAACAACCAACGACAGTACAGGGGAGATTTTACAACAGCCAATCACAATACAGTGGGATTTTTCAACAGCCAATCACAATACAGGAGGATTTTCCAACAGCCAATCACAATACAAGGGGGTTTTCAAACAGCCAATGACAATACAGGGGACTTTTCCAAAAGCCAAACACAAGAGAGGGGAATTTTACAACAACCAAACACAATATGGGGAGATTTTCCAACAGCCAATCACAGTGCAGAGGAGTTTTCTAACAACCAATGACAGTACAGGGGAGATTTTACAACAGCCAATCACAATACAGTGGGATTTTTCAACAGCCAATCACAATACAGGAGGATTTTCCAACAGCCAATCACAATACAAGGGTGGTTTCAAACAGCCAATGACAATACAGGGGACTTTTCCAAAAGCCAAACACAAGAGAGGGGAATTTTACAACAACCAAACACAATATGGGGAGATTTTCCAACAGCCAATCACGATACAGTGGGATTTTTCAACAGCCTATCACAGCACTGGGGAGTTTTCTAACAGCCAGTCACAGTAGAGGGGAGTTTTCCAACAGCCAATCACAATACAGGGGGATTTTCCAACAACTAATCACAACGCAAGGGAGTTTTCCAACAGCCTATCACAGTACTGGGGAGGTTTTCAAACAGCCAATCACAGTACAGGGCAGTTTTCCAACAGCCAATCACAGCAGGGAGGGATTTTCCAACAGTCAATCACAATCCAGGGGGATTTTTCAACAGCCAATCACAGCAGAGGGGAGTTTTCCAACAGCCAATCACAGCACAGATTTTTTTTGGGACAGCGAATCACAATATAGGGGGAATTTTCAACAGCAAATCACAATACATGTGGATTTTCCAACAGCCTATCACAGTACTGGGGAGTTTTCAAACAGCCAATCACAGTACAGGGCAGTTTTCCAACAGCCAATCACAGCAGGGAGGGATTTTCCAACAGTCAGTCACAATCCAGGGGGATTTTTCAACAGCCAATCACAGCAGAGGGGAGTTTTCCAACAGCCAATCACAGCACAGATTTTTTTTGGGACAGCCAATCACAATATAGGGGGAATTTTCAACAGCAAATCACAATACATGTGGATTTTCCAACAGCCAAACACAATGCAGGGGGATTTTCCAACAGCCAATGACAATACAGGGGACTTTTCCAACAGCCAATCACGACAGAGGGGAATTTTCCAATAGCCAATAACAATCAAGGGGGATTTCCCAACAGCCAATCACAGTACAGGGGAGTTTTCCAACAGCCAATCACAACACAGATGTTCCGTGTGACAGCCAGTCACAATACAGGGGGAATTTTCCAACAGCAAACAAAAATACAGGGGAGTTTTCCAACAGCCAATCACAGCACAACTGGGGAGTTTTCAACTGTGGAGATTTCTAACAGCCAATCACAGTACAGGGAAGTTTTCCAATAGCCAATCACAATACAGGGGAGTTTTCCAACAGCCAATCACAATACAGGGGGATTTTCCAACAGCCAATCACAATCCAGGTGGAGTATTTCAACAGCCAATCAAAGCAGAGAGGGATTGTTTTTTGAGATGTTTTTTGAGACAGCAAATCACAATATAGGGGGAATTTTCAACAACAAATCACAATACACGTGGATTTTCCAACAGCCAAACACAATGCAGGGGGATTTTCCAACAGCCAACCACAATACAAGGGGGTTTTCCAACAGCCAATCACAGTACAGGGGAGTTTTCCAACAGCCAATCAAAACACAGGGGGATTTTCCAACAGCCAATCACAATACAGGGGACTTTTCCAACAGCCAATCACAACAGAGGGGGATTTTCCAATAGCCAATAACAATCAAGGGGGATTTCCCAACAGCCAAATACAGTACAGGGGAGTTTTCCAACAGCCAATCACAGTACAGGGGAGTTTTCTAAGAACCAATAACAATTAAGGGGGATTTCCCAACAGCCAATCACAATACGGGGGATTTTCCAACAGCCAATCACAATACAGGGGTGTTTTCCAACAGCCAATCACAGTACAGGGTAGTTTTCTAAGAACCAATAACAATTAAGGGGGATTTCCCAACAGCCAATCACAATGCAGGGGGATTTTCCAATAGCCAATCACAATACAGGGGGATTTTCCAACAGCCAATCACAATCCAGGTGGAGTTTTCAACAACCAATGAGAGCATAAGGGAATTTTCTAACAGCCAATCACAGTACAGGGTAGTTTTCCAACAGCCAATCACAGTACAGGGGAGTTTTCCAGCAGCCAATCAAAATACAGGGGGATTTTCCAACAGCCAATCACATTACAGGGGGATTTTCCAACAGCCAATCACAATACAGGACTTTTCCAACAGCCAATCACAACAGGGGAATTTTCTAATAGCCAATAACAATCAAAGGGGATTTCCCAACAGCCAATCACAGTACAGGGGAGTTTTCCAACAGCCAATCACAGTACAGGGGAGTTTTCTAAGAACCAATAACAATTAAGGGGGATTTCCCAACAGCCAATCACAATGCGGGGGATTTTCCAACAGCCAATCACAATACAAGGGTGTTTTCCAACAGCCAATCACAGCACAGGGGAGTTTTCTAAGAACCAATAACAATTATGGGGGATTTCCCAGCAGCCAATCACAATGCAGGGGCATTTTCCAACAGCCAATCACAATACAGGGGGATTTTCCAACAGCCAATCACAATCCAGGTGGAGTTTTCAACAGCCAATGAGAGCATAAGGGAATTTTCTAACAGCCAATCACAGTACAGGGTAGTTTTCCAACAGCCAATCACAGTACAGGGGAGTTTTCCAGCAGCCAATCAAAATACAGGGGGATTTTCCACAACCAATCACAATACAGGGGACTTTTCCAACAGCCAATAACAATCAAAGGGGATTTCCCAACAGCCAATCACAGTACAGCGGAGTTTTCCAACAGCCAATCACAGTACAGGGGAGTTTTCTAAGAACCAATAACAATTACGGAGGATTTCCCAACAGCCAATCACAATGCGGGGAATTTTCCAACAGCCAATCACAATACAGGGGTGTTTTCCAACAGCCAATCACAGCACAGGGGAGTTTTCTAAGTACCAATAACAATTAAGGGGGATTTCCCAGCAGCCAATCACAATGCAGGGGGATTTTCCAACTGCCAATCACATTACAGGGGGATTTTCCAACAGCCAATCACAATCCAGGTGGGGTTTTCAACAGCCAATGAGAGCATAAGGGAATTTTCCAACAGCCAATCACAATACATGGGGAGTTTTCCATCAGCCACTCAAAATACAGGGGGATTTTCCAACAGCCAATCACAATACAGGGGACTTTTCCAACAGCCAATAACAACAGAGGGGGATTTTCCAATAGCCAATAACAATCAAGGGGGATTTCCCAACAGCCAATCACAGTACAGGGGGGGTTTCCAACAGCCAATCACAGTACAGGGGAGTTTTCTAAGAACCAATATCAATTGAGGGGGATTTCCCAACAGCCAATCACAATGCGGGGGATTTTCCAACAGCCAATCACAATACAGGGGTGTTTTCCAACAGCCAATCACAATACAGGGGACTTTTCCCACAGCCAATCACAGTACAGGGGAGTTTTCCAGCAGCCAATCAAAATACAGGGGGATTTTCCAACAGCCAATCACAATACAGGGGACTTTTCCAACAGCCAATCACAACAGGGGGATTTTCCAATAGCCAATAACAATCAAGGGGGATTTCCCAACAGCCAATCACAGTACAGGGGAGTTTTCTAAGGACCAATAACAATTAAGGGAGATTTCTAACAGCCAATCACAATACAGGGGAGTTTTCCAACAGCCAATCACAATACAGGGGACTTTTCCAACAGCCAATCACAACAGAGGGGGATTTTCCAATAGCCAATAACAATCAAGGGGGATTTCCCAACAGCCAATCACAATACAGGGGACTTTTCCCACAGCCAATCACAGTACAGGGGAGTTTTCCAGCAGCCAATCAAAATACAGGGGGATTTTCCAACAGCCAATCACAATACAGGGGACTTTTCCAACAGCCAATCACAACAGGGGGATTTTCCAATAGCCAATAACAATCAAGGGGGATTTCCCAACAGCCAATCACAGTACAGGGGAGTTTTCTAAGGACCAATAACAATTAAGGGAGATTTCTAACAGCCAATCACAATACAGGGGAGTTTTCCAACAGCCAATCACAATACAGGGGACTTTTCCAACAGCCAATCACAACAGAGGGGGATTTTCCAATAGCCAATAACAATCAAGGGGGATTTCCCAACAGCCAATCACAGTACAGGGGAGTTTTCCAACAGCCAATCACAGCAGAGAGGGATTTTACAATAGCCAACCACAGCACAGGGGGAGATTTCTAAGTTAAAGGGATTTTCCAACAGCCAATGTCAGACTTGGCTCAACTCTCTGACAAACAAACGCAAGAGGGGATGCAACTGCAAATGATATTTATTTAACAACGTAATCAACAGAACCTAAGGCTAACGAAATACAACAATCTATGTCTGTAGTGTGGAATGTCAGTAGTGGGTGCGGGTGCATGGCTGTGTGTGTGTGTTGGGTGCAAACTAAAATGAGAAGGGACGACAGGTGCGCTGCAGGGTCAAACCGGGAATGGGAAGCCAAGAGAGAGAACGGGCAGATTCCACAGGTGCTTATAGCCGCAGCCCCGCCCACTAAGACACACACCGGAGGTCCATGATCAATCACGCTCTGAAACAGAAAGGAGAGAGGGCCAGCAAGACGCCACATACACACACACACACAATCCAAACAACCCCACTCCACTTGGGGGTTGTCACACCCCCCCCCCTTAAGACGGGACCCCCAAAGGGGACCCGTCACAACCAACCTACAACTAACATCTAGGAGCAGCTGGGCCAGTTACAACCTAACATCTCACCATAACACCCATACATGAAACAACATGAATAATTCCCCTCCCAAAACCCAACCTTAACTCACCGCCTCGCCCCAATACTCCGCAACCTGGTACCGGGGAAGCCTATTTAAGAGAGTGGGAGACAAGGGAAGAGCAGGAGAGTAGAGGCAGGGATAAAATTACATGTCAAAGCATACAATAGACAACACACAACACTCGACCCAATACCCCAACCTATACTCTACGGCAGAGGCGCCCTCGACAAAGCATCTGCCAAGACATTATCTGCCCTTTAATATGACGTATTTCCAAATCGTAACCCTGCAAAAAGAGAGACCACCTGACCAGCCTCTGGTTTGGAGATTTCAGGGTGCCCAGGAACGTCAAAGGATTGTGGTCTGTATAAACAATAAGAGGTGCCGTCCCCCCCACGTACACCTCAAAGTGCTGCAAGGCCAAAATGAGTGCCAATGCTTCTTTTTCTATGACCGAGTAGTTGGCCTGATGATGGTTAAACTTTCGAGAAAAGAAGCAGACCGGTCTTAACACCCCCTCGTCCCCTCCCTGGAGCAGGACGGCACCGGCCCCGACCTGGCTGGCATCCACCTGCAACACAAACTGTCTGTCAAACCGTGGGGCAGCCAACACAGGACATGAACACAGCAAGGATTTCACATTTTCAAAGGCCTGTTGACACTCGCTAGACCACACAAACTTAGTTCCAGCCTTCAACAATTCAGTCAGAGGAAAGACAACAGTAGAGAAATTCCGACAGAAACTTCTATAGAAACCAACCAAACCCAGAAACCGCTGGAGTTCTTTTTTTGTAGTCGGCTGTGGAAACTCAGACACAGCTAGCACCTTGGCCTGCACAGGAGAAACTTTACCCTGACCCACCACACGGCCCAAGTAAGTAACAGTCGCCCTAGCAAAGGCACATTTGGCCAGGTTAACCGTCAACTGTGCCTCAGCCAACCTCACAAACAACGCTCTTATTCTCTGCAAATGCGAATGCCATGTGTCACTGTATACTACCAAGTCATCCAAGTACACTGAACAGCCCTCCAATCCATACACAACCCGGTTCATAAGCCGCTGAAAAGTGGCCGGGGCGTTCTTTAAGCCAAAGGGCATAACAGTGTAGGAGTAGAGGCCTGAAGGGGTCACAAAAGCAGCAATTTCTCTTGCTCGCTCTGACAAGGGCACCTGCCAATAGCCCTTCAAAAGATCAAACTTGGACACAAATTTAGCAGAACCCACTCTATCTATACAGTCATCCATGCGTGGCAAGGGAAATGAATCGGACTTGGTGACAGAATTAACCTTCCTCATGTCTGTGCAAAACCGCGGAGTGTTATCTGATTTTGGCACCAACACACAAGGCGACGCCCAGCTGGACGCAGACGGAACAGCAATGTTATTCTTAAGCATGTAATCAATCTCGGAGTTCAAATGGCTAAGCTTTTCCGGTCCCATGCGGTAAAACCGCTGTCTGATCGGCTGCGCCTCACCCACATCAATATCATGCTCAATCCAAGTGGTGCGAGATGGAACGTCACCAAAAAGCTGCGGGAACTCACCGATCAGCTCCACCAGCTCGACACGCTGCTCAACGGGAAGGTGCGACAACAAAACATCCAGATTACGCAACGACTCAGAATTTTTCAACCTACCACTCAACAAACTATCATCAGGTTCAGGCACGCCATCAGACTCCTGCGCCACACTACAAGTGTCCACTGCGAGCGCAGGACCCACTTCACCTTTTACGCACTCACCATCCCCAGAGCGCTGATAATATGGTTTCAACAGGTTCACGTGGTACAGCTGAGACGACTTCCTACGACCTGGAGTAGCAACACGATAGTTTAAATCAGAAACTTTTTCAGACACAGTGTATGGACCAGTAAACTTAGCCTGAAATGGCGACGTGACCAGCGGTGTCAGCGCGAGGACCTGGTCCCCAGGACTGAACTCATGGCGCACTGTACCACGGTCAATACTGGGCCTTCATTTTCATCTGAGCCTGCCCCAGCTTTTCTCGCGCCAACACACCTGCCCGAAACAACCTGTGCCGAAAGCCGTTAACAAAATCAATCAGGTTTCGGGGCACCTCGGTAGGAACCAGCCCACCTTTCAGCGCTGCCAACGGCCCGCGCACCGAGTGCCCAAAAACCAACTCGTTCGGGCTGAAGCCCGTACTCTCCTGCACGGCCTCTCGCGCCACCAACATCAACCACGGAAGACCATCCTCCCAGTCTCGGTCCAGCTCTGTACAATATGCGCGCAGCAAGGACTTAAGCGTCTGATGGAAGCGCTCTAATGCACCCTGACTTTGCGCATGATATGGAGTGGACTGGCTGTGGTTCACCCCCAGCATTTTCAACACCTGAGCAAACATATGTGAGCAGAAATTAGACCCCCGATCACTCTGTATGACCTTGGGTATCCCGAACACTGAAATAAACTGTGAAAGTGCTTTAACCACAGACCTAGTCGTGATAGACCGAAGCGGATAAGCCGCCGGGTAGCGAGTACATTGACACATTACAGTTAATAAATACTTACAACCCGACCTAGCACTAGGCAACGGCCCCACACAGTCTATAATCAGATATTCAAAAGGCTCACTCACCACCGAAATGGGCTGCAACGGCGCCGGCTTTACGCGCTGGTTGGGTTTCCCCGTCAGCTGGCACACATGACATGTTCTAATATAGGCAGCCACATCCGTCTTGGCCCGCGGCCAGAAAAAGTGTTTGAGCACATACAGATAGGTTTTACGCACTCCAAAGTGACCACATTCATCATGTGCAGTTCTCAAAACCTGGGAACGAAAATCCCGAGGCACTACCACCTGAAACACAGCGCCCCCACAACATCCTCAACACAAGACAACCATTTACGCACCAAGAGCCCCTCCTGAACAAAGTAGCCCTGTGCAACATCGCCGACCTGGTGAGGCGGCACAACCTGATCCCACAACGAGGACAGCGAAACATCAGATTTTTGCACCTTAATCCACTCATCTCTCGACACCAGTGGAGGCAAGTCAGGCAACGGAACCGGTTCCACTGAGGTCGCAGCCTCCGATGGCACAGACGCACCTTTAGCCTGAGCGCGCGTCACGGCACAAACAGGAAAGACGTCCGGCGCCGAGCTGTCAGACGCCACTTCTAACGGCTCGGACACCACCACAGGTGGCGGGGGACCACCGGGCCAAACCCGTCCTCCACAGATGTCATTGCCCAAAATCATTAACACACCCGGCAAAGGCAACTCAGGCCGCACACCCACAGAAAACACACCTTTAGCCAAATCACAATCCACCATCACAACATGGCGTGGCACGGGGACGTAGCCAAGCTCCATCCCCCTCATCACAATAAAGTCTCCAGACTGCGTCTCAGCAGAAAAAGGAAGTGCCGACTGCACAATAAAAGAATGTCGGGCCCCCGTGTCACGCAACACTCTAATATTAACACGTTCAGCACTGCCCACCAGGGACACCTGCGCGTCTATGATGAAAGGCTCAAACCCCGACCTGTCACTGGCACCAACCTCCACCACCTTTTCCTCCCGTGCACTTGCGCACAACATGGCCGGAGCCGGGGAAGGCGCAACGTTTTTACGCCTTAACAACGGACATTGGTCCTTCCAGTGACCCTCCCCACGGCAGAAATTGCACAGGTTTGAGCGCCCTGGGCGCACCGAGGCTGACGCGCCCGGGCCGGACCTGATTTAGAAAAACGGCCGCGCGTAAAACTGCTGTCATCACCCCCTCGCTCGCGCACCTCAGCAAAACCAGACCTGTGCGTCAACAAGAAATCATCCGCCAACTCGGCCGCTCTAGCTGGCCCTCTTTCATTCAAGTAGGCAGCCACGCGCTGAGGAGCAACGTTTTTAAACTGCTCCATGATGATTAATTGGCACAGCCCGTCAAATGTATCTACTTTTTCCGCTGCGCACCAGCGGTGAAAATGAGTGGTCAAATCGCGTACAAATTCTACACTGGTCTGCTTATCAGACTTCACCCAATGTCTAAACCTCTGGCGATATGCCTCCGGAACGAGTTCGTATGCCTTGAGGACAGCCGACTTCACCGTCTCATAGGTCAGACCCTCCTGAGCGCACACAGCCGAATACGCCTCCTGTGCCTTGCCAGTGAGGACGCACTGCAGCAGGAGGACCCTGTCTCCGTCTGGCCACTGCCTGGCCTCTGACACGCGCTCAAACAATGTGAAAAAAGTGTCGGGATCTCGCTCATTAAACTTAGGCACAAGACGCAGACTGGCAGTCAGGTCTCTGCCCTCACGCCCAGCCACAGACCCCGACTCATATGACGCACCAGACATCCTACTATCGCGGTCCAAAACCCTCAGCTTTGTCCGCTCCAGCTCCAACTGCAGCTGCAACAACTCTCTCTGTTGCTCAAACGAGAGCACCCCAGCCGGCCCCACAGACACCGATGCTGACTCCGACCTCACCGCAGCCGCGGCCGCCGGCTCAGCAGCAGGCTCTTTCTGCAACACACCCTTCTCAAACAACGTCAACAACACAAACATTTTTAATTCATCCTTAAGCATTCCCTCTTGCAACGCAATATCATAGTGCTCAGCAATTTCGACCAACTGATCCTTCTTACACGAGTCCAAAAACACCGCACAAGGCGCTTCATAAAAAGCTAACAAATCCATATTCACCTGGAGGCGGATCCACACTACTAGGTGCACAACAAGCAAGCAATGCCCCCCAGAGCGTTCCCCTAACTGCCTAACCCAGGATCTGGCTAACCTCAACCCTGGTCTTCATGCGGTTCTGCAGCGGGTCGATTAAGTACAAAACCAGCGGGATCACCACAGGCGAGCCCACGGAGTGCCCCCGAGAAGGCTGCTTACGCAACCAACACTAACCGCTCCCCACAGCACTACAGAAAAAAAACAAACCGACACAATCCCAAAGGAGAGAGTGCCCTAAAGCCTAACGGGAACCTCCAGAAAATGCGCACCTACAGCGTGTCACCTACCATCCCGGACGAGCCCCCATTTGTCAGACTTGGCTCAACTCTCTGACAAACAAACGCAAGAGGGGATGCAACTGCAAATGATATTTATTTAACAACGTAATCAACAGAACCTAAGGCTAACGAAATACAACAATCTATGTCTGTAATGTGGAATGTCAGTAGTGGGTGCGGGTGCATGGCTGTGTGTGTGTGTTGGATGCAAACTAAAATGAGAAGGGACGACAGGTGAGCTGCAGGGTCAAGCCGGGAATGGGAAGCCAAGAGAGAGAACGGGCAGATTCCACAGGTGCTTATAGCCGCAGCCCCGCCCACTAAGACACACACCGGAGGTCCATGATCAATCACGCTCTGAAACAGAAAGGAGAGAGGGCCAGCAAGACGCCACATACACACACACACACAATCCAAACAACCCCACTCCACTTGGGGGTTGTCACACCAATCACAATACATTGGGGATTTTCCAACAGCCAATCACAGCACACGGGCCAATTATAGCACAGATGTTTTTTGGGAAAGCCAATTGCAATATAGGGAGATTTTACAACAGCCAGTCATAGCACAGATGTTTTTTGCAACAGCCAGTCACAGTACAGGGGGATTTTCCATCAGCCAATCACATGACAGGGGAGCTTTCTGGCATCCAATCACGGCACAGGGGAGATTTCTAACATCCAATCATAGTACAGGGGAGTTTTCCAACAGGAATCACAGTACAGGGGAGTATTCCAACAGCCAGTCACAGCAGAGAGGGATTTTCCAAAAGCCAATCACAATCCAGGGTGATTTTTCAACAGCCAATCACAGCATAGGGGAGTTTTCCAACAGCCAATCGCAATACATTGGGGATTTTACAACAGCCATTCACAGCACTGGGGCATTTTCTAACATCCAGTCAAAATACAGGGGATTTTACGACAACCAATCACATCACAGGGCAGTTTTCAACAGCCAATCACAGTACAGGGGAGTTTTCTAACAACCAATCACAATACAGGGGCATTTTACAACAGCCAATCACAATACATGGGGGATTTTACAACAGCCAATCATACCATAGGGGAGTTTTCTAGCATCCAATCAAAATACAGGGGGGTTTTATAACAACCAATCACAGTACAGGGGAGTTTTTCAACAACCACTCACAGTACAGTGCAGTTTTCCAACAGCCAATCACAGTACGGGGGGGGGGGGGGGGGGGGTTTCCAACAGTCAATCACAGTACAGGCCAGTTTTCCAACAGCCAATCACAGTACAGGGGAGTTTTCCAACAGCCAATCACAGCAGAGGCAAGAGTTTGATCTACCACATGTTTTTATTATGAAGTGCCTGCCCCTTTCAAAACAGTTTCTAAGGGCAATTGAGTACTTGCAGACGAGGTGGATTAGATCATTATTTTGTCTCTGATCTTGTAGTTGAGGCTCTGGAGCAACACACAGGTTTTGAAGATTCTGTCTCCATAATCTAATCATCTTAAAGTGTAAACTTTTAATCAATCAAATTAATAAAATAATGAATAAATAGTTGTACCACTGTTTTTTTAAGCAAATTACTTTTTCTCATAAGTATTAATGTTTTTGACAATTCATGAACATGAACATGATTCATGCATGAGGCCCAATGAGTATTCATTCATTATTATGAAATCATCCAAATTATGCCACTCTGATTTTTGTTGTATTCATTTTAAAATCATAGCAGGAGTGGTGGCACCATCACAAGCTTGGGGTGTAATAATTAGATGTTGGAAATAAACAGGCTCACTGTCTTTGCTTTGGATCCACATTTAATTGAATTTTGTTCATGCAGGTGCAGTTATAACTGGTGAAAATAATGGCAGGCTGTGTGTGTGTGTACTTGAGACAAATTGAGGCATGATGCTGCAGAATACGCGACACCTCGAGTGATTTAAATGACTGAAGCGTTTCTCTCTGCCCATTCATGACATCCTCGTACCCAGCTGCTCTCGCACTCTCAGCTCGCAGTGACCAGATGCTGTTAGCAGTTGTGTGCCTCCTCTTCACCTCCCACAGACCTCTTTCTACAGGTGGCTTTCATCCAGACAGCACACGAGCCGCGTTCAGACATACACATCCGCGCAGCTCTGCTCATTAACAAAGCCCAGGGCCCACCCCAGGGGCCTTACGTGGGCGCCGTGTTCATGAGGGTGCCACACACAGCAGCCATCTGGAGTCGCGGCTCCCTGCACTGCTGCACCCAGCGACTCGCCTCGCCTCGTGCTGATCCCTCTGTCAGACTGGGAGAAGCAAAACAAATGGCAAATTTTTAATTTGAGCCTTCCAATTTCATACGCAGCTGTTTTGGAAGTCACTTCGGAGGAGAGTTACGGCTGATGTTTGTTTGCGAGTTGCTGAGGCGGCATGATGTGCCATCGGCATCGTCAGCACTTTGTGGATTGCCGATCTTTTGTGGAGTGCGAGGACAAAGCATAAATAGATTTAAAAACAAAGTTAAAAGAAATTGCTCTTACCATCTCCCACAGTCGCAGAGCTGTGGATTTATTGAATGGCTATAAGTATATAAGAAGCTTAGCGAGGCAGATGCTTAATAATGTTGGACTCCTAATTTGACTTTTATTGCTGTTTTTCTCCAACACATCCACACTGTCCATACTGTATGTAAATACCTGCAGGCTGGAAAGTGAGTTTTCAAAGTTAGAAATCTCAAAGTTAGAAATATCAGCTCAGTTATTGAGACGCGTATTGATCAACAGCTCCCACAGTTATGCAGAATGTATATTGTGATATGGAACCAACTGCCTCCTGAGGGAACCACAAATGAGATTACAGACTGAGAGGCCCAGTGCAATCTGACTAATTGAACTGTAAAACACAGCAATCAGTTCTAATACAGTAAGCTACAGACCAGTGAGAGCACCGGTGCAAGTCCAAATACATTAAAACACATCTTACTCCTTGGTCTCACTACATGACTTTCAAAGTCACACATTACTGTGCTATTCACACTACACAACTTTCTGTCTTGTAATCAGGAATCTTAAAGTTGTTGAGATCTTTCACCAGGACCAATCCCTGATGAGACCTGTCTAGTTTTTGTCAGGACACAACTTTCTTCTTCCAAAATGGATCTCTGCAAGAATTGAGGAGTCCAAGTTGGGTGTGAGCTGAATTAAAGCAAAAACCAAAACAAAAAAAACAAAACAAAACAAAACAAAACAAAAAAAAACAACAACAACAAGGAAATGAAAGGAAAGAAGGAAACTGGGTTATATGACTCCCTGATACATCCCTGAAAGAACCAGATCTTTAGCCTGCTCGTTACCTGTTGGCAAGCTCTTGGATGTGTTTAGTGATCAAGCGCAGACTTTGTTTGGGCATACGTGAACACAACGATCGCAATCGGACATGGACCAAAACAGGTGGGCTGAGATTGCCCTGATAGGATGGTTTCAGCTCGCCTCCCCTCAAACTCTGGAGTTGTTTGTATTCAGAATGCAATCAACCAACCATCTGAAACAAATGGCTTGTGCATTGCCCGATGATTATAGATGATCTAATGAAGTTTGCCTGATGGGCTGTCTGAATAACAATTGTTGTGCAAATGTGTGGAGTATGAGCCCATCGTCTTCTAATACAATGCATCAGGACAGCCCATTCTCATCCCAGTGTCAAATGCTGCAGTTTGGCCAGTGCTGCTATGCTTCAAACCACATAGGTAGCTCTGTAGCCTTGTTTCTGGAAGCATTCCTGCGGTGTTATGTTCAATAGTCAATTATAATACAAAACCAATGACCAATGTTGACTTTTTTTTTAAAAGAAATTACATATGTAACATAAACTTGCATTAGTAATATATTCATTTTAACCCAAAGCATGATCTTTTCCTGAACCTACCCAAGTAGTTTTTTTGCTAAAACCTAGTACTTTTTGTGACTTTATTTTAAAAGTCTCCCCGGATGTTGCGTATTTATTATTGGTAACTTTACCACAGAGCCCTGCATGCACAAGAGTGACAACAGGGCTTCATACATAATCAGAATCAGGATTGAAGTGTCAGGCCACAGTCCAAGCTGCTGTATTTGACATGTTGAACATGACATCATGTTTTTGAGTCACTGGAAAATTTTGTTAATTTAATGAACAATGGTACCACATAAACACAATAAAAACCATTTGCGATACACACTGCTGGTACTCCTTAATGACGAACAAGAAGTGTTTTGAGGCAAATCCTCTCAATAATATTTCTGACCAATGAGAGAACTGATTGCTCATCCATGGCATTTGTTGGTGAACACAAAAGAATCAAGGGACAAATGCAACAGTTGTATCAAATTTGTCTCTGAATCAGAACAAAGGAAATGAACTACAGGTTTGAAAACATGCTTAGTACAGTCATTCCCAAAGACTGGGTTGGGGCCCACAGGTGGGTCATAGGAGATTTCATTTGGGTCTCCAAATAAATCAACTACTATGGAGGAAATTCTGCAAATTTAAGATTTATGTCCGCAGTACACCTTTTATTAAACATTTTAAAATGTGAGGAAAAAACAAGAGCCTGTTAATTCCATCTAAATGCAAATATTTTGTCTAATTTATGAAGTAGGCTAAAATGTCCTATGTTGTTTTTCTAATAAGAAGAAATAAAAACAATGAGATGGCCTGTTAACTTAGCCTAAATTAATTTATTTATCTTTTATAAAATTTTAAGATGATTATGTTTTCAGTAAAGCATCAAGACAAAATAAGGTGAAAATGGCAGTAAAAATGGTCAGGAACATTAATTTATGCACAAATTAACTTATTAACAAATTAACTTATTGTACTTGGGTTGTAATTGTTTGTCATTTCAAAAAAAAAAAAGGGTTCCCAGGAAAAAAGTTTGGGAAACACTGCCTTAGTACACCATGCTTTATTCACCACAATAGACCAGGATGGACTAGCTTGACACCGCTATTGATTCTCAATTTTTCTTAGATAGTCAGGGTTATCTCAGATTTGACCTGAGACTACAAATTTATTAAAGAAAGTCTGAATTATCATTTAGAAGTGTAAAGTCTACCATAATGGTTGTTTCAGATGGCTACTTTCAGCATTTACGTGGATCAGACTCAGAGAAAAGTCTCGTGTAAAAACATTATTTGGAAAGCTGTAGGATGCTTGTGCAGATTGCCCCAAGTATGTTGTTTTTCCAAATCTCTACAGAGCTGGAGAGTGCAAAGTTAGCATGGCCAATAGAGTCACAGTAGCCACATTTACAGGAAATACACCAGTTTGAAATAAAGTGAAATCCTCTAAAGTGCCAAATGTAGAAATTGTTTTTGACAGATAATATTGCCTCAATACGTATATATTCTAGTGAAGAGACTGTGATTGATTTACATAAAATGTTCTGTGACTGGATCAATCTCTTTCACTTTTATACTTCAAGTTTATTCTATATATCATTTTCCACATGGCCATGCTGACACATAAATCACTGCCTAAGCTGTGGTTTTAATACAGCAATCACAACCAAAGTGTCACATTTAAGTTGTTTTCTTTTTTCAGCAGAATCATCCTTTTCCTGTTTAGACAAATTGGCGATTGGTCTCTTAACAGCATTAATCATGCATTAATGTCATTTACTTTTAGCACCATCAGGTGCCTCAGGACTTAAACCTCTTCTATGTTAAACTGCATCCATAATCAAGGACTCATGAATACACATAGGGCTTCTGATTATACCTCTGAAGATGTAAACAAGTATAATTAACGCTGTGATTATCAACTTTAGAGGAATTAATTACTTTTGATGTGTGAACATCTCAAGGAGCTCCCCTCAGTTTAAGAGCTTGTTAAGAAACTCAGCGAGGCTGCGTCCTGTGTGTCACAGATGTGTGTACAGCTCCCCGTTAGAGTGGATAACATGATTAAGTGACGCTTTACTGGCTCAAAACAAAACAATGGATACGGGCAACAGTCATTAATTGTTGAAGTGATGGTTTGTCAATGCTGGCTTTCATTAAAAATCAGATCAGTCAGTCACTAGCATTGATCTCTGCTGAACTGCTCGTCTGTGTGAAGCCCTGTTTTATACAAACGCAACATATTAATTTATTCTAACATCGTTATCATTTGCTATTTTAGAGACATTTCTACCCTCACTCTCTATGTTCTGACACTCAACTGTGAACCGTTGAGGGCAATATTGGGTGCTATAGCTAAATCAGGAAACGTATGTTGAACACATTCTCATCCCAGGTTGTCAGATACCAATGTATTTGTTATGCCCCTCCTCATCTCATACTGATGCACAAGATGTGTAGTACATCAGTATGAGACTCTCTTTTTAACACGTGCTTAAAGTTGTGAAATGGTCGCAGTTTTGTTTAGACTTAGGCGAGAGCTTGAGATCTGTGCTGGTTAGGCTGTATTTCTCACATATTTCATGGGCTTATGTCAGGTTTGGGCTGTATTATTATTATTATTATTATTATTATTATTACATGGGTCTGACAGAATTTTGTTCGGCATGGGTCTTTTTAGGCTTAACTTTTTCGGCCAGATTAAAGCTCTAGTTTAGGCATCAAAATGACTTGGTTAGGTTTAGGCAACATAACGTTACATTGCATTGGGTTGTGTTGCATTCCAAAAGTGAAGTGAGTCATGATGATGCGCGCACCTTAATGTAAATTAAAACAGCTTTCAGATTTGTTTGTTTGTTTTGGTTTATAGCCCAAGTTTGTTGTCCAAAGCCCGCTCAAACTTGAGTGGGCTTTGGATGCATGCAGGTAAAAAGTCGATGTGCCAGTCTCAACTCACTGGAACCAATCAGCTATCATCCAACAATGGTTCAGCCTTTTAGTAGCTTTTTAAAATATTATCTGCATTCAAATGCAGTATGTTTATAGAGATTAGCCAAAATGTCATCTGGACTCTTAAATCAAACTTTACTCTCATGTCTCAAGTTGCTAATCGGACTGTAAACAATGACGGGTGCAAGGAAGAGGAAGTCTTGGATAAAGGATATCCGCTGGCTGCACGAGAAGCCCCGAAATATTGAATGCGTTTGAGATGAGCCAGGCCTGCGCAGAATCGATCACCGGCGATCGCCGCACAATGCATGCCGGTTATATTTGTGTCCGACTTGATCCCGACTTGCTCTGACGTCATGCACACGTGGGCAACAATAACCTCACAAGATCGAGCGGCCGCAGTTTTCAGAGCCAGGTGCCGCAGTTGCTCTCCACCGACTGCAAGCGCCTGGCTGTCACCTGATCGATGAGCTGACAGGCTCTGATTGGCTCTTAATTTTGACAACAAACATCATGTGTTGTATAAAATACTAATTATCTGTGTAATCGTAATATTTAATGCTTGATATATTAGTCTTATGTTGTGCGATGAAGTTTTAATCTGTTAACAAGCAGATATTTTGTCTGATAAGTGCTTCAGAAGGCAGATAAAAGAACAGATATTCCATGTAAAGAAGGGGATCACTTTTATTTTAACTTCAATCAGCGATCGAGAACACATTTTATCTCTTCTGCTATGACCGTGGTCTGCAAACTACAGGTAACATACAGGATGTCAATGTCTCTTCCTGTATTTTCTCTTAAGTCTGCTGGAAACTGTCCGACTTGACTGCAGCTTTTTGTTTCCACCTCCTGCTGCGGCTGCCTGATCTCGTCTACTCTCCAGGCGAGGCGCAGTTCATCTCGAACGCACCTATTGGCCAGCGCCCCCAGAGGCTAAATCAGGGGTGTCAAACTCAATCAGAGAAGGGGCCAAAATTTAAAACACAGTCTAAGTCGCGGGCCAAACAGGATTAAGATTTATTGAACAGCCTAAAACTGACTGTTTTATTCAGAAATATGAGTTTGAATAGCTAGACTGCAGCAACCTTTTCCTCAATAAAATAAATAAGATTTTTTTTTTTCTTCAACAATAACAAAGGAAAAGAGAATATTTCAGCTCAGAATATTTAAGCTCACATATCCAGGTGGGGATTATATTTGGAAATGCTTGCTTTTTGTCTGGACACACGATATCGCACACTTTAATCATGCAAACCCTCAATGGCACTGCATTTGGCATAAAATATATGCTCATTTAATAATATTACAAACCCGTCAGTCCATCAGGTACAGATGAGCATACTGACCTGCTCAATTTAACATTAAGGCCAAAACGCACTGAACCTCAATAGAAAAGTCAACTGTAGCTTCTATGGTTCACTCAGATTTAAAATTTAACACCACAGAACCAGCAGTATTTTGGGAAAATGTTGAACTTCACACTGACACACACTGAGGAGATGAAGAGGACAGAGTCTGGACTCTTCATCATGACTTACAATAATGCAGCAATTAAGTATTTGAAAGTACACAAATCAGACTTGAAGTAAAAAAATCGCGCACCACAGAAGCGTACATTATTCATGATCATAAAAAGTTTTTTATATCAAGTTGACACATCTGTCCATATTCACATGCTTCCTCCCTCTCTCTCTCTCTCTCTGCTGTGGATCAGACTTATTTTTACTTTTACCTGGTTTCAGGTGGAGCTGCAGCTCCATCAGCACTCGCTCATCTCTCTCCTCATATACTTGTTTCTTTGCACTGAGTCAGTTGCCTAAACAGACAAACCTGTTTACATTGTCGTTTGACAGAAACTGGCGTCTTCGCGACTGCAAGCGGATTTATTTCTCGAGTTGCGCGGCAGCTGTCGCAGTGCATTGTGGGACTTGTAGTGTGAGTGGTGGGAGTGCTATTTACCGACGGGCCATTCATAATAGACACAAGAAATTATCTCGCGGGCCGTATATAATTGAATCGCGGGCCGGATGTGGCCCGCGGGCCTTGAGTTTGACACATATGGGCTAAATCATCATCAGACAATAATTAATAGGATTCTGAGATTGAATATATGTACAAAATTTCATGGGAATCAATCCATCGCTACACCAAATGCCCAAGGTAGCTGTTCCAGTTCAAAGGGGCACATCATGGCCAGCATAGAAAGGAGGACTGATGATACCCAACCAGTAACTAGATTTGTATACGTATTGCATGTGAGAGTTCCAAACCTGTCTTTTAACCAGGGTTGCACCTTATTTTAAACTACTACAATGGTTGTGGTGGGGCTCAACAGTAAGGATTGCCCTGGACAAGTAAAGTAACACATTGGTGTAATAAATCTAGATTAAACACATTTTTTTCCAAGAACTGATGATGGAAGTAGCTAAGGAATGAGCCATCTTGCTTCCTACTTCCCTCTGTTGAGAGCTGCCTATGCACAGTCCCGATCAGGCACTCACAAGAAAATGGCGGTGGGTAAGGACAAAGTTTAGGAGCTGAAGTGCAAGCAGGTATTTTTTACTCTGGAAACTGGAGCTTAGGAGCTCAGTTAGGTGACATCAGAGGATGTGGGTGAAACTCTAGCTATGTAATGGGCAATTTGCCACAAGTCTGAAACCAATGCAGATATAATGGTCATTTTTCAAAGATATACAAGTTTGCAAAATGCGCCTCTCTTGCATGGCAGCTGAAAGAGCTTGCTGGTGATTGTACAAAACATGAACGCTGTGGCAAATCAGGTAATTGCAAACTGATCACCACAGCTTATCATTTTCCAAAAAACATGCAGCTGTTCACTACATATGAGAGTGCAACTGCTCTTGAACAGAAGACCAGGATTGACCTGGGTCCCTATGCATTACCACACCTACTGGCTTGTCGAAGCCATTTTTTGATAACCACTAATAAATTTTAAAAAACTGTATAGGGGCAAGTAAAAATTGACATCAGGCAAGTAGATTTCTGCCGCCGTACCCGATTAAGCGAGTGAACACTGTAGGGTTAAGATATGTCAGTATGTTTTCATGTCACAAACACGGTTCGGTCCAGCAAAACTGTGCTGGTAATCCTTGTAGTTGGACCTTTTTTCTGGCCTGTTTTGAAAGATAAACTTGAAACAATCTGACTCCAGGTAGGGTAAAGTAAGGTGAGTCAGAGAAAACAAGAAAAGATTAAAAGCATTGCAGAAAACAAGCCAGTCATTACAGACTCGGTTCACACGGTCTGATAACAGTCGAGATGTGAGGCTGTCTGAGGTTATGACATCGCTGTGCAGTGAAATCCAAGGAAAAGTCGGCAAACAGCAGCCTGGCTGGTGGATTTGACAAATGTTTGTGCATGCTGTCCAGAAACAGCTATTGCAACCTGCAGGCAAACTGGAAACAGTCCATTTGAGGGGCAGTAATGTTGATAATGTGGGTCTTTCGGAGACCTTTATGACCAAAGAGGTTAGAGCTTACTGAAACACTCAATACATCAGGGTCAATATTGAATGCAGCTGCAGAAATTCAGCAAAATATTGGTATAAAAGATTATAATAGCTTCAAAAACCAGTGTTGTAGAGTACATACAGTTTTCTTTTCTGGCAAAAAGACTCATTCTTGAGGACCACACTTGAGGACAAACTTAAGTTGAAACTCTGGAGGCGTGCACGCAGTCGAGGATAAACTTAGTTCTTTGTAGTTTTGAGGCGTTCAATCACTTGAACACGAGGACTTGTTCCAGGCAAACAAAGCTGATTTCGTGGTAAAACCTCGAGTGGCTCCTTGAAGGTTACTGCTAATTGGGACTATTTATCAACACACTCCAGCCAATAGTGACAAGTACATGCTCTTTTCCCTGTTTCTCATTACCACTATCTGTAATGAGGAGAGGATGTATCTTTGAATTTACATACAAGGGCAGCCTGGGAAAGAGCAAATGGGGGAGTTTGGGGAGGCGGTCAGTAATGGAATGAATAATTTGACGTTCTTTGTAGAATTTTCTCCACACAGGACTAAGGTGGATTGAGGTGATAGTGAGTCCTGCCAAACAAATTGCTGCTGTCAATAGGCCAATTCTTCTCACTCATGTGAGTCAGGCAGTCATTCAAGGTAAATGGACTGCTTTTGGAAGTTTAAACATTTGGTTACTTTATTATAGAGACAGTCTGTTACCCCCAATTAACCACTTAATGCAGACAATAAGGTGTGTGGTTTCAAAGCTGAAAATGTTCACAGCTTGTTCATAAACATAATTACGCCTGTAACATTAATTTTGAACAGTCCTTTTCATGATAATTGCATTTGTGATTGAAATATTTGGAGGCCTGAAGTGTTGAAAATCAAATAAATACTTCAAACATTATTAAACAAATACAAACAAACAAAATACATCCATGTTATGTGTTATTCTGGCTGTGAACTCATTCAGACCAGAGTAACAGCCAATCGCATTACTGGCTCTGCCCTGTTTGTGTTGACTTTTGAAAAGTTGCTTTATGAAATAGAACTATTAGTGAGAAAAGTAGCATTGTAAAGTATTAACATTGGAAATAAAAACTGCTGGAATGAGAAAAAAAGTGCCTGCAATAAACTCTGCAGGATGAAAAAACATTCATCATGATAAACTTCATTTCTGATTATTTTTTTTTTGTTCTTATTAATGAATATATTTCATAATGTCTCCTTTTTTGCCTCCACTTGTAATCTCCATACCAACATGTTCTCAAATACAGCAGCATACTTTATGTTTTTTTTTTTCTCCCAGGATGGAGAATACCCCACCCTACTCTGGCTTGGTAATCATTGTCTTTGTGGGTTTGGGTCTTTGGGTTGGACAGGTTTAGGCGTGACTAGTGAGGTTGGATAGGGTTAGGGTAAGAATATAAGGGTAAGCCAATCAGAGGCACAGTGAGGCAGGTCATGCTATTGCCATTCTGGGAAAAATAAATCACTGTGGGTACTCCTCTAATGTCAGTTTTGCACATGCAGGGCAAGTCAGCAATTTAAATATGCAATATCCAGGTAGACTTTCAAAATAAAGGCCCAAAAACTTCTTAGTTAAGTTTAAAAAAAAAAATCATGGTTTGAGTTATAATAAGTAACTATCTACATAAATTCACATACATAAATGAACTTATTTGTTAAGTAACTCATATACATCTGTTACTTACATGCATGGCTTGAAAAGAAAACATCTTTTGGTTTCACATGGGAAATGAACTCTGGCATCCTGGGTGAAGAGAAGGCAGACATCTCTCTATGGTCAATATCTCCAAAACTCTACAACTCACACCAAAACTATCTAGATGGATAAACAGCACTACAAGCCAGAAGGAAAATATGTTGTTTTGTTTTTGTTTTGTTTTTTTTTGGGGGGGTGAACGGTCCCTTTAAACATATTTATTATAAATAAATAAACCTGCAGCATTAAGCTTGGAGCCACCTCTATCTTTCCCCTGTCTTTGGGAAAAAGTTTAAGTCGAGTCTTAAGTCTTAATAAGGAAATTGCACAGTAAAGTGTAATTTTTCCAGGTATTTGGACTTGACAATGACACAGCATTAGTTTGAATACATTTAACATTCTCCTTTTGCCACCACATTAATAATATTTTAATTGCTTTTCTGCAGTTAAGAACCTTGTATTTAATATAATGAACTTTTATCAAAATCACTTTATCATAAATGTGAGAGACAGCATGTAGAGCTGTACTCTGACAGCTTGTGAAGGCCGGCCTTTGTATCAAAGTTTGGTTTTATTAAAGGCCTGAAAGGCGCAGTGACCTTATGTAAGAGCTCTGACAGAGACAGATTGTGATGGTGGAGGATTTGTGGAAAAAAAGATGTTCTTATCTGGTTAATTATGAGTACAATATTGTCACATTTCATTCCATTTGCTACCTGCTATCTGAGCTGAAACAAATAAAGGCTGCATGTGTCTCGTCTTGAATCCAAATCTGACATACAGTATGCACTCCAGGCGACGCAGAGACTGTCAAAAGACGAGCAGGAGGGGAATATCTGGGCTCAGGATTATTCCAGCTCCTTTCTTTGCTCAGAGATTACCGGTGCCAGGTTGATTTAATCATCCACATTAACGCAGCTAATTAAAATTCCTGTGCCCATGTTGGTGAATAGGCCTTCAGAATAGAATTACCTTGAGACGCTGTTTGTCCTCCAGGCCATTGGTATGCAGGGACTGTGCCGCGTCTCGGCGTGCTTGACAAGTCTTATCTTCAGCAGTCGTCCACAGGTGTTCCCTGTCACAGCAGTGTGATCAAAATGCTGTGCAGGGAGCGGGCTGAAGCCAAACGCTGTTTACCCAGCAGATTACAGGCAGGTTGCTGGGACTAAAGCATCGCCACATGCATCTTCACTCCTAATAATGGTAATAGTTACCAGCAGCTACAACCTGCAAACAAGCTAACATTTCCATTGTAAAAGACCCCCTGGATAAAATGATCTGCTTTGACAAAACATTGGAAACTTGAAAGATTTTCCTGAGACTGGCACTAAAACAGACTGTCAAAAATGGAAAACTTTCATCTTCTGGAGAGCATGAATGCACCAGTGGTTTTTACAGTAAAGTAAACCTCAGGCCACTAACAATGCACTCATTAACGGTCGTAACGTTGCATTTCTGTCCGAACTCATCCCCCATTATATTTCAGCCTGAACCTGATTACAGCCTCTTAACAAGCTTCCCTCTATCTACCAAACAGTCAGAGCTGGCAGTGACAGAAACAATACATGCAGGGAACTGGAATTGGAAATGACTAAATTGGGGTGAAAAATGGAAAAAAAAAAAAAAAAAAAAAATACTACAACTGATAATATGAATAATAAAAATAATAATATTAATACTACAACTACTACTACTACTACTACTACTACTACTACTACTAATAATAATAATAATTGTGCAGCCCAAACCCAAGGTAAGCCCATGAAATATATGAGGAATACAGCCTGGCCCAAACCTGTTAGGTCCCATTGAGTTCAGGCAAAGATCTCAAGCTCTATATTACATAGCATTACTTTACATCAGAATCAGAAATACTTTATTGATCACCGGCAGGAAATAGTTTGCTCTACATTTGCTCCCATTCAAGAACAGAAGTATATACAAGAAAATGAATAATAAGAATGGAAATAGTTAAAAAAAAAAAAAAACATACAGCAAAATAGAAAAAAAAGTAGAAATAAGAAGTGTAAAAACATAAAACAAAAACAAAAAAATATACAACAATATTCTATACAACAGTGGTACACATAATAGTTTAAATCAACAACAATGCTTATGATGGGGGATAAGTGTGTTAGGAAAACCTAATGTTAACCCACAAAGCCTTAAAAAGCAGTAGATTTGTTTCTGCTTCGACAGCATGCAAAGTTTAAGTAGGTAAGGGGGATCCACAGTTACCACTGGGTATTTCACACACTGGACCCCTCGACGTTTATCTCACAATGGTTTGATCCATGGCCTTCTCCACAGCCAAGTGAAATCTGACAGTCTGTCATTGGTGGCTGACATCTAGTAAACAAAGAATATTCTAGACCTATTTTCGCTGCATTGAAATACAGGTCTCTCTTTATGTTAGCTAGCAGTTAGCTGACTTTTGCAAGCTAACCACAGTAAATCAGTCAATGTTAGAAGCAGTTTGAATGCAAGTAAATGAAACTGGCAATGTAATGCAATAGCTAGCAGAGTGAGCAAGTGAGTGTTTGTTAGTAGAGTTACAGGACTACTTTTTGTGTCCCACTCAGGAATTGCTCTTGAGAAAATTTCATATAATTTCCTCCTCCAAAGTAGATTTTGCCCCTGGTAAAGTGGAAGAGTGATGGTGGTGCCAGGGGAGAAGCCAATAGGTCACTAACAACATTAGGTTTCAAGCTCTAGGGATGAATATCTCGAGTATATTTGTGACCATTTGGCCTGCACTTGTTGAAATTTGTTGCTCGAGACCAAATTGTTGGGCAGACTGACCAGCCAGGAGATTTAAGAGTATAATTTCTGTCTATTACAACTTAGGTCTTATTGTGGGCCATCATTTTAGTATTAAGCACTCAGATCAACCTGCACACTATCTCCTCTGCTGCTTGGAAATCCCTGCACACCAGTAATTCTGGCTGATGAGACCTCAGCTCAGGATGAAATTTGGTGGAGCCATAATAGGAATTACACAAGATAACAAATCTAAATGTGTGTAAGAATAATAAAGGTGTGCTGCTGTCAATGATCAGTGTTGGGCACGTTACTTTTAAAAAGTAATTAGTTATAGTTACTAGTTACTTCTCCCAAAAAGTAACTGAGTTAGTAACTGAATTACTCCACTATAAAAGTAATTAGTTACCAGGGAAAGTAACTTTTGCGTTACTTTTTAAAAAAAGTTTAAATATGTTTAAGAATTTGGATTTTTTCCAAGCAGGGTTCACAAGCCAGTTGCATAGAGTAGAATTGCATAGACAGGTACTTGCACAGAACTTTTAATATTTATTGATTAGAGTGAGAGGGACCTGGCTGCAGACCTCCAACCTCCACGGTTGACAGGAAACACGTCACCTCCACAGCAGAAGATGTTTTTATTTTTGTTTTTTCCCGTGTGAGGGCCGCATTCTGCCTAATCATTATTTCATTCTTAAAATTGGCACATAACAAAATTAGCACACGGATTTAAAAAAATATAAACAAAGTTTATTCATGAAATATTTATATAAAGGCTTCATACAATAATTTACATTAAGGATATGAAGTTAATTCAGTAAGTCTTTAAAATGTCACCTATTCTTTTAAATGCTGCAAAGTTTACGTACAATTTCACAAAATGTACTTATTAAACATGAAGAATACACCAATAGAAGTAGGAAAAAAAAATAGGGCGTAGAGAGGCGAATGCATGGCGCCTGTCAGCATCCTGTCTGCCTCTTACACAAACGGCTAAGCTAACGTTAGCACTGGATTTAGTTTAGCTCACAAACTGAGTCACAGATCCCGTCGCCCAGTCTGAAGGTTGACGTTTTGTCATTCATTGCGCTGACTCGTCAGATCGTGGTGTGTTTTTAATGGACTGTTACAGAAAACAGTTATTAATAGACTCGCGAGATCGTTCACGGGTCTGGGGTTACCTTCAAGACTCGATCATCAGTCTCTCCCTCCTCTGTTTGTCTCGTTTCATTTCCATTCATGAATAAAAATAACTGTTGCTGTGTGCGCGTATGGTTTGTGTGTAAACTGAACACTGCCTCTGATTGGCTTACCATGAAAGCTTACTCTGCTTTAGCCAATCATCATCACTTACGCGGTTGTCTCGACCACCCCTCTGCCTTCACCAAAGAAAAAAATAAACAACTTTGCAGCTCCTGTGGCTGAGAGCCGAGTCGGATGACAAGAGCTTCAATGAGTAGCTCAGTTTATAACGCGCCCCATTTAATTGTCGGTAAAGATAACGGCGTTGTAACGATGGAAATAGTAATTAGTTAGATTACCCGTTACTGAAAAAAATAACGCCGTTAGTAACGCCGTTTATTTTAACGCTGTTATTCCCATCACTGTCAATGATGGTGGATGTCAGTCAAGCTTGAACCGAACACACTTGCACAGACCTGAGGGTGTGTATTCACCCCAAACAGCCAGCGTTCTGAATTATCTGTACATACATTAGTTGTGAGCTATCAGTGTATCAGTCATAGTAGCTTTCAATGGCAGAACATCACCAGCCTAGCTCTTTGCATCCCTCGCCTTCTACCACACTGATTGACACAACAAACATTGGCAACACTGGCTATCAGTGACGTAATCTTTGTTGCAGCATCTCTATCCAGTTGGATGGGCACATGGAATCAGTCAATTTCCAAATCTTTATCTGAGTCTCTATCGGACAGCCATGTCTCAGTTACGGCTAAGATGTAGGCATCTCTGTATTCATGCCTGTAGTGGGTCTGCACTTGCAGTTCATCAGTTTTATTCTGAAGAGACTGAACATTGGAAAGTATAATGAAGGGTAGTGGTATGTGAGAGAGGCCCTGACTTTTTATCTTAAGATGAACACCACCTCTGTGCCCTGCTTCCATGTAGCTTGCAGTGCGGTCTCCAAGTTGAGCGATTTAAGGTCAGCCATGGGGTCACTGGATTTATTATAGCAGAGAAGAAGCTCTCTGCTGTACTGGATCTGGGATGGGTGGTTGGGAGTTGACAAAATTTGGCCAAAACTCTGGGTGAAATGCCAGCCAAACCAGTCGCAGAGTCAGGAGATACAAACCAGTCCACATCTGCTGCTGGACGCTGTGTGAGCATGCATCCTAAGCAAGTCAACCTATAGGCCGACATGCGTAACCGGTCAAAAATGATGGTCAACTGATTAACAGGTAACTCTTGACATCATTAGTCCAGATTGCTGAGAAACTCTTTGGTGCCAACTTGCCCTCCATTCAGGACTTCAACTTTACATCTCCAGAGTCAGGAAATGGGCAGGAAACACCATTGCAGATCCATCACACCCTGGACAAAACCTGTTCAAACTTCTCTGTGGTAGGCGCTACAGAACACTGCAGGCCAAAACAACTAGACACAAAAACAGTGTCTTCCCACATGCCATCATCTCAAAACATAACCCTCTAGAACCAAAACATCCACTGACTTCCATTAAAGATTATACTTCTGCAGTTTAAATGTACCATCCTATTTTCAATATGCACACATCATCATGCACTGTGACTGAATCTTGCACACTGTATAAACAGTTCTGTCCACAATTTACCTCCATTTGTTTAGCTTTGTTGTCCTTGATCTTGGCTGTTATGTCTTGTCTATTCTAGTCCTGTGTATACTGAGTGCATTGAAAAACCAAGTCAAATTCCTTGTATGTGTGCTCATATTTGGCCAATAAAGCCGATTCTGATCCTGAAGAATCTGATGTAGCCGTGTCTGTGAGGATGAACTGACTGAACAGCCCTGATGGAATGGTTTTCATGTCCTAAACACATAAGAGTGTCACGGCAGAGATGCGATATCAAAGTAGTGCAGATTTTTCTATCACAATTTTCTAATTCCTCAAAGCACTTTGCATATCCAGTGCAGAAGTGGAGTCATTTCCTCCACCTCTCGACATGTGCGGCAGCCACCTGCTGACAGACCGCACAGACATGACGTGTATGTACAGTTTACAGCAATTCTAGCTGGGAATGAGTTGCTATTTCAGCATCAGTGGCCTCCTTGGCAGATTGACGTGGATTTTCTCTTGCTGTCTCTGCAGTGCTGAGGCTGACTTGACAGAGGAAATCCGCTTTTTGGACAGTTACTTGTGTGTAAGACTGCAATGGAATGTCAGTATCTCAGCAACATTTCACAGACATTTTACTTTAAAGCAAGTCTTGTTTTTGTAGTTTTGGTCAAATTTTCTCAGTTGTAACATTTTACTCCTTCAGTAACATCCCCCCTTCGATTATTGTTCTTATTTCAAAAAGACATATCATAAAAACTATGCAGGTACAATTCACGGCAGAGTACAAACAAGTTAAACTGTGTCAAATATGATGTCTCTCTTCCTTCATGGCAGACTGAATGTCCAACAGTGTTATAAATCCTGAAAAATGTTACTGTTTTCATACCAAACCCAAAATGGGCTGCATATATGAAGCGTATTATATATCATCAAGTCTTGTTTTTACAAAGCAAAGCATTCCCCATCTTACAAAATCGTATCCATGCTCGTTGCCAATATTGTGACTGTCAGACAATGTTTTTTCATGGATTTAACTATATTTCTGGCCCTGTCACAGGAATATGGCATGCTGATTCTTAATCCTGCCTGCAAATCTCTGATTGGCTCAGTTGATTTTTCATTCCATTCCAACACCAAAATTCTTTTAAACACTGAAAAATCCCACATGTGGGCAGCCGAAGGGTACTGTTTCTCCAGGAGTTATGGCGCCATCACCACTTTCTCCTTTGTCCTCCTCGTGTTAATGCTGTAATTCAGTTGGACGTGTTGTGAGGTCAGTGTAATTTAGCTTAAACTGGGGACACACTACGAGATTTTCACAGTCTTTGCAGATTTTGAAAAGACTTGGAGCACACACTACATGACTGGCTTCAGCAGATTCTTTTAAAGACAGGGGATCACACATTTAAGGACTGCAGCAGATGAGGGATCACACACTACACGACTGCGTCCAGAGTCGGCTCAAAAAATTCAAACATGTTTGAATTATGGCAACTGAAGTCGGGCGGAGTCTGTTCACCTCACACACTTGCTGATTCCAGTCTGTACCACATCACACACTAACAGATTCTGCGCTGACTTGCCATGACGACTGTCCCCAACTAGAGCTGGCTGGCGCAGAGTAGCCCCAACTGCAAATCGTGGGTAAAATCTGGCCAAATATCTTGTAGTGTGTCCCCAGCTTTAGGTGCGTGCTGCCACAGCTTAGGCAGAAAAACTGCATTATTTATGGGAAATAATGGTCTTTACAATCTGCCACAATGTGTGATGTCAGGTCATTTATTGGAAGTGAGACAAAAAATAAATACACCTGAAATTGTCAGAGTTTTGCTAAACCCCAAACCCAGAACTCAAAGTATCTGGTTTCATGACTTTTTCGGGTATTTTTATCGTGTAAAACCAGTGCTACAGAGTTTTGGTTAGGCTTAGGTTTCATTCTTTTCAAATGCATCCTAAGATCTCTCTCTGACTTTGCCAATCAATCCTTCCTATTTCCCACCCCTTTATGTGGAACCTCAATCAACTTTCTCCTTTCTTTGATTCCTATACTCAAATAGGATTAGGCTATGTGCTAGCTAATCAACATTAGTCATAGGCTAGCTACTTACATGTGAAAGCTAATAATAGCAAAATGCTAGCTAATTGGCATGCTAATCCACATCGATTGATAGCTTACTAGTTAGCTAGTGTGCTAACATTTGCTAACTTAAGATGTGACTATGGGCTATATGTTGTTTTTACAGGTCCACAAGCAACATCTTTTAACCATCTTCAAAATGTGGCTTTCTTTTCAACATAGTTGAGCCCAGAACATCACATATCTGAGTACAGAAAACGGGAGAGGACAAAGTTGACTGAGGTTCCATGGGTATCAAGTTTTCTCAACTGTTATTGAAGCAAAAAAGCAAAAAGGTGCAGGGCTTAGGTACGGTTGATTTCTGCACCTGTGTACGTCATATGCAAAACCCAATGGGATGAGCAAAATATTGCACTGCATTAGCCTGGTAAGCCAATTCACTGCCAACTGGTCAAATACAGCAGGTTGGTCAGTGAACCTACGCCTGTAGGTACTCTAGCATCAGTTCTGCTGATGCAGGGCTCCATGGCCAAATTAGCCTTAATAAATAGGCAACATCTGGTTAAAAATAAAGGTAGCTGAGAAACACTGAGTATTTTATGAGTTTTGAATGACTTTTGTTGTCATGGTAACAATAATAAACATGTGATTAACACTGTGAAATGGCCACAATTTGCTTCATGTTTGGTGCCAAAATTACCTGGTTAGGTATGTAAATAAGTGTGTAAGTTACATAAGTTATGTACATCATGTATGTCAAAAAGTTATCAACTACAAGCTATGAACATCGGTCTCCTGGGTTAAAATTCTGTGCTTGACCCATTCAGTCAACATCTCCATATGCAGACTTTCTTGCTCTTTATACTATGTCACACGACTTTGAAGGCACATGAAAATATTACATGAGAGGGCCACCTGCAGAAATGATGCTAGAGGGGTACCAACAGTTTCATAGTTTAAAGCAAAGGGGCACTGACCAACCTGCTGTAACAGACACATTGGGAGTGAGAATGGGCTGGGTAAGCATACAGTCAGTAATGAATGGAATAAATCAAAAAGTAAGGGTTTATATCCAGTTATAGGCTACTCATAGTTATAATGAAACCTGTGCATTGGTCTAAGACTGACACCTGAATCTGCCCTGTACCTGCACCTTAAATACCCAATCTGACAATGGCAGGGTATTAAAGATTACTGGGTATTAAAGAAGCAGGTATGGGCCAGGTTCAGGTGTCAGTCTTAGGACAATGTATAGGTTTCATTATAACTGTGTGTGTTAATAAGTCGATTAAATTTGAACCATGTTGCTGATTGCTGAGCAGGACATAATGGACAATAGTCAGAATGATAGCTTAAATATTTGCCTTTCTTCTGTCTTCATACTCTGAGGATTAGATAATACTGTTAGACTGTGGATGTGTTTCAAACTGATGGCTCCTGGGGTTGAAGTCAAGTTGTGTCTGGCAGAGTTGTAGAATCTCCAGATCTCAATAATAAAGTTTGTGACTTAAATGTCATCATAACTATTAGAAATGATGGCTTAAACTGCAAACACAAGACTTCCCTCACACTTTCAGCTGCCTCACCGCAGGATGCTTTTCTCAGAATTGAGCAGTGATTCATGCTTTCTCAGACAATAGATACAATACCAATCAAACCATGGAACTGCTTTTGGGCATTTTCACTTAAATGTTTTTGGCTCGGTCTTGAGTTGAGTTCGTAGTGTGAGAAGAATGAGTGTTATTTTCTAAAACACCCTTTGGTTATTCCATTTGTCAGGCTTTCAGCTGCGTGCTGGAAATGCTGTTGAGCTCTGTTTGATCCGGCAGCCAGCTGGTAGACACTGACAAAGGACTGTTGAAGCTGATTACCTTCAAACTGGCACGTCAAGCCAGACCCTCCAAATCAGAGAAAATATATTTCATAGCGGGGTGTGTCAGAATTAGCTGAAGATGTGTTACCAGACTGAAAAAAACACCTTCAGCTCAGCTGTGTATCTTTAAAGTTGACAGATTAGCGGCTTTTTTCTTCAATCAAAGGCATATGGCTCCTGGAGGTCCTTGGAGTTTTTATCTCTGATAACAGTATAATATGCTTCTGGCTGACTGTGTGTCGGAGATAGAAAATAAAAGAGAAAACAGTTTAATAGGCCATTTTTCTTTGCTTTCTTGATGTGTCCTTGTAAAGGGACTATTAAGTTGTCTTCAGAGACAAATTACAATACTGATAAAGTGGGCATGTTTGTTGATCCAACTGATCTCACCGAGCCATAAAGGAAGCCAGAAGGCATAAGGTTTCTCTGTAATAGCCAAACAAGCACCAGATAACATCACATATCGACATTAAGGTGAGACGGATCTATCATAGAGTGCTTTCTGTTCCACATTAGCACATTGCCTTGCCTTGATGTCCTCCGTTTAGTGAGCCCTCTGGTTATGATATTTGTGATGTAAAACAAATTCAGCAAGCAGAAAATCAACTGAAAGTGAAGTTGCAACAAAATTTGGTCCCCTGAAAGAATGAACAGTACTTTTAAAGAAATGGCAGGAACAGTTGGCAAGGTCATTAGAAAGTTAAGCCTGACCATCCTTCGACCTGTTTCATTTTCCTGAGAAGCTCTCTACAACCATTAATTAGAGCTGATGTTTCATCACCTCTAATTAATTTCCTTTGACAACAACTTGTCTACAGTGCAGCACCGTTCATGAACAGACAATGACAACTCAGAGAAAAGAGAAACTTTGCAAACTTTTAAGTTAACATGAAATTCAAAAAACACTTGTAGGAAGTGATGCTTTCTGTTGTGAACCTACCTATCCTATGTGATCGCATCAGACAACCACATTAATGATCATGCTGGGGGGGACTGGATCTTTATGCCCTCCCAAAGTTGAAGTTTGTGCACTTGAGGCACAGGCATTTGACAGGAAAGGAAAATAAAGTCATAGCATGTGCTACGTATATTATTCTTAAGATTTAATTTTCATGCAGGGTAGTGTCTGTTTTGGTGCTCTTATGAGTTGCTGGACGAGTACCGAGCACTTTAACTAATTAGTTCAAAATCACAAAATGCCATGAATTCAAACAGCTCTGATCATTAATGCACTTAATACAGTAACTTTTGGCTCTACTATTTGAATGAGACACACAGCACGATGTCTGACACCAACTTTGTGTGGAAATACTTCAAAATATTAAACAAGCAAAATGTAAATTGTGCACTGCGCTGGAGGTATAAAATCTGCTGGACTGAAGTTTGCTGCGACATTTAGAATATCAGACAAAATTCCAGGTGAAGCTCAAAGCTTCAAGAACACTGGATTTATAGTTTATCCAAAACACACCTGGGTGAAGTAACATGTGATGGGTTTACCTTCAGCAGTTGGCTATGGCAAAAAGTGCCCTTCACTGAAAAAAGACACTAAAATCTCATGAAGAAGCAAAGAGTTTTGCATTTTAACTTTGAGTGATCATTAATAAAGCCGAGTATGTTGAACAATGAAGTGCACCTGGTGCAATCCCTCTGCTGCTCTCAACTGCAGCCTCTGAATGTGAATGGAATGCTGAGTCTGTTTCAGCTCAATATCATGACTTTAAAAACACCAAATGACTTGATTTAACAAATTTCGTTTGTTTAAAATATTAAGAATTGTAAAAATATCACTTCCATTAGGCTGTTCAGTCAGACAGAGACAGATCACAGACTGAACTTGGCATTTCATCCTCCCATGCAGCTGTAGCGAAGGTCAAGCTGCACACAGAGTGCACAGTTTATATAGTGTATTAGAATGTTGATTAATGTTGAAATGGTGTTTTTCTGCCTCAAGAATAATTATTAATACCAGCGATAAAACACTAAAGTGATCAGGTTTGGAACCCACAAACACTGGGATAGTGTGCTTCTGTTCCCGGTGTGGTCTGGTGTGCATGAACACATGACAGACTCTCCTCTAGTGCTCCCTTCTAGTAGAGAAAACATGATAAAGTACTCTCCCTAGAGTGCCCTTTCAGTGGACTAAATGTGATTAAGTGCCCTCCAGTGCATCTTCCACTACAGAAAACATGATAAAGTGCCTTATATGGTGCCCTTGCAGTGGATAAAACGTGACTGAGTTCCGTCCAGGGTGCCCTTCAGTAGAGAAAATCTGATAAAGTAGTCTCTAGGTCTCCCTTCCAGTGGACAAAATGTGATGAGGTGCACTCTAGTGTCCTCTTCTAGTCGAGAAAATGTGATCAACTGTCCTCTATGGAGCCTTCCAGTGGAGAAAACATGATGAAGTACCCTCCACGGTGCCCTTCCAGTGAAGGAAATATGATCAAGTCTCTTCTATGTCACCTTCCAGTGAAGAAAACCTGATAAAGTAGTCTCAAGGGGCTTGATAAAGTTCACTCTAGAGTGCCCTTCCAGTGGACGAAATATGATCAAGTGTCTTCTGTTGCACCTTCCAGTAGAGAAGATGTATGAAGTTCCCTGCAGGGCGCCCTTCCAGTGGAGAACATTTGATAAAGTAGTGCCTAGGGCTCCCGTCTAGTGGACAAAATGTGATGAAGTGCCATCTGGGGCGCTCTCCCAGTGAAGAAAATGTGATAAAATACCTTTAAGGGCCACTTTGCTGTGAATAGAATGTGATAAAGTGCCCTTTATGGTGCTATTCCAGTTGAGAAAATGTCCCATCCAGTGGAGAAAATGTGATGCACTGCTCTCCAGGTTAGTCCTTGCAGGAAGTGAACGGTACATAAATGCACAACAATGCAATAAAATTAAGGATGGCATCCTAATGGATTATGGTTATCACAGTATACCTCAGCATAGTTGAGAAAGGTTTCATCTTCCTTAATTAACAAGTTATTTTATTTAGCACAAACATTATTTCCTCAGACTGGACTTAATCTTGTAAAAGAAGCAATCAAGTTGCAGGATGAGAAATATATGATCCAGTGTTTGGAAGTTTGGCTACTAAACTAAAATTGAGGATATGTTTGTCTCTGTTTATGGAAGTTTCTCTCTGTCTGTCTCTCAAGTAATTAAATTGAAATAAGCTTTATTGGCATGAATGTTTAAGTTACATCATTCCAAAGCTTTTTTTACACAAGAGAACAAAATAGATAATCACAAGTCACTGTGCAGAATGATGAATGTGCAGTTTGTTTTCACATTCATCTGCTGAAGGGAGGAAGTTTCTCTGTGCTCGCCTTAAATCTCAGTTGAACACATAGGTGTACCGGCATGATTGATGATACCACAGTGCCTAGTTGAAGCCAGTATGGGGCCCGGTGTGCCACTTATGGATGTGGAAACCGGAAGCCTTGAGGCCACATACACTGAGAATGGATTTTTCAGTGAAACAGGAGACATCTTGTCCAGCACATTCAAAGTTTGGATTTTCAGTGAGGGAGAACAATGTGGAAAAACCCATGTAGAGGCATATAATTAGCAACTAAGGCCACTTCGTATCGTTTATACTTATTTTTAGCTTATCATGTGACATTTAGTCTGGTGTAATTTATGTATGTGATGTAAATACATCACACATGTAACAAGGCTATGAAGGAGACAAAGAAGACAAAGAAGTTCAAAAAAGTAAAAAAAAATTTTTTACTTTTTAACTTCTTTGTCTCCTTCATACCCTTTTTAAGTGCTGATTTTAATGTGTTTCATGATGACCCTGATGAAGGCCTGAGCCGAAACGCGTTGGTCTACAAATAAAGTTGCTCCTAGTACTACAAGTGTTGCTGGAGTTTTACCCCTCTCTACACAAAAGTTAATGCCATTTAATGTGTTTGTACGAAATGTCAACCTACGCCGCACTCACAGAGTGAAGCCCTTCAACGAAACGTTACGACTTTCAGAGGATAGCATTACCAAGGTGTTCAGGTGTTCCACATCAAATTTGAGTGAGATACGGGTCAACGTGTGCACAACAGCACCTCAAAGTCTGAAACATGACATTTCCTGTCACCAGCAGAGGGCGATATGACAATCGTAGAATATTGTCATGCATATGTGTTCAGAGCGGGACTATTATGAAAAATAGTAAGTTTGGTGCAGATCCAACCATGTATGCCAAAGTTATCACCATTTCTTGTTTCATGGCGAATCATCAAACTTCGCTGGAACCTCATGGCCACACCCTTTAACCAAAACGCAATCTTTTAATAACTTGTAATCACAAACTGATCTATATGGTACAAACCAATTTTGAAGCCAGTGTGATGAATCCTGTTGGAGGAGTTTGGTAAAATTCGACACGTGGAGAGCACCAAAAATGACAACGAAATTCAAAATGGCTGTTTTTCCTGTTGGGTTTAGCCTGTTGGATGATTGATCCTTTTTTGTGCGTCTGGGCATGATCTATGCGTGTACCGATTTTCGTGCAAATCGGTGAAATGTGCCGGTAATGGCGGCGTTTAAAGGGCGTGGCCAAGTGATTTTGCTACGCCCACCAACAAAAACCACATGACAGGTACATTTTCACCAAGACTGACGTGTGTGCCAAATTTGGTGAGTTTTTGAATATGTTTAAGCCCCCAGAAATGCAATTCATTATTTCCTGGTAGTCTGAGCGAAAACAATAGGGTCCTCGCACCGAGGTGCTCGGGCCCTAACTATGTAGTACTGAATTGTGGAGTTAGACCATTAAACTGTTGTTCACAATTTCTGCTCTGATATTTTTCTCCATGACATATGTGCATAAAATGACACATCAGTACAGACCACACAGCATGAAATAACACACAAAATCCAAATAAGCAAATCATCAAAGACTGGCCAGAAATTTCCTTTGGACCATCCTGCCCTCTGGATGATAGTTCACAGGGCCTTGATGATCTCCTGACCCTTCCTCTACCACCACTATCATGTCAAAATGTATCTTTTACAAACACCAATCTCATGATGAGACAATAAATTCTATGATTTGGTGACCTTTTGACCTTTTCTCTGTCATCACCTCAGGCCAAATGTGTTGTTCTTGTATCTAAAATCACAGACGGCAGATGCCATGAGATTTACTGACATTGTATACGTATGATCCTAACATACAAAGGACAATTTTAGTACATATTCCAATGTGTTTACTTTTTCTTACACTTTGGAAACATTGTAGTTTTGGTGAAATAAGTAAATTACTTAAGTTTAGTTGACTTACATTGAAAAATCCAATTTGGAAAACGTACGTATGTTAAGTATGTTACGTTAGATACTAAAGTTAAAACAAGTCAACACTGACTTTTGGTTTTACATGGGACACAAAATGCTGTCTCCGGGGTGAAAGTTTCATCCATCCCTCTATATGCAGACATTTTGTTCTGGTGTAAAATGACACACCAATGCAAAAAAGGTGTTGCAATAACATACAAAATGACATGAAACATTGGCATTTTATTCACAACCTATGCCATTTGGTGAGACCAGGTTGGATTTGTCCAGTGTGTAATTTCTAGGACACCAGGCTGAATGAAGAGAAAACAGCTCCCTGATAAACACTGCCCAGCTGGGTGCTAAAGGTAGATATGTGGGCCACTCTGTTATTGTCACATGTGGTTACAGTGATGCCTGTCATAGGAAACAACTCCAATTGTGTGTGTGCCAGAGCTGTCAGTGTGTCACCACTTCAGGATCAGGAAGAGGACTGTGTATCCCTGTATCATTACTTCAAAATACATGCTGCCGTTGATGTACCAATGATATCTCAATGATCACTGTCACACTGTGTGACATGCAGCCTCCCACTAGAACCAGCCTCCTGCTGGTTCACCGGTGTTCCCGTTGTTGAGAGTACAAGAGATGGAAAGCTGCAGAAAATGGAAACAAATGATAGTACTGAGGGAGAATAGTGGAGCTTTCACATGATCACACACTGTCTCTGTCACAGAGAAAAAAACAAAGACGGAAGAAACTGAGATATCTTTTTCACCATACACTCTGAGAAATAAAGGTGCTAACTAGAACCATAAGGGTCTTCAGTGCGTCCCACAGGGAATTCTTTCTGGTTCATGGTAGAAACATTTATAAAGTTTCCACTTGCAACTCTTTCAGAGCACCCACCGAGGAGGTTCTACCAAGAACCCTTTAATTTACAAGATCTAGAACCCGCCAAGGGGTTCTACCAGGAACCTTTTTATATCCAAGGGTTTAATTGAGAACCCTCCCAGGGGGTTCTACTGAGAGCCCTTTTATATTTCAGTATAAAAATCCCTATTTGCATATAATTAATTTATTATTGAGTATATTTGGAAATTTACTTAGTGCTACTAAATAGAACCATTAAGGGTTCCTTTATAGGAGAACCATTTTTGGTTCCTGATAGAACCTTCTTTAAAGGTCCTGCTAGGAAGCCTTTCAGAGAGTTCCACCTAGAACCCAGCATAGAGGGTTATACCAAGAGCCATCTGTAAAAGGTGTCACTCAGAACTTGTGAAAGTTTCTACAGAGAACCCTTCTATCTTGTACTGGTTCCATCCAGAACCCTCTCTGGGGATGGTATCCAGAACCTTTCCTCCTTCCAAGGTTTCCAACAAGAACCCACCCAAGGGGTACCCAATGGTTCTACCAGGAACCTTTTTATATTACAAGGGCTTTATCTAGAAACTTCCCAGGGGTTCTACCAAGAGTCCTTTTATATTATGGTAACAGAATCCTTAATAAATGAGCTCTCCTTGAAGAACTTTTTCTTCCAAAAGGGGTTCATAATGGAACCCTTAGTCTTACAAAGAATCCCTGAAGAACCCTTTCTTCAAAACATGGGTCCATCAGAAGCCAATAGTTCTGGGTAGAGCCTCGGCTCTTCAGGAAGAACCCTTGTAGAGCCCTTATTTCCCAGAGTGTACGTAACATACAGCTTTACGCTCTCAGTATGTGTATGTCCATCTGTAAGCTAATTTGTAATGCAGCATGCTGGTGTTTAATGTAAGAAACCATTGGTGGTGATGGAGCCCTGAGGCAGCCAGGCATGAGAGGGCATCAGATTGTTGGATTACTTGTGACATTTTGGGGCTATTGTTTTCACAGCTCATAAGGTACCTAAATCAAGTTTCGACATTTCACACCTGTAGCTGTGCTGAAATGCATGCCCTCGCTACACTGTGTTTGTGAGTACAAGTCGCAGAGGAGCGCAGTGTGTACCGGAGCAAATAAAAGACGAGAGATTAAATAACAAATACAAAGTCTTCCAGTGAACTTTTCTTAAAATCGGGGATCAGTGAGGAATGATAATGTGTTTCAGAGCTGTTTGCAGTGTTGCTGATTCAGAGGTCAGAGTTAAGTTACTGTACAGGGGAAAGTGCTGCATAGTTACCCAAACTACACACTGTGAAATTTATCTGGACAGAAGGGCAGTGGAAGTCAGACTGAATAGGCAAACACGCTCACAAAACACAAAACACACACAAACACAAAAGTATTTATTGACAACTCAGCTACAAGCTGAAAGTATAATTTCTAAAGGCCAATGCTGATATTTGCATAGAAATATTATATTCTTCGAATTTTATTTATTTGTTTTCTCTGTGACAGTGAGTTGAGATGGCATCAATCTCAAGTCTGCATTCTAACTAGAGGTAGAGTCAGAATGTGGTTAGCCTAGCTTCGCATAAAGACTGGGAATAGGAAGAAACACCTAGCCTGGCTTTGACAAACCTCTGGGAACTCTATGATAAACCAGCCTGTTCTCACTCTCAGTGCGTCCCAATACGTAGCGTTACTTTTCGTTATATTACTTTATATTATGTATCTGTACTTTACGTTATGTTATGTCACAATATACTATGTTACTTTGCGTTGTTTTGCATTGTGTTACAATGTGTTACGTTAGGATATGTTGCGTTATGGTATGTTGCACTACGTTTCGTTATGTAACATTACGTTATAATATTCTGTTACGTTATGTTACATAACATAAGGTATGTACCACACATTAGGATGTAATGTGCTATGTTATGATAAACTATGTCACGTGACATTATGTTATGTTACAATATACTATGTTTCGTTATGTTACATTGCGTGACATAACATAAGTTATGTACTCACAATACATTACGATATATTGTTACATTATGTTATATTACGATATACTATGTTTTGTTATGTTACATTGAGTTATGTACTCACAATACATTATGATATACAATGTCACATTACCTTATGTTATGATACACTACGATATGTTACGTTACATTACATAGGTGTGTAACGTAACATGTCCGTGAACTGACCTTAAGTATCATGTTTATTTTAACCCAAAACAAGATCATTTCCTGAACCTGACCAACCAGTATTTTCCAGTGTCTTCATTTACAGCGTTGCATATTTATTATTGCTAACTTGACTGCGGAGCCCTGCATGTGCAAAAGTGGCATTAGAGGGGTATGGAATTTTTTTTTTCTTTCCCAGGATGGCAAAGGCATGACGAGCTCTACTCCACCTCTTATTGGCTTCCCCTGATATTCTGATACCTGATATAACTCTACCCAGTCTCAATACCTAAACCTACCAAAAGTCTGAATGACATGTTTTTTGGGTATTCTAATTAATTTTGTCTGCAATAAGGTCACCACATCTTCTGAAAAAATAAGGGGGGTTTGTACACTGTACATGTTTCTTAATGTCATGTTATACTTTAATTTATCCTTATTTAACTTACTATAACAATGTATGGGCAATTAAGTTTCCAACTTATTTGTACAAAATATTGCTGCTGCAGGAACAGTTTATTAGATTAACAACTTTTTCCAAAGCTGTTGTACTAAGTGTGCCTCTCTTTTTAAATTGCAGTTGTTGACTGTTTTTGACATTAACAATCTTAAAATGTAAATATTTGTCTTTAAAGTGAGATATAACAATTCAGATTTACTTCATAGTTTTAGATATTATTTTATTAAGAATTCACATTTCTATGATCGTCCAACTTGACAGGCTAAGAATCTCCATCTTCCATTGTACAAAGCATCCTGTGGTCAGTCTTCTATCAAATATTGTGGATTTATGTGGAATGACAATGTAGATTTAATAGACTGAGTTTTGTCATTTGATTTGAAAAAATATGGCCACTCAGAAACTGTTGGTCATACTGTAAACATGGCAGCTACTCTGGCTTCTTTGTAGTCTTTGTCAAGTGTATTGTTTGATTATGATTTTACTTTATATGCAGTTTTCTTCAACTTTTACATTTAGTGTCTATTAATGATTTTGTATTGTTTGTATTTCGACCTTTGTACATCTTTGGGGGTGTAGTTTTGACCTAAGCCCTTCCATGTTCTAGACACACCTCACACACTTTGTATTTCCTTCATGTATTTTTTTCTTGTGTTTTATGCACGTTTATGTGAAACAAATAAACTTCAACCTACCTAACCAAATCCAACAAGTACTAGCCAAGGGAAAAAAACATTTTGCGAGGGGTACCTATAGCACCATAATGTGGTAGTGACTTGAATTTGGAGTGAGAATGTCTTGGATAAACACACTGCATTTCCTGCATTTCCTTCACAATAAAGCCCCCTGTTTGTTCACCAATAGTAAACTTTTATTGTGAAGTTACAACAGGAAATGTAGGATTTACATCAGGGGGTGCCCCTGTTGCTCAGTTGGTAGAATGTGTGCCCCATGTACTGATGCTTAGTCCTCTGTAGCCGGTTTGATTCCCACCTGCAGCCCATATGCTGCATGTCATCCCCTCTTTTTCTACCCCTTTTCCTGCCATATCCTCAGCTGTCTATATCAAATAAAGGCTAAATGCCCAAAAAATAATCTAAAAAACAGCAGAAACAACTTAAAGTATTTCAGATAGAGTTGAAAGTGATCAGTAAAGAGTAAAGTGAGGCTGACATATGAAAGTGAACAAATATGGCAGCAAAACTAAACTCCAAACCCCTGGGATTCAGTTGGAAGCAACAATTGCAACAAAAATAGAAAGAAAACAAAAGCAAACTTGTGAGCTACTTCTTTAAAAAACAACAATGTTGGTCTGTTGGTCAGTTGGCAACACTTTAATCCAGAGCTCACAAGTCAGATTGCCAAGAAATTTGCTTTGGACCATCATGTCTTCCTGATGATCCCTTGACCTTTCTTGATCTAGCACCACTTTCATTAACTATAGCTATATAAATCAAACTGACTTGACACAGTTATTCTCCACTTTAGATTTTTAAATTCTACATTAGCTTTGTTCTAGTGCCACCCTCAGGACTACATGTCAAGTTTTTACCCAAAGAGGCTGCAAATTTTAATACTTAAATGAAATCTGATGAGCTTGTGCAAACAATGAACAGGAAATCCTGATGCATTGAACCATCCTGTTAATCAGAATGTTAATTTTTATGACAGATTAACCGCAGTGCCCTAGAAGCAGAGTATACACATGTTGTAAACCTGCCTACATAGGTGCATCTTATTATCTGAATGATGCAGGAAACTATTGTGCTATTGACTTCATACTAGGATTTTGTTCGACAGTTGTGTTATTAAGCCTGGGCGATAAAATGTAGCGATAGTGATTGACACGTCATTGATAGCAATAAGAAAGTAGCTTGATAAAATGTTTGATAGTTTCATTTAAATGCAGTGATTACAAATTGCCATGAAAGCACAAAATGACTACAGCCCTGCTGATAGACAGACTGTCATAGTCCTTGACAATGATGTGAACTACAAGTGATGCACAAACAGCAGGTCATTTCACGGGTGTGTTTTTAGAGTTGCCCCATCGATATGTGACAAACAGCGTAGCGTTACACAAGAGACAACAAACAGCTTGAGAGACATGAGACGAACAGGAACAGTGACAAAATGAGTGCAGATGAAAAAAGACAGGTCAACAACAACAACTATCAGAGGACGGCTCATTAATACGGAGGGAACTCGGAGTAGAACCGCTGGTCCTTTGCGTCTAAAGGAGCAGGCTGTATACGCTGATATGCTGAAGAAAATGGATGGACAGATCAACAACTATCAGACCAACACACTTATTGGTGCACAGATGGGCACAAGTCCATTTGCTACCTACGCAACGGGGGTGCTGGGTGTGAAAATAACCACTGCGTAGGTCAGAAATTGGCAATGACAGTTGCGCTGTGCCGTCCTTTGTGCCAGGTGTAAGACAGGGACCAGAATCAACACTGTTGTCTGTGAAACTCAGTTTGTCCTCCATGTACTGTATGATCCTAAATCAGCTGACGATTTCCACAGATTGGTCACACAGTTTAAGGAACTGGGGTGCCCTTCATGTCTTTGAGACTCAGAAAGTTCTAAATGTACAGATCTTTTGCAATCTGGCAGAACAAATGAAGACAGTCTTCGTGTGACATGTAAAACTACACCAGAGTGATTGTTTTTGTGACTGTGTAGATATAAGACTGTGAGGATTACGGACGTGTCTTCAGAAACATGTAAAGACTTGTTAAATGACCTGTCGCAGGCTTTAATCCCATCCTGATGAAAACAGAGGCTTATTTCTGAGACTTTAATCATCAATGTATGAGGGATGATTAAATGAGCCGCACTGAAGCCAGGAGTAATGAACCTGATCCCATTTTTTAATGAAAGTCTAATATATCAGCCTACAACCTACTTTACACCTGATTCAATTGATGCTAAAGCCAGTGAAGGCAACACTTGTGAGATAAACTTGCAAACAGGAGCGAGTCCAGGCTGACTTTGGCCTGGCTGAAGGTGATAGGGGAGAAATCAGAGTGCAGTCAGTCAAAAAGCTTCCTGTCTGTCACTGCTCACTGCACTAAAGTCATCTGAGAGCTTTAAAGACTGAGGATACACAAGATTCTTTGTTCCAAAACATAAAAAAGTGGGCAGGGGAAATTTCAAGCCTCTCTAATTTTCATGCTCAAGTGACACATCACGCTCCAGCACGTCATGCAGCCTCCATACGGTGCTTCAACATTATTTATGTTCTGTCTTGGCACATGGTGACTGCCGCGGTGCTGCTCACTTTTTCAGCAGCAGAAATTTTCTCCGACAAGTCATGTAATTACCCGTGAGAGGATCTCAGTTTCACTTACTTGTTCTGGGATTTCGCGAGTGCGTAAGGTAAGGGATTAGATCACATTCAATTCCTCCCACCGCCATGATTTGCAAGTCAAATCGATCTGAAAAGCATGCAGCTAGCTCCAACTGCATTAAGTCATTTGTCGAGTTAATGCACTGCATTATGGTCTCAGTCGTTGCTCTGTGCAGGCATGCCGCACGTGCTGATTGCTTCAAATAAAGAAAGTCGAGCTGGAAGCGCATTCAGTGAAGAAAGCTGCAATTTTAAAACTCCCAAATGTGTGATTGAGTCACTTCATAGTGAATTAGATTTCAGATTCACTTTTCATTGGACACTGTTGCGCACATGAGTTGATAATTTGCTGCAAAACTCCACAGTAACTCATGATAATGATGTTAGAGCAACACACAAGTGACTATTTAATAAAAAGTCATAAAAAATAAAGCACAAATGTTTAATCTAGCAGTAACTTGTCAGACTTTAAGGTGCCTCTGATAAATTAGAAAATTGTAAATGCTCTCAGGGTCAGGTTGGGGTTAAAATGTAGCACTCTAATTGAATGCTATGAGGGGCACCATAAGGGTTAAAGATACTTTAAAACATCCCATATTAAAACCAATATTGATTGGTTAAAAACCCTCCATTAAAGAAATAAAATAAGAAAAAAAAGAAAGGTTTAATAGAGCACAGGAACAGGTGGGGGCAGTGGGAGCATCAGTTCCTCTCCAGATTTCCACGGTCTCTGCCCCGGCTGTTAAGTACAATAAAATGAGGTGTGTTAAAGTGACTGTTTATGATATCAATAACAAAATAAACTAATCACATAAGATTTCATGAAGTAAGAGGTGTTTGGAAAAAAAATGTTCATCAAATTAATTGGAAGATCTAACATAACCGTATATACATATATATCTATACACTAAAGGTAAGTAAAATATTAAACATTAAAAATGCACAAAATAACCTAAAAAGATAAGTGCTATAAAATAAATAAATAAGTGTTGAAACATAACAAACTTCAACATTAAAACACACATAGATAAGTAAAATATAATGAAAGAAGTGTAATTGTATGTGTATCCATAAAGGTATGTATACATACGAGGCCCATTAATTTGGTATGTAAAAACAAAAGAAATGAACTAAGTTTATAAAAAAAGATACACCCCCTTAATAATTAATCAAATTAATTAAATTAATTAATTAAGGTTCACAACAACAATAATACAATAAACAGCCTAAAATATCCAGAAAGCTAAAAATTTTAACTCCTGAATGTGTAATTGCACACTGGGGGACACATGAGGTGATGATTTGATACCAAATTCCTCAGCAGCTCATGATCATGACACCATAACTTCCTGAAGTTAGATGGACTTTTATAAAATGTCATTAAAATAATAATAATAAAAAAAAAAAACTAAACGTTTAACCTGACAATAACTTGTCAGACTTCTGATGGCTTGTAAATGAATGAACTGTAAATAGTTTCATCCCTTCATATCTGTCTGATCTCAGGATACTTTTTATCCTGAAATGTTGCGCTGGACAGACTTACTCACTAGACAGACCTACAACCAATCAGAGCTGAGAAAAATCTGATGCTTTTCTTGTTGTATAGAACCTGCAGATGTATCTTCCAGAGCAAATGAAAGCATGAGGTTGGCAGATTTGTCTGGTTTCCAGGCTAAAGCAGGGCATAAAACAGACCCAAACTGAGCTAGATGATTTATCAGAGCCTTGTCAGACTGCTGCTGCAGGAAACCAGGTTGATGAGAATATTCAAACTAAACCAAAACATTCAAGTTGTTAAATAGCTTCACAAAGCTGAGAGGAAGTGCAGATTCAGGTGATGATCTTCTGTGGATTCCACACTACAAGTGATTTCTTTCACACTGCACAGTGATATAATCCACTGTTAACATGAAAGAACAAGAACAACGTATCAGGTGAAAATCTAAAAACAATATGACAATGAAAAGAGAATAATCACCTGAATCTGTGGTTCTCCTCAGCTTAACAGAACTTTATAGTGATTTTCAGCTCATTGTTTAGCTGACTAACCACTTGTGGACTGGGGGAACTAAATAAATCCCCTTTCCAGTGGACAAAACACAATAAAGTGCATCATTACTTTCTGCTGGTGCCCTTTTTATTTTTCAGGCTCCTAAAACTCAGATCAAACTGTCAAACCAGGCAGTTGTGATCAAATACACGTCAAGATTCTGTTACTAAGGGGGGGGGGGGCACTCCTAGACGCTTTACATTTAGAAGCCCAGGAAAGCAACTGTGTGCTCTTCTTTATCTGAGGTAAGGAAGTTAACCAAATGTGCGTTTTACAAAACAGTAAGTCATAACAAAGGTTTATACAAATTTGTCTTTCACTTCAAATACAGTTCAGAATAAAGAAATACATGTAACAGCACAGAAAACTACAATTTCAGGTTTAAGATTCCATTAGCAGTGTAAATAAGACCATTTAAATTGAAATTACTGTCACTGCTGTACAGTATATGTCAAATATAGATAAAGACTCAAAAGGAAAAGTGTTAAAACTTTAATTAGATGCTTCTTGTGGTTTGGAAATGTGACTAAAGATGACTAAGTTGGCACAACGGAAGGTTCTCCGTGTCACTGCTAGAAATTCCAAACTCTAAACTACGAATTGTTCGAATACAAAAAAAGAAGGTACTTAACATTTTCTACTAAGCTGAAGTCATGTCCAGTCAGTTAGCATAGCACACAGGGCTATTTGAAAAGTATTTTGTGTATGTCTCTGGATTGATTTTGGCACTGGGACACCCTCTATAATGGCTGACCTCCGACCTGCTTTGAATGGACTCATAGTGAGCAGAAACTATTCACCATGTGCAGCAGTAAATAACAAATAACCTGTCGGAAAGTACATTTATGACCACACTCTTGTTGTCCGAGCCAGATCTTTCCCTGCCAAATATTAAGTGCAACAGAAAGACAAGGACACCGGCAGTTCGATAAACATAAGGCTGTGAGATTCAAGCTTGTAACAATGCCAAAGGGAATTCACAAGCAGCACATAATGCAATTGGCAAACGATAACAACTGGCGAAGTGTTCCTGACATGAATGCAGAGGCTGTGGCATCATCCAAATTCACTTATTAAAGGAGGGACCAGAGCCCCAGCAGTCATTATCAGGCTGTCTCCATCTTGAGCTACAAACAGGTCTCGTCCCTGGTGGGTGTCAGCAGAAAGAGCTGGTTCCTGATGGAACACGACAACACAGTGTGGACTTCACAAAGATTTGGAGTCAAAGTGAGATACCAGCAGTAAATTACTGCTATCCTCTGGGAACAGCATTAAGGCGGTAATAGAACATCTGCTATAGTTATATTAGGACCTGTTTCATTATTTTGTTGTATTAATAACAGGGGAGAAGTGCCAGTGTATTCCAGCAGAGAAGGACCTATTAATCAATGTTAGTGAATGTAAACAATCTCTCCCACAAAGGGAGGAATCAGTGTGAGGCCAAACACACAGCAGGAGATTTAACAGCAAGTTTACCTCATAGTAATGATGAGAAACAGAGAGATATCACAGTTTCACCTTCACATCAAAGGTCAACAACCAGGTCTGAGAATGATCAAGGAGGACATTGACATCTGACACCAAAGACTGTCTTTTAAGAGTGGTTCTCCCACATTTACAATCCTTCCTTGTCATGTGATCAGTGTTACCAACATTTCCTCATACCTACACTACAGAATAATTTGTTTGCCAGAGACTCTTAAAATGACATATATGACCATTCCCATTATGACTGTTCCCCAAACAACATATATGGCTGTTCCCAAAAAGACATATATGACCATTCCTATAACAACATGTATGACTAATCCCAAAGCAACATATGTGGTCATTCCAATTATGACAGTTCCTATAACAAACTACACTGCCTGGCCAAAAAAAAGTCACTACCTGGATTTAACTAAGCAAATGGTAAGATCCTTCCACTGGATAATTACTGCAGTGATTGATATGTTTCAGCTGGTAACAAGGTATTGAACCCTAACTGATGCAGTGAGGAGCTTCTCATTTCTTAAACAACCATATCAGAAGACATATCCTGTGCTCGAGGAAAAGATGTCACTCTGTTTCAGAAGGCTCAAACTATTGTCCTGCATCAAGCAAAGAAAACAACTGGGGAGACTGATGAAACTACTAAAACTGGGTTAAGAACTGTCCAACACATTATTAAAACCTGGAAGGAGAGTGGTGAACCGTCATCTTCCAGGAAGAAATGTCATTGGAAAAAATCTTGAATGATCGTGATCGGAGATCACTTAAACATTTGGTGAAATCAAATCATAAAAAATCAACAGTAAAACTACTTATCAGTTAGGCTAATTGGGAAAAAAAGGCTTCAGTAAAGATAAAGACTGGACTCTGGAGCAAATGGAAACACATGGATTGGCCACCACAGAGTCTTTGGGATGTGCTGGAGAAGACTTTGCACAGTGGTCCAACTCTCCCATCATCAATAAAGATCTTGGTGAAAAATTACTGCACCTCTGGACAGAAATAAATGTTGTGACTTTGCATAAGCTTATCGAAGTGATGCCATGGCAAATGCGTGCCGTAATCAAAGCTGAAGGCAGTCCAACGAAATATTAGAGTATATGTGTATATGACCGTTCCCAAAACAACATATATGGCCGTTCCCAGTTTTGATGCATATGACCTTTCGCAGAGCAACACACAGGGCCATTGGAGAGGAGCTGGAGACCTGGAGAGCACCACACAACTGATGTTTGGTGAGTCCGATCCTAAGAACTGTCACTCTACATTACCAATTCCTGTAATTATAAACCATAGACCAAGATCCTGTAATCTCCCTGTAACATACAAGAATCTAAACAAACACACAAAGCCATGCACCTGGAGCAAAAAAAAAAAAAAAAGCTTTTTTAAACATCAGATAGCTCATAAATATGTCATCGACTTCACCTTACTGACCTAGCAGTTGTGCTCATTTAGACTGCACCTCCTAACTTCAAGTCTATCCATGCCATTAGATCTGATTATAGAGCTTGGTTCTGCTCTAGGTTTCTGCCTGTTAAAAGGGAGTTTTTCCCAGCTACTGTCATCTCAGCACTTGCTCATGGTGGGAACTGTTGAGTCGCTGTAAGTAATATTATAAAGAGTACAGTCTAGATCTGCTCTATATGAAAAAAGCCCTGAGGTAGCTTCTGTTATGAATTGGTGCTATATAAATAAAATAAATTGCATTGAACTGAATAAGAGAGGGGGTGGAACAGCTGCTGTCTTCTCTGATATCTATAGCTGCAAGGAAATACTCCTCGGGGAATTCATGTCTTTTGAATACTTTCCTGTGCCCATGAACTCTAATGCTATGATATTAATAATTACTGTCTATCAGCCACCAAAACCTTAATATGGCTTTCTTTATTAATTTTCTGAGTGACTGTCCAAGGTCTCCACTGACTATGTTTGTTTAATTATCTCAGATGATATTAATATTCATGTTGACAACTCAGAGGCTCAGAGTCAAACCTGAATGGATTTTAAGATTCTGCTACTTGTATACAAAAATGGCCTTGAACCTCAGCGTATAAAAGACATGCTAATTAGATACAAACCAGCAAGAGCTCTCAGGTCCACAGGCAGTCTTCTATTAACCATTCCTCGTACCAGTTCCAAAGCAGGGGAGGCTGTTTAAGGAGACCCTCACACTGAACTCTTCTGATGCAGGTTAAACACCTTATTTTTCACTACTGGTTAAGTTCTCAGTGTAACTACACATCTGTTGATGTGCATATTTATCTTAGCACTTGCACTTTTATGATTGTGTTGCAACAGTATTTTTACTTAACATAAAGCATGTTGTGTTGCCTGTTTTTCAGTGTACTATAAATAAACTCTGACTTGACTTGAACTGACTACCTGCAACAGGCCGTACCACACTTTTGTCGTTTGGGACCTTTGTCGCCACATGGTTGTGAAACAGTCACACTTTGGTTAGGTCTAAGCACCAAAACTATGTGGTTAGGTTTGGGAAAAGCTTGTTTAGGTCAAAATAAATATGTTAGTTACTTAAGTTCCATATGTTAAGTTAAGTTAAGTTATCTTACGTATAGGGTTGGGTATCGTTTGGATTTTAACAATTCTCGAGAGCTGTGTGAAACATTAATTTCCCCGGCAAATGTTGCCAGTGGAAACACTTATCTAAGCTAACGTTAGCTAGATAACCGTAACAACTGTGATCTCTTCATTGATGTCTTGAAAATTTGGGGTTTACTGAGGCCACTTAAGTGTAACGATAGAGGAGTATCCTGTCCCTGTAAAGTGTTTTGTAGCATAGCATTTGCTAAATTGAGGTGATTGTTAGGTGCAGGCCAATAACCAGGTCAGTATATAGTAGGTGTCTGCAGTACATGGTTTAATTTGAAACAAGCATGAGTGAAATCTGTGTATGATTCCTTTGAAGTTGTAATTTTGGAATCAGTTCTTTTTTTGGAATCTGTTCTCACTGCCCAACACTAATTACCTGTGGTGTAAGTTAAGTACATTACAAAAGTTACTTTTTGTACTTTTGTACTTGCTTATTGATTTATGTTTTAACTTTTCTCAATTTAAAAAATTTTGAGCGTCCTCCTACATTCATAGCAGAGTTGTGTAAAACACTAGTTAACTCAGATAAATGTTACCAGCAGAAACACTGATCTAAGCTAACTTTAGCTAGATAACCATAATGAAAGTCTCTTCACTGGTTTCCTGAATATTTGGAATTTACTGATGCTACTGTAATGTTAGAGGAGTTTCCCATCCTTGTTTTGTAGCATAGCATTTCCTCAATTCAGGTGATTGTTAGAAGACTGACATAAATTTTGCTATCCACATCCTTGTCAAGCAACTTAGCAACAGCTGAGTAGGTTAATAATACTAGTGCATCAGGCGACAGCAAGACATGCATGCATTCAACATGCATGTCTATTGGCACAGACAGATTAACCAGATCGATATACAGTGGGTGTTTGTAGCACACATTTTAATTTGAAACAAGTATGAGTGAAATTTGTGCAGGAATCGATAAGCAGAATCAAAATTAAGTCTTAATGAATTCTTTGGAATTGTAATTTTGCAATTGGGAAAGATACTGAACCCCAAATTGCCCCTGAAGGTATAGCCCTCAGTGTGTGAATGGTTAGTTTCTGAGCAGCAGAAGCACCCTGCATGGCAGTCCCTACCATTGGAGTGTGAATGGGTGAATGTGAGATTTTGTAAAGTGCTTTGAGCCCTGCCCTCCTCGGTTAAAGTGCTGTGTTTGTTTGACCCATCCATTCACCCCAAAAAATGTAAATATGGGTTGTATTCTTAAAAGTGAAGGCAGAGCATCTTGATCTCCCCCTGGTGGCTGGCTACAGTACAGGTCATAAACCCTGTCTCCCCAGTATTAATAGATGGGACATGGGCCAAACTAAAACTTCAAAGTATACATCAAATAAATGTTTCCCAAAAATGGTTTCTGTCATTTTAAGTAGTTCTTATAACGGATGTTTGTTCTAGTATTCATTTTTCTGATCAGTTTTGTTTTAATTCACTATTTGATGCTATAAAAACCAGAGTTCATGCCATGGTAGACAGCTGAGCTCTGCTCCCAATTGAATTGGCCAGCTGTGCAAGCAAGAATCCAGAAGTTCCAACACTGGTCACGACTGCACAGACTCTGGCTGTAAATGTTGTCACCAGCACAAGATGGCAACGCTCGTATCTTGGAAGTAGAAGGAAATGGAGACATATTGTCCATCTTTTATTTATGTCATTGGTTGTATCAATCAATCAATCAATCAAGAGGAAAACTACATTGAAATCTCATTATACAACCTTGTAAATAATAAATAAATTGCATTGTATCCTTGTAACAGCCTGCTTGCACAGATCTAGACAGGGTTTTCCTGGTGAGGATGGGCTAAATGTTTACACTTAAGTAATGCTAAATGGACTGTATTTATATAGCACTTTTGTAGTTGTAGACTACTCAAAGCGCTTTCACAACTACAAGTCACATTCACCCAATTCACACACTTTCACACACTAATGACACAGGTGGCTTCTTCTACAAAGACCCAACCTGTGCATCAGAAGTCATTCACACACATTCATCGGGAGCAATGTGGGGTTCAGTGTCCTCGCCCAAGGACACTTCGACATGTAGACCAGAGGAGCCGGGAATCGAACCACCAACCTTCCAATTGGGAGACGACCCGCTCTACCACTGAGCCACAGCCGCCCCAAGTGAGGTGATAATACTGGATGCTTTAGCCGTAGATGATGAAGACTGTGAAATGGTCTTAAAATCTCCGAAAAAGCTGATCAGCGCACCACTGAGCTCAGATTACTTATCATACAAGTCAACAACACAAACTAATGAGTCCACTCTTGATTTAACCAATGCAACTCTGCACAGAGTCTTCATTAGAGGCTTTTAGAAAAAGGGTAAAAACACTGGAGATTGTATTTATACACTAAATGATTGATGGGAAATATAAAATAACTATGGATGTGGGCCTGCAGAGGGATTTTTATTAACCTCCTTAAGAAGAAATGTTGTCTGGATTAACAACCTCATAAATTTATATCCAAGAGGTACGAAAGGAGATTTTATATATATTTTATAGTTATTTAATAAAATAGGTCTGTATAAAGCAGTTTTCAATATTAATTAGGGGGCCAAGCCCGCGGGGGCTGGGGAACGCAACTGCAAAGCAGACGCGTTTCCCAGCACCAGCGGTGCTGGGAACCCTATTGTTTTTGTTCTGATTTTTATTAGGGGGCCAAGCCCGCGGGGCCTGGGGGACGCGTATGCACAAGCATACGCGTTTCCCAGGACCAGCGGTGCTGGGAACCCTATTGTTTTTGTTCAGATTTTTATTCTTATTATTATTTTTATACTTCCACAGGTAAAAGTGGTGCTGCAGGCTAAACCATGCAAGGGAGGGTGGTGCAATTTGGAGGGTTAGTCCAGACCCCTGCACGGACCTCAGCCGCAAAAATTGACATAGGTCTGCCCGCAGGTGGCGCTATAACCAAGGGAAACACGTTTTGGCCTATAACTCCCACACCGTAGGTCACACATTCAAAAGCCTCATATCCACAGATTTCCTGAATAGCCCTGAATCACCTGGGCTAGGCCATGCCCATTTCCGCCTATAATTTTTTTTCAGGAAATCGCTAAAACTCGAAAACCTACTTTTTCAAACTCCTCCTTGGGGTTTGGTCCAATCAGTGTGCAATTTGGCACGTATGTTCATCAGCTAGACATGATCTAAAGTTATCAAAAGAATTTTGTTCGGTCAAAATATGTACAAATTATTGACGAATACAATTTTCTAGCTAGTTATAAAAACGCGAACAGTTGCATATCTACATCAAAATAAATGCTAACGACACCAAATCTGAAATCATTGGTTGGCATGTGACTGTGGGAATAGGAGCCAAATTTGGTTAATGTTGACCACTAGGGGGCGCTGCAAATATGGCAACGTTATATCTCTTAAACGCCAACACCGATTTTTACCAAATTTGGTGGGTATGATGCTGGGTCACTCCTGAGGCCATGTCTTGAAGGTAATCACGACTGGTCAAAGTGGGCGTGGCTTATTACGACATAAACAACAACCATTTGTTTCAGCTCAAGTATTATGCTGAGGGCTGTGAAATTTACAGGGTATATATAGAATTGGACACAGACCACCCATACCAAAAACTGTGCATCTACTCCACTAGGTGGCGCTGTAACGGACACAAAAGCATTTTGGCCTGTAACTTCCACAAATTTAATCACATCTTCATAAACTTTATATCCACGTCATCCCTAAATAGAGCCGTATCTTTTGACATAGGCCACGCCCACTCCCACAGCAGATTTCTCTTTGTAAGTCGTTACATGTCAAAAACTTACTTTTTCGAACTCCCTCTACGGTTTATGCTCCATCTGCACGAAACTTTGCACACACAATCTCCAGACTAGCCCGATGAAAAGTTATCAAAAGAATTTAGCTACTCCAAAAAACGCGGTACTTATAAATAAGCAATTTTTTCTGCTAGCTAAAAAACACATACCATTGCATAATTTCGTAAAGGTAAAAGCTATCAACATCAAACTCAAGTCACTTCTTTCCGAGGTCAACCAGAGGCTCTGTACCAAATTTGGTGCAAATTGGGCAACAGGGGGCGCTACAAACAGAGAAACATTAAGCAACAAAAAAGTTGCTCGGATTCGCACGAAATTTGGCGAGCGCGATCTGGTGTCCCTCCCGAGCCGGGCCGTAAAGTTTAGTGATGTTTGGTCAAAGTGGGCGTGACTTGTTACAAAAAACATATTCTGCCTTTGACACTTGCAGTGCACTTCCCATTGCAATAAGAGGAACGGAGAGAGAGGGCAGCCTTGTTCGACCCCACGTTCGATAGCAGATCTTGGCGGTGTGCCTCCTGGTGACAAAATAGAGCCGTTTGCGTTACGTGGGCGTTACGCCCGAGGTCCGAATCGCACGGGAGGCTTGGCCCCCGTTCATAACTGCTTGCAGTTCTAGTTCATCTTCTTTTTATTATTATTCTTCCGTTGATAAAAGTCCGGCTGCAGCCTAAACCGTGCAAGGGAGGGCGGTGCAATTTGGAGGGATGGTCCAGACCCCTGCACGTACCTCAGACGCAAAAATTCACATATGTCCGCCACTAGGTGGCGCTATAACCAAGGAAAAGACCTTTTGGCCTATAATTCCCACACCGTATGTCACACATGCAAAAACTTCATATCCTCAGATTCCCTGAATAGGGATGCATCATCTGGGCTAGGCCACGCCCATTTCCGCCTATAATTTTTTTTCGCTACATCGCGAAAACTGGAAAACCTACTTTTTCGAACTCCTCCTTGGGGTTTTGTCCGATCAGCGTCAAACTTGGCGTGTACAGTCTACGGTTGTAACTGATCTAAAGTTATCAAAAGAATTTTGCTCGGTAAAAAGACGCACAAATTATTAACGAATGAATTTTTCAAGCTAGCTATAAAAACGCGAACTGTTGCATATCTCGGTGAAAATAAATGCTAACGACACCAAACCTCAGATCCTTGGTTGGCATGCCACTGTGAGGCTAAGACCCAAATTTGGCTGATGTTAGCCACTAGGGGGCGCTGCAGATACGGTACATTTATATCTCTTAAACGACAACACAGATTTTAACGAAATTGGCTGGCTACCATGCTGGATGACTCCTGAGGCCACATCTTGAAGTTAATCGCGACTGGTCAAAGTGGGCGTGGCTTATGACGTGATAAACAACAAACGTTTATTTCAGCACAAGTATTATGCTGAGAGGTCTGAAATTGACAGGGTATATGTAGAATAGGACACAGACGGCCCATACCGAAAATTGTGCATCTACTCCACTAGGTGGCGCTGTAACAGACGCAAACGCGTTTTGGCGTGTAACTTCCAAATTTTAAGTCACATCTTCATAAACTTTATATCCACGTGTTCCCTGCATAGAGCCGCATCTTATGACATAGGCCACGCCCAGTTCCACAACATATTTCTCTTTCTAATTCGCTACACGTCAAAAACCTACTTTTTCGAACTCCTCCTAGGGTTTACGCTCCAGCTGCACGAAACTTTGCACATACAGTCTCCAGATGGCCCTGATCAAAAGTTATCAAAAGAATTTTGCTACTCCAAAAAATGCGGTACTTATAAATAAACAATTTTTTCTGCTAGCTAAAAAACACATATTGTTGCATATTTTTGTCAAAGTAAAAGGTATCAACATCAAACTTGAGTCACTTCTTTCAGTGGTCACCCAGAGGTTCTGTACCAAATTTGGTGAAAATTGGGCAACAGGGGGCGCTATAAACACGGTAATATCAAGCGATACAAAAGTAGCTTGGATCCGCACGAAATTCGGGGAGCGTGATCTGGAGTCCCTCCCGAGCCCGGCCGTAAAGTTTAGTCATGTTTGATCAAAGTGGGCGTGACTTGTCACAACAAACATATTCTGCCTTTGACACTTGCAGTGCTCTTCCCATTACAGTAAGAGGAAGGGAGAGACAGGGCAGCCTTGTTTGACCTCACATTTAACGGCAAACCTCGGCGACGTGCCTTCCGGTGACGAAACAGAGCCGTTTGCGTTGCGTGGGCTCCGCGACGCCCGGGGGCCAAGTCGCACGGGAGGCTTGGCCCCCTTTCATAACTGCTTGCAGTTCTAGTTTGTATTTGAATTTTTTAAGTTTATTTAAACATTCAGAAGTTAAATGTATGAGTGGGATGATCAGTTTTCTTTTGAGGCAGATTTAGCTTCCTGTGCTTATGTCTCTTTTATGTACAGTGTAATTGGTTTATTAACTGTATTACTTCACCCTGCTCCTGAATGTGGGTTTGTTTTTGATTGTAACTGCTTTGCTGTATTTTGTTGTATTATTTCTTCATTATGCAGAGATTAATTACAGCTAAAACCAACAAAGCATTTGAGTTTGATAGAGCCACAGGATGCCCTCATTAATCAAGTGTGTCACAGTTCTGTTTAACACCCTGACAAAGGCCCTCTGTAAAAGATTAGTTTTAAAAGGAAAAATCATCTATATTTTGGTAAAATTCTCTCTTTATTTGCTTCCATGCCAAGAACTAAATCTCACTAATGACACATAAGTTTCTTTACTTCAGTTTTTGTAGGGATTAGGGATTAAGTTACACCGTGTTATTAGTGAGCTTTAGAGGTGCTGGGCAGTGGATCTGGTTACCTTTGGACAGAGCCAAGCTGGTAGTTTCCCTGATTTTAGTTTTTGTATGTTTCAGAGGTAATCTCTTCAACCTTAATGGACATTCCTATGTCCTACCTACAAATGCATGTTAAAAGTCTTTCTTGATAAGTTTGATGGTTGTGTGATTGAAGGTGTAGCCTGTGAGAGACAACTTTTCTTTTCTCCATCTAAGGAAACTTTAAGGGTGAAGTTTGAGTAATTAATGTTAAAAGATAATCCTAGTGACATTCTTATTATTATATATTATATATAATACATATAGTTTATTTTGACTCAATCCCACATACACCGTTCTGGTGCCCGAAATACTTACTAGAGCACTAAATGTGGATTAATCCACCGCTTAAAATAGTCCCAAACAAATACACTAATTCCTAGTGTTTAAGTAATGTTTTTAATCTTCAGTGATCAAATGATTAAGGAAATCACTGAGCCTTTTTTAATAACAAAATACTTGGGCTCAATAAGCTGTTTTTTAGATAGTCATAATTTCATTCATGTTTGAATTTACACAGTCATTAAAAATTGATTTAAAATGTAATAAATAAGTTGTTAAAAAGGTAACTTTAAATTAAAAATTGTCTAAAATATATCACCTTTAAAAATATTGTTTGGTTAAAAATGTGTTGGTCTTTATGTAAGTTTTATTTTGATGTAGAGTGTAACAGGTCAGATGACCAGAATTTAGTCAGCGGCACACCTATTGCATTATGGGCAGAAGCAAGACGGCTGCAGAGGAAATACATACAGCCCCAAAATAACAATGTTCTGCATGGTCCAAGAGTTGCACACTGTAAATTGTCATTTTGTACTTTCATTTGTTTCATATCTGTGTGTAATATTTGTTTAAGTGCCTTTGCACATACGATTCAGTGCATTTTCTGTTGTGCTAACTTGTTGGGGCCTGTCTATCATCAGATATTAGCGTAAGAGACTGTTGTTGCATCTGTCTAATACCCAACAAGTATGTTACAGACTTTAATTAATAATTAATAATAATTAAGAGATTTGTATTAAAACCTTGTTTTTAGTGTATTTATTTTTTCTAGTTTTCATGTTGTCTGCTGATCTGCTGATTAAAAACAAAGGGCAGGGAAGTCTGGAAGTATTTAGACACAAATTAACACATTGTTGATTTGGGTCTTTTCATGAGATTTGTTGGCAAAAAGAAAAACACGTCCCACCTTTTGATGATTTTGGACTAGAATTGCAAAAATCAAAAAAGACTTGCAACTGGACTTGGACTTTAAAGGTCTCATATTATGCCCCTTTCTGATACGTTTTTATATGTCTCAGAGGTCCTCAAAACATGCTTTTGAAGTTTTTTTCATAAAACACCACTCAGATCATACAGATCAGCAGGCCTCTAAATCCCTCTATTTCAGCCTCTCTAGAAACGAGCTGTTTCTGTGCCTGTAGCTTTAAATGCAAATGAGCTGTGACTAGTCGCGCCCAGTCGCGCCCCTCTCAGGAAGTGGGCGTGAGGGGCCAACCCTAATGCTGGACACGGATACGGCTGGTCTCAGATCCGCTGAAATTCAAACGTCTGATTTTGATCCAGAATGTGACACAGACAGAAGCTCCTGCAGAAGTTCAAACTCTGTGGATGCTGCAGGACATTTCTGATGGTAAGTCAACAATTTGGTGTGTTTTGGTACGTTACAATTAGTCGATGTGTGTGTTGATACAGCGCTAAAATGTAGCTCGGTAGCTAATGCTAACTGTAACTCACTCCGCTTGGTCATTATTGAGGGACATTTTGGCGAATAAGTGACATTGTCTTTTGTGCATGTAGTTAACCGTCATGTCTCTGGTGAGACATGTTAGTACTCTTACCTGTGCAGGTGTTACGTGTCCCAATTACATATTTTGATGATTACTGACAATAAATTCTCTTTTTGTTCTGCAATATTATCAGCAGAGATGCCTATCAAAACAGTGTTAACAGTTAAACAGTTCATATAATACTGAGCTTGTTTTGGTTTTCATAAAATTTCACTATCATCATTTAACATAATTTTATCATCAGTTTTCTGAGGTTGAGGCTGTGTGCAGTGGTTTGTAAACTACACTGTTACAGTTTACCTGTTACAAAGTTCCAACATTATGTGTTTGAAATTTGTCAAAGCTTCCTGCTCATCCACCACAGCTTGTCTAATGCCTGTCAGGTTTGAATTTCATAGGCCTTACATTTTGTTGAAATATTTACATTTTTCTCATTTTTTTGGATGTGCTCACAACAGACCTTAGAATGAGAATGACTCTGAATGAGCTGCAGAATTATTTTAAAATCAATATTTTGTGTCAAATGTATTTATCATGGTAAGTTACTGTATATGAAACAGGATAATGTACAGTGAGTAATCAGTATTGTGAAATAAACTCCTTGAGGATGAATTAACTCCACTTTGTCGGGGTCCTGCATCAGCCTGTCAGGGTTTATTTCACAATACTGAGAGAAAAAAATTTCACAACTTATTGTAACTGTTGTATTTATGAAGTTAATATGTCAGATTCTTTGCATTTGCTTTACATGACTTCAGTGGTTCATAACATTACAGTGTTCACAAAACATCATGAATGGAGAAACACATCCCATAATAAGTAGATACTGTGCATATTAAACATGAATTCACAGGAGATCATTTTTACACCATGAAGCATTTATTGAATCACATATATATCACAACATATAACATGTCAAATGATGTACCTATTATCCATGACAGTAAAAAACTGAAATTCACTGAATCCATATGAAAAATGTTTGACATATCAAATATTGATGTTTACAAGGCTACAATGCTAACTGGACATCTTTTCATCTTGTTTCAGTCGTTACAGGTATCAGCCTATCAGAGTGTTGTGAGCTGGTGCTTCCTCGTCACTCCTCGTCACAGTCTGGTTCTTCAGATTCTCACCATGTTTCCTGGTGCCCAGGGCTGCTATGTTGGATTCAGACCTCCCCTTAGTTGAACCAGGACACACAGCTGGCGACGACCTCCTCCTCGTCTCGCTCCTCATACTGCGCACTCAGGTCCTCTGGATCTTCATCCATGTCTGGTGCTGGGTCCAGAAGGACTTTCTCAAAGATGAGGTCCATCAAATCAGCCACATACCCTGTGCAGTATTACACAAAGATTTTGTTTAGACTTAAAAAAAACAAACAAAAAAACTGTGCATATCAGTTGTGTGTATTTATATAATTTTAATAATAGTTTTCTATTTTTTTGTTGAAACTTTTACAACAAAAAATGTGACAGTGCAACTGTAAATACAACATGTACATGACTTAATTTTAGTGACAAATAAAAGAACATAACACTTACAAAATGTTGTCTCAGTCTTCACTGGTTTTGCTCTGCATGCTCCTCTCATGGCCTTTGGGAACTTTGCACTTTGAAGAGTTGGTCTCCACCAGATGTGACGTGTGGTTTTTCAGCATTTGTAAAACATGTCTGCCAGGCAGAGTCTGGAAGTACAGCAGTACAGAGAAAATCAAAGATGTAAATCATGACAAACTGTACATATTTTAACAAGTTCAACATAACTACAATTCTGTTTACCTGCACAG